>NW_001799499.1:0-434853 GCF_000165425.1 Paramecium tetraurelia | reverse complement strand
AAATTTGAATTCTGTAAGAAAACCTTAAATAATGAAGAAATAGATAATTTATAGATGGGATAAAACTTAGAAGAAGATTTAGGAAATGGTAAATAAGTAATTTCAAGGAAAATTGTTTAAAATGATCAATCAAATTAAGCCTTGAAATAACAAGGTTGGATCAAAAATAATGAAGGAAATATGGAAATCAAATTTCAACCAGAACCTGTTAAATATGTTGAAGAAGAGATATTAGTTTAAGGTGAAGATGGAGTTGTTTAAAGAAAACTAATTAGAAGACCTTTCTTACCTTAAGATAATAAATTATAAACAGGAGCTGTGATAGAATAAGATTTAAATGGAAATAAAGTAGTCTCAAGAAAGATTGTATCAAATAATAAACCAGTTGATTCAACCTGGGTTTAATTGAATAATGGATAATTAGAGAAAATAGTTTCACAGGAAGAACCTGAAGCATATATTGAAGAAGAAATTATCATAATAAATCCGAAAACTTAGAAACAAGAAAGGAAATTAATCAGAAGACCTTTGACTCAATCAGAAGTAGGTGAAATTGGAGAAAATCTTCAAGAAGGTGATGGCACTAGAAAAGTGGTTGCTAGAAGGATAGTTTCTAATGAATAATCTATGGATTAAATGAAAGATTGGTAATCAAAATAAGGACAGATGGAAATTTAATTAGCTTAGAATGAACCTACTAAATATGTTGAGGAGGAAGTTCTTTGTTATGGAGAAAATGGAATACAAAGAAAATTAGTTAGGAGACCTTTGACAAAAGAAAATTAATAAATGGGTAATAACTTAAATGAAGTTGATAAGGATGGAAATAGAATTTTATCTAGAAAAATAGTTGATAATTCTTAATCATTTAATTAAGTCTAAAAGGATTGGCAAAAAGGATAAAATGGTACTTTAGAAAAGATAATTTCATAAGAAGAGCCTGAGCAATATGTTGAAGAAGAAATAATAATAATAAAACCCAAAAACAGGCAAACAAGAGCGTAAATTAATTCGGAAACCAGTTTATCAAATTGATGAAGAAGTAAATTATGGAGAATGCTTAAACGAATTAGGAAAGGATGGTAACAAAATTATTGCCAGAAGAATTATTTAAAATTAGTTTTCTTCAGATATCCTAAGTTAATAAGGTTGGTAGTAAAAATAAGATGGTCAATTAGAATAAGTAATTTCTGATGCAGAGCCATCTAAATACATAGAAGAAGAAATATTAGTTATGAATAAGGAAACCAAATAACTTGAAAGAAAAATAATACGACGTCCCTTGTCTCCAAATTAAAAAAATCTTAAGTTCGGTGACAATTTATAGGAAATTGATAGTGAGGGAAAGTAAGTGTTATCAAGAAGAATAATAGATAATGTCTCCCCAATTTAATCATAATAAAAGGAAGGGTGGAAAGTTGAGAAAGGTAAATTAACTAGATTGGTGAGTTTTTCTGAACCAGAATAATTTATAGAGGAGGAAGTTCTTATTATAAATGAAAATACAGGAAAATAAGAGCGAAAATTAATCAGAAAGCCTTATATTTAAGATAAATAAATGATATTTGGAGATGAAATAAATGAATAATAGTAAGGATGTAAAGTAATTTCAAGAAAGCTTGTTCAAAATAATATTTCATCTGAAGCAAAAAAGAAGGAAGGTTGGATAACTAATAAGTAAGGTTAAATGGAAAAAGTAATTGCATCCTCTGAGCCTTCAAAATATATTGAAGAGGAGATATTGAGTTTTAATTAGGAAACAGGCCTTTTAGAAAGAAAACTTATGAGAAGGCAAATCTAAGATAATCTTGTTATGGGAGATTCTATTTAAGAGGTAGATCCTTTAGGAAATACCATTTTGTCAAGAAAAATAGTTGATAATAATTCTAGCAAAGGATGGGTTAAATAAAAAAATGGAACTTTAGTAATGTAGCTATCAGAACAAGAACCTGAATAATACATAGAAGAGGAAATACTTCTAACAGATAAAGATGGACAATAAAAGATATTACTTGAAAGGAGGCCTTTTATATATGGAGAAGGTAAGGTTGAAAGAACGGATGGAGGTTTTGTTTTATCCAGAAAAGTAGTTTAAAATAATCAAACTTTAACTGCTCTGAAATAAGATGGCTGGGTTAAAGATAATAAAGGAATATTAAAAAAGATAGTAGATCAGCCTACAGCTAACACAACATTATCTTAATAACTAATTAATTAAGATTCATAATATTTTGAAGAAGAACATTAAATATTAAATCCAAAAACAAATGAAATGGAGATAATTTTATTAAAGTTTCCTTACAATTCTAGTAAATAAATTGGTAAGAGATTAAAAGAGTAAGATTCTGATGGAAACCAAATTATTAGTAGAAGAATCGTAACAAATCTTGATATAGATTATAACCCATATTAATTTGTAGAAGAAATTGTTGAAATTACTAATCAAAAATCTGGATAAACAGAATTGTTTGCTATGTAAAAATAAGTCAATATTACAGAAGTTTCAATAAGTAAAAATCTAAATGAAAAGCAACCTAATGGGTTTATAATTCGATAAAGAAAAGTTATAAATTAATTTTAGATAGATAGCTTGCAAAGTTGGAAAAAGGTTACTGATGCTCCTAAAGAGTATTTTAAATAGCATCCAAATATTAATATTAAACGATCAATGTATCAAATAGATGAAGACAGCCAGGAACAAAGAGACTCATAATATCGATCCAATGAAGAATTAAATAGTCAAGGAATTAGAGTATCTGATTTTGATGGCTCAAGAATTGATAAATTTCTTGTAAATTCAAGCGATAAAAGAAGGCAATTATTAATGAAGACTTTAGAAGAAGAAATTTTAATTTAAAACCCTTAAACTAAAAAGATAGAGCGTCGTCTGCAAAGAAAACAGATGTAAGAAGAATAAGATCCAGAGATTGGAGAGGATTTATATGAATAGGAAGAAGATGTTGTAATTTTAAGTAGGCAACAAGTAGAGTCGCTTTCACCATAAGATTTGATGAAAAAAGGATGGTATGAATAAAATGATAAAATTTGGTAACGAATTTTGAGCAAAAATGAATCATTTTAAATGATTGAAGAAGTGGTCAAAGAAGGAAAAGGAAATAAATAAAAAATACTTATTACAAGAAAATAATATAAAGATGAAGAATTAGTTTTTGGAGAAAATTTGAAAGAATAGCTGGGTTAAGATTCAATTTTAGTTAGAAGAACTAAAGTTTCAAATAGATCTTTAGCATTTTATAAAACTAACGATTTTATCAAAAATAGAGATGGATCTTACGTAAAAGTAATGTAAGGTAATGACAACCCTAATATTTAATTAAAAATTCCTAAATATTAAGAACCAAATCTTAAAAAAAGTAAATCTAATTGTTCATAACTATCATTAATTTAAGCAATAGAATAAACTTAGTTAACAAAATCTAAGTCATTAATGAATGTTAATGAATCCTAAAATAAAACCTAAGGAATTAACAGAGGTTAAACGAATGAGCAATTTATGGATGATCAAGCTATAATTAATAGAACAAATATTTCTGACATCTCAGAAACAGATAAAATGTTTTTAAAACAATTAGAGAGAAAAGATCATAGCAAAAAATATTCTTAATAAGATATCTTAAGAAATAGAATCGGATCAGATAAGAATAACAGAAGTTCATCGAGTCCATTTTCCGACTAAGACTATAATATGAGTTCTAACTTCTAAATTGGTATCAAAACAATAAAAAGACTTTTACAAAAAATGATTTAACAAAAAATTAGGATTGGATTTGATGAAATAAATTTGATAAAGTAAAATATATATATATTTTCTAGTGAAAGATATAGAAGAATATAAAAGGCATTTTTATTAATTAAAAAGTTTGGAACTAAATATGCATTCTCTTCTTTAAACGAGCATAGGCTCAAAACTATTATAGAATTCAACGAAGATGATATCATAAAATACAATTAAATGCTTACTGAAAATAAAATCTAAGCTATGGAGCACATCCCAGAATAGGGTTAATAAGCTGAACCTATAGAATTAAGCCCGGATGAAAAAGGATCAAGAGTATTAGTGAAGTCTCAATCATAGATTTTACCAAAATAATTAAATTTTAGAAATTCATTCACTACTACTCCCTAAAAAGAATAATAACAACAATCATAAAATAAATTGAAATCTGGATAGCCTGTTAGATCTGCATTGGCTCCATCGACTTCAATTATTATATCTACACCTCCTCCAACTTAATAATTAACTAGGACTTCAAATTCTCGTAGCTCTACCATTAAAACCGTTGCTAGCCCATAACCTTAACCACAATAAACCAAATAGTAATAATTAAAATAAATTTTTAGCGCTGCTTAATAAAAATTTTCCTAATAAAGCGACGATAAAAAAAAAAGTGGTTAAAATACAAGCTATAGCACTCAAAAGAGTAATAGATAATTAGAAGCATCTTCTGTAAAATTTATTCATAATAATTTAGGTAAATCAAAGTTAAAATGCTTCATAAGTATCAATTTAAAATCCTAAACCTTAATCAGTGGCTTTGTAGCAAAAAGAAAAGATTTCATAATAATTTAAAAAAATGGGATCTTATTCTCAAAAATCAAAGAAATGAACAATTAAAATACAATTTATTATAAATTCCTAAATTATTTTTCAATAATCAGAATCATTTAATTTTAGGTATTCTTCTAAGTATTCATCTGTAATTTACTCATATTATATTTGTGTTGGTTGATAAATTTCTATTTTATCTTAGACATAATTTTATTATTATTAAAAGCAATTTAACTCATGATTTGGTTTATTCTTTAATAAAATCCTTTAGCCACAAAATGAACAGGGTTCAGTTCTACTCTCACAAATTTTGATATGTTCCTCCTTAAAATCAGCCATCAAGTCCAAATTACAATATGGACATAGCTATTGATCTTTTTCACACATTTTTTGATGATATTTCAAATTTTACTAGCCTATATGATAAGCAAAATGTTACTATTAAAGTATTCTTTACAATATTCACATTTGAATTTTCCTTTCTCGTATTACTGCTAACAATAAGGTCTATGCAATTCCAAAAGCTTATTTTAAATTGCTTCCCCGCAAAATAAACATTTTGTTATAATAAGTTTACATTATTCTAAATGATCTTCAAGTTCTTAAGGTGAATAAAATTGCGAACAGTATTGGCATTATTAACATTTATGATTAAAAAGGTCTTCTAATTGAGTTACAATAGATGACAATTTTACTTTAAAAGACATTGCAGTTTTAACATGTATTTATTAAATGATAATTTAAATGCTCTTCTTGATCATTGGAATCGAAGTTTATTTCGCATATACTGCATTTTTTGATATTTTAAGCACAATAAAGCTCATGCATAGTAATATTTGATTGTAATATTTCTGTATTACAATTTTTACAAAGTATAGATTCCATAATATTAATAAATAATTAAGTTCATATTATTAATTCAATCATATGAACATTTTATATAAGAATTTCCTAACAATTCTATTTACTTAGAATTGTTTGTGAGAGTGATAATTTATTTTTTATACTACAAAATAATAAATACTTAATAGCATTTTATGGCTTTAACTGCATTGTAATTCGGATAGTTTTATGACTAATTATATTTAGTTCAATTTATAAAGTCTCCTCCTTAACTTATCTGTTTTATTTAGTAAACTTCAAATTTTTATTTTTGAGGGTCTTTTTTGTTATCACTAACTATATGTATTTTTCTAACTACTTTTACATCTCTAAGGGGAAGGAGGGTCTGATAAAATGTTTTTTCTAACATTTATTTTTTTTGTCAATTCCTTTTTATACTTTTGTTTTCCTTTCTCCCCATTTCTGAAATAAACATAATGAGTGTTACTAATGTTTAATAAATATATCCGAAGCATGATTCTAAATTTGAAGTTTCTTAAAGAAAAATCTTATATTAATTCGAAACATAATTTTATTCTAAGAAATATGTAAATATTCAATCCTTATAGATAATCTACAAATAAAATAAACATGACATATTTCTCTCTCCTATATACTAGCAATTAGCTAAATTAATTTTCTAAGCTTATTAATTATAAAAATAAACTTAATACAAAAAAAAGGATTATAATAACTCTGAAAATTATGATTTTCATTTTAACCACTTCTATCTTCTCTACAAGAAACTTTTTTGTTAATATATTTTAATTTTCGTTTATATGTGAAAGCAGGTAAGATTGTATTTCAAAGAGTTCTTGATTCTTCAGATGTTAAATTTGATAGATTTAACAACTATTAAACTATTTTAACACGCATCTTAATTTAGGATTTAAAAACCTATTAATTAATGAAAAATGAAAAAGAACTGTTATATAAATCTAGACAAAAACGGAGCATTAGCTTAAATTATAGACATATACTTCTTATCTATGATAAAACTAGTTAAATATTTTATTTCTAAAAATTCATATTGAGTTTAAGTGATATATTATGCTATATTATTATTTCAGATATTTATAATAACAAAATAATTCTAAAAAATAAGTTAATTTTGAAGGAGGGATTGAGAGGAACTCGTATGAAAGTCTACCATTTATAATTAAATTTACAAGGGAAAATAGTCATATAAATGATAGGAGATAACTGAATTTGAGGATTTGATATGAATATTAATACCCGATATAAAAAACGGTTTATATATATATATTTTTATTTTTATAAAAAATGAAGAAAACCTTCATAACTTTTATGTTGCTGATGGTTGTAGCCATTTCATCGAAGTTAGAGGCATCAGAGCTACGAACTCGAGGTAATCTTGTACTAATTGGTAGGAATGAGTTATACTGAAGCGTATAATCTAGATGTTTCTCGCTTGTATTGTAATAATGATTTCGAATTCATAATTGGTGAATTAGAGCGATGGATTGATATCATTGATAATCGAGAATAATTGATAAAGGACTTAGCAATAATCAATTAGATCATAAATATTGTTGAGAAAGCAAAGGGTACAATACATGTAATTCATTCAACTATGTTGGTGGAAATATAATAAAAAATAGAAAAGTCTCTTTAAAATATTTTTATTCAAAATAAGTGGGCAGCCTACAGAGTGGAAGATGCCCTAGAATATGTGGGCTAGTTAAATTCTACATAAAGTATTATTGAAATATATCGTAGCAAATGAGGAGAAAATAGCGTTGGCAAATTAAATTATTGCTCATTTGAGGAGGACTTAAGAAGAAATATATCTATATTTGAATCAATGTTAATATGCTAAGAAAACAATAAATTTGAGATAAAAGGTAGCCTAACTTAGAACATTAAAAAGGGAATGCGAATAAGACATTAGAAAGGCAAGAGTCATTTATGAAAGCGATTGGGATTCAGAGGACGAGTATATTTATTATAACGAAATCCCTGGAGATACTATATATTATTATTTTGAAGAAGAAGATCTAGAAACACCTTTGCACGATGTATATCATGAACCTTAGCATTATCCTCATTCAAAGTAGAAGGATGGTTAACATAAACACTTAATCAAGAATGATAAGAATTAGGAAATGAGGAGAAATTAAAGATATATTGCTTTGGGACATGAAATCGAAGGAGAAATTAAGAATTCGGATGAAGACAATCAAAATATTGATGAAACTTAAGAAGTTGAAAATGTTGTTTAAGCTGTGAAAGTTAGCAAAATTGAGGATTTAAATAATGAAGAATCTCACATAACTGATGTTACTAATTAAAATGATAACTTGGAAGAATAAAGTGTGACAGAATAACAAGAAAGCATTTCTGTGCAGGAGGAGAGCTAGAATAATGAAGAAGTGCATTAGGTAGAATCGACAAAAGTTTAGAAAACTGAAACTTAGGCTGAAAATGATAGCAAACCATTAGATCTGCCAATAAAAAATGAATAAGACAATTCTTAAACAGTACAATAGAAATAAATTGATGAAGAGAGGTCTTTGAAAATTTAATCCTTAAGAGAAGATCTTGATACAAACGAGCCAACATCATTTTAACCACCAAAACATAAAGCCAATATAGGAAGAGTTTAAGAGAGAAAAATTGTGGCAGTTAATACAAAATATTAAAATTCAGAATTTGACGGAGAAACAACTGAGTAGTTAGAGTTTACTGATAGAGCATTATTATAGGATTCCTCTGAATATGGTTATGGTTATTGGGTGAGATATGCTGAACATAGTGCTAAAGAGCATGCTAGAGAAGAAGGAGAGTACTATTTCCTTTCTAGAATGACGATCAATGAAGAATATGAAGATTTTTCATTTTATGGAGACAGAGCTCTTGCTGTTTTTCTATTCGATAATTCATTTGTATTCAGTACTTATGACACAAGTGATAAACTTAAGACTAAGGATAAGGCTGTAGTATTAAATGAGAATATGGATGGAATGTGGTATTTTGTGATGTTCTCGTATAGCAGTCCATTAAGAAAAGCTGTAGGTTATGTTGTTAGTTATGGAGAAGGAAACGGAATTTACAGAGTGGAGATTGATGCCACTCACATTCCTCCTGCGTATATCAAAATAATATTTGGAGGTAAACATATGAATTATTATGGATTAAATGGTCAGTTTGCTAATATATTTTATGATATTGATTCTCCAGCATTTGTTGATGGAGATGATGCTTTAGATGAAGTGCTCAAAACATTGAGTAATCCACCTTAGAATGTACCTGCAGTAATAGATGAAAATATATTGACTAAGCCAAAACACTTCAATGGAAATGACAAGGGTGAATCATTTCATTTTGATCCATAAGAATCACAATTGGTTATCGAGGAATATGCCATTGGATTATGGTTTAGATGGATTGACGATCTTAAAGTAGATGAGCCAAATACATTTTAAATAGTGAATTTAAGATCAAACAAGCATAAGGCAGCTGGAAAAGGAGTATTGGGAGATAGAGCATTAGAATTACACCATACTTTCGGAGGAGGTGCAAAGAGCACAGTGTATTTTAACACTTACACAATCAAGGGAAACAGAGCAAAAGGATAACCATATTTATCAAAGACTGTTGAAAGCTCAGAATTTTTATGGACTTATGTGTACTTTGGTTATGACAATGATGGTGGAAGAGCCTATGGTGCTCTAATTAAACCAGGACACGTAGGTGAAATTCAATTTGAAGGTATCCAACATAAATTAGTGAATAATTTAATGGTAACACTTGGAGGAGATGAAGTTATATCACCATTCAACGGTATGATTGGATATGTAGGCATTTATTTGGGAACAGGAGCTTACAGAGAGGGATTAGACTTTGGAATGACCTTTAATTATGGTGATGGAGTTATGGCTGTGTATTAAGTTGGTAAGCCAGTGACCTATGCTGGAGGAGACATAAATTCAGCAAGATATGTGGAATATGATTCAGTTGAAAATATTGTTGATAAGATTGTAATTCACAATGATGAAGGGATGAAAATTAATGGATAAAGTGAATATGCATTTGGAATGTGGACTAGATGGTTGAGCACTTTGCCAAAATATTTGAGTAAAAGAGCTCCAATTCACAACATAGCTAGATTAGGAACTCAAGGTTATGTGATTGAATCAATAGATGGAAGACTTGTTAGATCAAATGCTAATAGAGCCTAAACTCCTAAAGATACAACTTTATCCATTGCTCTCACAACAGATTCATATGAGTTTTAAACCTTAAAATTAAAGGATGAGCTTCCGTTTACTTAATTGGAGGGCAGATGGCATTATGTTTACTTTGGATACAAGAGACATGGAGATAAAGGGTTGGCTAAAGGATACGTGTAATTTGGAGTTGATGGAGAGGTAGAGGAAGTAAACTTCGATATTTATCATGATTTCTTACTTGAGTATGTGGAATTCATCGTTGGCAAGACTGCTGCTCCATTGTTCAATGGAGAAATGGCAAGAATTACTTTTTCATTTGGACCAGGATCATTTGTGCCTACAGCTGAAACATTGAAGCTGTTTACCTAAAATACTCTTCCAGAGAAGGCTTACATTCATCCAGTGTCCAGATAGACACTACAATTAGTGGGGGCACCTCAATAAATTAAAGAAGAACCAATTCAATTTGAATTCGAAAAATATCAAGGTGCAGAAGAATATGCATTATCAGGATGGGTGAAATGGAGCGGACCTTAAGTGACTGGAAAAGTGGCTCATCTTATTACTATGGCATAAAAAAGATTAGATGATTTAAATGGCAAAAATGAGGAAACATTACAAATTACAAGGGGAGATCAAGCATTTACTTTTATCACTTACAATCAAAATAAAGAGGAATACAAATTAGTCTCTCATGACGAATCATATGGAGAGTATGCAGATCAATGGACATATATTTATTATGGATTCTCTCAATAATTAAGAAAAACTTATGGCTTTTTGAAGTACACCTTTACAGAGAGTGAATTCAGACAGGAAGAAGTTAATCATTTCTATTTAGCAGTTTTTTCAGTCCTAATTTAAGAGAAACAATAATTTACATAATTCATTGGCCAAATAAAGACATGGGTCATAAATGTCGGAGATGGTGCCTTTAGAGAAGGAGGATTTGATGAAAATGAAAACATTAAGGTTCATTTTGGATTCATTAGTGGAACAGATCATATCAAGTTATAATAGGCCGGATAAGAAGCTCACCATGAAGAAACCATTTTAGAATGCTCATCTCAAAGCAAAGATATTCCCTTATAAATTGAATTTTAACAAAGTGATAAACTACATTTACATGGTGTTAGTGAATATGGTTATGGATATTGGGTCAAATTCTAATACTTTGCTAATAAAAATACTATCTACAGCAAACCTCCATTGATGGGGTTAAGTAGATTAACTAGTAACAGAGACTATAGGGACTTTGATGCACCAGGAGATAGGGTACTTTTAGTGTTATTAGGCAAAAGCTCATATCATTTCGGAACATATGATGTTATCACTAAATCAAATAATGTTGCTGGAGACATTCCATATTAAATTGATTCTGAAAGTGAGTGGACTTATGTGTATTTCAGTTTTAAACGTATTTCATAGACATAAGGACATGCTATGGCATTCACTCATTATCAAGAAAACACTTCAGGAATTTAGATGGATGTTATGCATTCATTATTGAATGATTATTTGTAATTGACAGTAGGTAATGCAGGTAAGTATTACTCATCATTCAATGGATAGATTACTACAATTCGTTTCAATTTGGGACCAGGATCTTATATTGACACAAAATAAGGTTTATTATAGAGAATTAAAAATAAGGATACTATTCCAGATACTTTATCACCATCAAAGAAATTCGATGTTCTGATCGGAAAGCATGATGTAGCTAAAATAGAAGAAGAACAACATATCACTCACATAACTGAAGAGGCTAGAGAGTACAGCATCTAATTGTGGTTCAGATGGTTCAAGTAGCCAGTCAAGACATAATAATTGATATATAGATTCACATCCACAAATCCTGACAGTCTGGGCGATGCTCAAAAAATCGGAGATAGAACATTAGCTCTCTTCCATACTGATGGCATAGAGTTCAGCACTTACAGTTTGAATCCATTATCGTTATCAAATTCATATGAAGCTAAGATTCCCTCCCAATAATTGGAGGTATGGACATTTGTATATTTTGGATACTCAAAGAATCATCAGAAAGTCAGTTATTATTTATTGGCTGATGAGGATGAACATAAGGGTTTAGAAGCAGCATTACATGCAGTTTCATCAAACTATTGGCTATTTCTGACAAAGGATGCTTTAGTAAAACCCTTTGATAGTAGACTTGCTTAAGTGATCTTAAATATTGGCGATGGCAGTTACAGAGAAGACAATTTCAACACTCTTTAAGTGTATTTGGCAGCACCTAAATTATTCAGTTCTGACAGTAAATTTGATTGGGAAGCAGAGGATACGATAACTTTGGTATCAAGTGACTCTGATAAGTGGGGATCAAAAATTACATTTGCTGAACCAGACAGAAAGATAGAGAGTGTTTAAGAATACTCTGTTGGATTATGGGCAAGATACTTATAAGCTTGGCCCGAGAGATAGTGGCATACACCATCTGAAATGCAAATTTTCAGACTCACATACAATGATGAAAGAGAAAGTGGTAAAATCGCAGTGGGAGACAGAATTTTAAGTGCTTTTGTTATATTAGAGAATTACTTGTTTGGCACTTACGATTTAAATGATGATGCTCCAAATGAAATTAGCACAATACCTTATACCCATTTGGAAGGTAAATGGCACTACATCTATGTTGGTTATAAGAGATAATTGTAATAGGCCAATTATTTCGTGTTTGATGGAGAAGAGATCAAGCATGCTACAAATGAGAAATTACTACACAAACCTCTTGGAGATTATGTTCATTTGATTTTGGGAGGAGAAAAAGATATATCTCCTTTCCAGGGTTTGTTGACAGAAGTCGCAGCTCATTTCGGAGTTGGATCCTTCATTAATAATGGGGAGGAACTCTTAAAATCGATAGACACTAGTTTTGCATTACCTTAAGAATTGACAGTAGAATACATTCACAAACAGAAACATGGTTAATAATAGTTGATTGGAGAAGGTGATAATAATGAAGGTAGTGAAAGCACTGGAGACACTTGGAGTGGAGTGGGTGAATATGCCATCTCTGGATGGTTTAAGATTGCAGAGACTTAGGTAAAAAAAGAAGGAGAGATTAATTCGCCATGTCAAATATTGTTTAGAATAACTAATAAATGATAAAGAACATTTAGGGGATCGCAAAATCTAAGGAGATAGAACATTACATGCCTAAATATGCACAAGTGATACAATTAAGTTGAGTACATATACTCTCAAAGGACTTAAAGATTGGAATGAGGCTAAATTCTTGGAGGAGAAGGTAGAATTGAGTGTCTCAAAAAAGGCTTGGTCTTACATCTATATGGCTTATAATGAAAATGTCAATGAGGTTCATACATTGTTACATTTATTTGCTGAGGATAAACCTGTCATCTTTAAAGGAATCTAGCATTTCGTGCCTCATTTTGTTGGTATTTATGTAGGAAAAGATCCACATTCAAGGAGATTTTAAGGAGAACTTTAAAAATGGGTTGCTCAATATGGATAAGGTGCATTTGTTGATGTTTTGAAGAAGGGATACGAAGACAACTTACCTAACTTTAGACACATTTAGATCAATCAAAAATATCTATGGTATGAGAAAGAGGATCGTGTAATTCAAACTCCAGAAAAAGTGGAAGTAACATTTACATAAGAAACAGAATCAGTAGATGAATATGCTGTAGGGGTTTGGACAAGATGGCTTACTGCTTTCCCGACTACTTTAGTTGATAGAGCAGATGTGCATACTATATTTAGATTCTCAAGCACACGATAATACTAAGATAAAAGTGAATTGGGAAATAGAATGTTATCAGCATTCCTTACAAAAGGTAATTATGAATTCAGTACTTATGATGCATCTAAACCAGCCAATGCAGTTGATGGGTAATTGCCATATGACAGTATTGAAGGAGAATGGACTTATGTTTATGCAGCCTATAAAAATAAATAGTTCTATGGAATGATATTGTTTAAGGAACAATAGAAGGCTGTTCATCTAACCTTAGATGTAACTCATTAGGTGCTTACTGGATATGCACACTTTGTATTGGGAGCAAGTGAGTTCGGTTACAAAGCCTTCCATGGATGGTTTTTCGATCCAAGAATTTTCTTGGGTTCAGGAAGCTTCATCAATGATTCCCAAAAAGTTGTTGAGATGATACATAAATTACATCGTAAATTGCCTGTCTCTCCACAATAAGCTGAAGATTTCAAATGGCCAGTTACAATGATGGACACAACCAATTGGGAGGACTTGGATACCAAAAAGGACAAACTTAATTATGAATTCACTGATAAGGCTTAGATATAGTCATACTCTTTCGGATTTTGGTATTAAAATGCTGTTTTGTTGCCTGAGATGGAAAATGATTTTAGAGGCTTAGTCAGATTAACTACTAATGGTCCAGATACGGCTGGAGATGAAAAATTCATTGGAGATCGTACTCTTGCTGTTTTCACTAAGACTGATCAATTATTGGCTAGTACATATACTATAAAGGACCCTTCTTTCGAACCAGTTTCTCATACATTTGATATCAAAAAGCATCTATGGACCTTTGTTTACTTTGGATACGAAAAAGGTCAGGCCAGAACCTACATTTTGTTGCCAGAAGGACCTCAAGATAAAGTACTTCTTGTAAATCACATAATTCCTAATTAATTCTATCTACACATTGTCAATGATATAGGCCATCCTGCATTCTGGGTAACATATTGACATATATCAATTTTAGGGTAAAATCTATGGATTGAAAGTCAATTTCGGAGAAGGAAGCTATTTGGAAAATCCATTAGAACTAATCGATAGATGGCCCTATGATCCAAAATAACATCAAGACATTGATAAGAAAGGGAATAAGGCATTATGTATATATATTGTTAATAATTAAGCCATTAATTCTGCTAAAGTGTAAAAGTAGAAATCTGAAGAGTTCAAGGAATGAGCTTATAAATAACTTATGAAATAATTAAATTTAATTAATAATTTTTACGTGTTCAATAATGGAAGAACGAAGATTGCCACCTCATCTAAGAAGAACTCAATAGTAATAGCCAATCAATCGAGAACCTGAAAAACCTGTGTAATAACCTCCAGTGCAGCAAAGATAAGCAAATGCATACTAATAACCATAGCATGAAAATCCTTAATAATAATAATATGCAGGCCAATAATAATACCCATAATAATAGCAATATCAACCATAATAAAATTTTCCTGCATAATAGACTGAGTAATAGAGAAAACCATCAAAAATTGATGTTGACCAAATTCCTAGACCATACATAAAAGCAGAAGAATCTATTACTTATTAATAGTAATTGTTCATATTTATAAGAGGTTCTCCACAGCTCCTGCACCTTTGTATCATCCTCCATCTGTTCATTAATTTTATTAAACCTTTGATGAGGGAAATTGTGGACCAAGATATATGAGAAGTTCAGTCTATGCAATAGGAAATGAACCATCCATTCTATAATAAACAGAGATTCCATTTGGTATAGTGGTTCAACCTCTAATGGAGCCATCTCTGTTTGAATAAGAAATCCCATAAGTTGAATTCACGAATGAGCCATTGCGTTGCTAGAGATGTAAAGCCTATGTCAGTCCTTACTTTTAATTTTGCGATGGGGGTAATAGTTATGTGTGTAACATTTGTAAAATGAAGAATTAAGTGCCACCTGATTATTATTGTGTTTTGGGTTAGGGAAATTAAAGAGGAGATAAATTTTAAAGAGATGAATTACATAAAGGTTGTTATGAAATAATAGCTCCTACTAGTTATATTAAAAAGGAAATAAAGAATACCTTAATACTACTCTGTATAGAGTTGACACAGATATCAGTAGCTAAAGGTGTGTATTCTTAAGTGATATCTTCTCTTCAATCCATATTGGATACAATTCCATATCCAGATAAAACAGACATTGCCTTTATAACATTCGATTCAAAGATTTAATTTTACAACATTCCCTAAACCTTAACTGGGGAACCTCAAATAATCGTTGTGAGTGAAATCGATGAAGCTAATGTGCCACTTCCACCTGAGAAGTTATTCCTAAACATAGAGAATGACAGAGATAAAATCGACTATATGCTAGAGAAACTCAGTAAGTTTGGGGAAACTATTACTCAATAGGCAAATTAACTTGTTTCTGTTGGAACAGTGTTATCAAATGCAGTCTAATTGATGTAACCCAGAAGTGGACGTATATTGTATTTTGGATGTTCAGCACCAAGATATGGAATAGGCAAACTACCATAAAAACCAACTGACACTAAATTATTTGGAACTGATTAAGAGAAGTTGTTTTATTAACCTAATGATCAAGCTTATGTCAAATTAGGGTAATCATGTCTTAAAAATCATATCTCAGTTGACCTGTTTATAGCAAATGACGAGAACTTTGAATTAGCCACAGTTTCACCTGTGTCAAACATCACAGGGGGAAGCATTTATTTTTACCCGCATTATAATTAATAAATTAATGGAACAGAATTGCATTATGCCTTATATAGAAATCTTACAAGGTCTTATGCATATGATCTCATCATGACTGTTAGAACTTCTCCAGGAATCATATTGTTTGATTATTTTACAGGTAGTGGAAAGATATCTGTAAGAGATTTGGAATTGTCTACTCTAAATTCAGATCAATCCATTGCAATTATGTTGAAGTAAGAGGAAAAGATATTGGATCCTGAAGCTTACATCTAATATGCTTTGTTGTATACTAATCAATAAGGATAGAGAGTAATAAGAGTGTTTAATTTACAATTATAAGTTGTTAATAAGAATAGTGGAAACAATGCATGGCATAACATTTTCAAAACTGGGGATGTCGATTGCATAGCCTCTTTATTAAGCAGAAAGAATCTACCGAACATTATGGTTCAATAAATTAGGCAAATTAGACAAACTCTATTCGAGTCAGTTGTTAATATCTTACATGCTTATAGAAAATATGTATTATTCATATTTAATCTAGTGTTCAAGTAATAGTCCTGCGGGGTAGTTGATTTTGCCAGAAGCTATTAAAATCTTACCTCTATATTTATAAACTTTGGCAAAACGCGATTTACTCAAATATGGAAATGTTAGGATAGACAATAGAATCTTTGAAATTCATTTAGTGTTGACTCAATCAATGCATTTCCTGACTAACTTCTTTTATCCAAAACTATTCCCAATTCATGATATTAATAATTAACTTGTGGCTGATAAATATTATGTTGGTACTCTGACTGATGACGAAAAGACAGTTTTGCCTCATAATATTGCAACCACAATTGATAAAATTAAACCAGATGGTATTTACCTTTTAGATACAAGCTAATTTATATATATTTATGTAGGATAGAATGCAGATTAGTAATTATTATAGAATGTAATTTCATCTTCTTAATTATATAGCTTTTTGGAGTGAATTCTTTTGCAGAACTAAGCTCGATCGAATTGTTTACAAAAATAGAGACTGATTACAGTACCAAGGTCTAAAATATCATTGAGTCATTATAGCAGACCCGAGGTGGAACTTATGTTCCTGTAAGAGTTGTTCGCTAAAAGTATTCAATTAAAATATATGGATAGTTCTCCATAGGCTTCTTTAGTATAATAAAAATTAGTTGAGGATGAATAGCAACTTGAAAAATCATATGCGGATTATCTATGTGAATTGCATGGAGCTATCTAAAATAAAGGAGGTGTGTGAGATAATGTTATATGTTAAAAAATAATTAAATTTATGGTCTATATATTATAAGAAGCATGAATATCATTCTTTTGATGTAAGGTTATCCTTACATAATAGTATTGTCAAAGTAGCTAATTGTATTTAAGGCTTTGTGCATTCGAAATAATTTATGGCAAACCTTTGTTGATATTATCCAGGATGAGTTAAAGGATTTACTTAATCCATATTGTATTTTTCATTATCCCATTCATTTAGTTTTTTCAATCTTCTCTTATATGCTTTTGATTTTTTCTTGGTTTCTTTTTGTACCCTATGAATTATTTGAAATTATGATTATCCAAAGTCTAACTTTTAATTTTTTCTAAAAAAATTTATCCAATTTCTCCAAAATTTTTTTGTTGATTTCCTTATAGTCTCAAACTATTCAGGAAATAATATAAAACTCTTCACTTTTAATTGACTGCTTCACAACCAAAAGGTTATTCTATTGTCTAAGATTTTAACTTATATAAATAAATTGCAAAGAACCAATCAAAATAAATAATGAATACATTATATTAACAATTTTATTTACAGCAATTAATTAATTCGCTTAATATAGTGATTGGTTGTATATGAACATTTTTGTTTGCTACATATAATTTAGTGTAACTTCTTGATAATAATATTAAGTTAATTTATTAAATGAGACCTAAGGAATCAGACTTTTACAAGAGAATTCGATTGTTGGGACAAGGATCGTTTGGAAAGGCTTACTAATGTGAGTCTTTGAAAGATCATTCTCTTTGTGTGATTAAGCAAATAGATATGAGATATTTAAGTGAGGAGGAAAAAAAAGTAAAGAGAATTTAAAAATATTTAGGAAACCTATTCAGAGTTTAGAATCATGGCTTAATTGAAGCATCCCAACATAATCAACTTTAGAGAAGTTTACAAAACTGTAAAAGGAAAATTATGTATTGTAATGGATTATGCTGAGGGTATAAATAATGATTAATTGATTCATAATAGGAGGCGATCTGGCACAATTGATAAAAAATCATGATGGCTATTTCCCGGAATCCAGAATTTTGGATTGGTTTACTTAAATGTGTTTAGCAATAAAGCATTGTCATGATCGTAAAATCATTCACCGAGATATTAAAACATAAAACATGTTCCTTACAAAGGATATGAGAATCAGACTGGGAGATTTTGGTATAGCAAGATTGCTAGATAACACTCGTGACAAAGCACATACAATGGTGGGTACACCATATTATTTGGCTCCAGAATTGCTAGAAAACAAGCCTTATAGTTTTAAAGGCGATGTGTGGTCATTGGGAGTGATCTTATACGAAGTATTCAAGAGAATTATAACTTAGATGTGTGCAAAGACTCCTCCATTTAATGCAGATTCGTTGGCATCACTGGCTTTGAAAATAATCCGTGGACAGTACTAAGCCATTTCAAATAACTACTCGTCGCAATTAAGAACGTAAATCTAAACTCATAATTAAACAAAGGTAGCCTTGTGAATTAACTTCTGACAGTGAATCCTGAAAAAAGACCAGATGTGCATCAGATATTAAAAATGCCGATAATCACTAATAGAATAAAGAACTTTCTATCTGAAACCATTAAGAGAAGTGAATTTGATCATACCATTCTTCACAATCAATAGATTCAATTGACTGATACTACAATTCCATTAATAGATGATTAAGATCCGAAAGGAGATCAAGCTGAGTAGACTCCAAAGAGTAGAAACCAAATCTAACAACAATTGCCAGGCATCAAGAGTCCCCCTATTGGTCAAGAAAAAAAAAGAAAGAATAGTGACCTCAGGAAATTACCAGAAATTAAACTCCCTAAACCTGAAAGGCCTCCAATTTCAAGGCAACAAACAAGCCGTCAATAATTGCATTAGTTGCCTAGTCAACGTGTATAACCATCAACTCCAGATTTAGGAATGGGACACAAATATAAGAATTCTCGATTTATAACAAAGGAAAGTCCTGACTCTTTTCAAGGTTCTGATCAAGTTTTAGAGGAAGTAACCAAAAACAGCGAGTAAGGAAGTCCTAAGTTTTTTTAGAATATTCTTGATAAGCCTCATATCAAAAATATCAAAGGACTATCTAAATTAGATTAGATATAAAAAATTAAATTAGTATAGAAATCAGAAGATGAGGCTAAAAAACCTATTTACAGGGTTCATGCCTAACCAAAACTAGTAGAATAATTCATAAAGAAACAAAGGGACAGGAAGATATCTGAAGAAATAACAACAACTCAATAGAGATAGGAAGAGTGTTAATAATAACAACTAGAAAAAATATCAGAGACTCCAGAATAAAAATTACTAGACAAAACTACTATCAGCGACTTTTAAAGTCCAGAAGAACAATAATTAATTTAAAATAATAAGCAAACTGTTGAAACTGCAGCATTTGATTTTTAACCTCAATTTCAGTTTTAAGTTTTTGATGTCACCTAGAAAAAACCCACTAAACCAAATAAACCATAGAATTCTAAAACAGATGAAGAGAAAAATAAAAAAAAAATTTATAAAATCATCTATAAAGATCCATTTTAAAAAAAAGCTAAAGTAATGTAATAAAGAAATAGTGAGGAGGACATGAAAGAGATGATAAATGAACTAAAAAATGTGCTTGTAATAATCAATATTTTCTATTTCTTAGTCTGAACAACCTAAAAAAGTTGAAGAACTTCCTTTATAAGGATAAAATGATTCCGAAGGCTCCAGAATATATTCAGAGGATTCAAGTGAAGATTTTAGAGAAAATGCTGACACCTTACCTCCTAAAACACAAATTAATACATGGATGCAAAGCAACTCAGATTAAATACAAAAAGTAAACACTTCAAAATCATAACCAGAACCTAGAGGAAAATACCAAAGTGGTTCAAAAAGTTTGAAGGATAAACTAACATCTAAGTTAGGATAACATTTTGAATAATTATATAAATTAGCAAAACTGTGTTCCCATCAAGAGGACTTGGGAAAGCAGCATATAAAAATGGCTATATTGGATAATCTAGAATTGGATGAAAATAAGGCTGAAACATGTGCTACATTGTTAGTGACATTAGCAACTATTGGTTACTGATTTTTGTTGTTTTCTAAAAACTTATCATAGCGATTTCATTTAACTCAATTTTTATTCCCATCCTTAAAAACTTTAAGCCCATGCAGGAGTGGGCAATTGGATTTCTGCCATGCATTTCTTAATCAGATCCACATCCAACGGTTTGGCAAAAGGATCGACATGTTCTACTTGATCGTAATTTATTTCATCTTCCTCTTCTTTATCGGAGTTCTCTTCCATTTTTTCATATCCTTGATATTCTTAAAATTCGTCTTCCTCCTCTAAATTCAAGTTTTCCTCCTTTCCTTTTTCATCTTAGTTCTCTTATTATTGATTGTCATTGTTTAAATTATTAATTTGATCAACAGGATAGTCAGCCCCTTTGTAATTTGGATTATCATATTTTTTGAACATCTCGTACTCAGCTTCCATCAAAGCCAACTTCTTGTCAACTATTTAATCCTATATCAATAACATATTTTTATACTATAGTTTTCTGATCTAAGTCTGTATTCATTAATTTAAATAGTAATTATACTTTTTAATTTTTAATTAAACAAATGTAAAAATACGTGAAATTCTTTAATATCGCTTAACAACTCAAGTTTGTGAAGAGGAAAGGATGGACTAGATTCCCACCAATTAAGGAAGTTGAATCCGTTGCTGATCACAGTTGGATGATTTAAATGATCGCTTTATCTTTACCTACCAATGAGTTAAATAAAGATAAATGCATTAAGATTGCTTTATTGCATGATCTAGCAGAAGTGATTGTCGGTGACATCATTCCAAGTGAAAATATGCCAGCAAATGAGAAGAAATAGAAGGAAGATAATGCCATGCGAATGATGGTTTAGGATTTGGATGAAGACATTAAAAATGAATTATACAGTATACACAAAGAGTATGAGAATGGCGAAAGTATTGAAGCAGAAGTCGTTAGAGAATTGGACAAATTGGAAATGCTATTCTAGGCATTCGATTATGAACAGAAATACAATGTCAGATTAGATGAATTCTATTCTTGTGAGGGCAGAATCAAGACTAAATATGTTAGACCATTATTGGATGAGTTGCTAAAGTAGAGGGAATAATTCTTGTCTTAATGATTATTATTAATTTAAATATGATATAAAATTCTACTCGTAACCGTTCTGAACAATTAATATACTAAAGACGATAATAGGAACAGTATGTGGGCAAATTGAACACGAAGCTTCGATAGGAACATTACGAGAAAACATTTGCAGCCTGGGAAAATAAAGGAAAAGATATTGCCAATTGGTAGTATACAAAGAATAGGTTGTGTAGTCGTTTATCTTAGACTTCAATAAATTCGTTCTGAAGCTGAAGCCAATAAGAATTAAAGGAGAGAAAAACTAGCGTTTTTACTTAATGCAGAGCACGAGCAATATCAATAAGAGATAAAAGCAATGGTTGAAACTCCAGAATAGGTCAAGGAAAGAATGATGAAAGAAGTTGCTGAATTAAAACAAAGGAAGGAGGCTGAAAGAGCTAGATAAGCAGATGCTGCATATGATCGTAGATTTAGAGAAAATGCTGATGAACTCAGAAAGGTCAATTAGCAATTTAATGAATTATAAGCAGTGGCATATAGAAATATGCAGATGATGGATAAATAAAAACAGTTGGAGGATCAATATGAGGGTATATAATTGAAGAATTATCTTTATAGAGGAAATGATATATGCAGAATTGTATAGAAGGGAAATACTTAAAAAGGAGAGGTTGGAAAAGGAGAAGGTGTTGGAACAAAAGGCAAAAGTAGATGAACGCAATAAGGTGTTGGCTGTACAAACAAAAATGAATGAAGTTAAACATTAAAAAACAAAGGAAGAAATCAAATCGGAAAAATTTTTTTTGGCAAAATCACTTGCGGACAAGGATAGAAAGAAGAATGGAAAGGAGAGGAGGAAAGACACAATTAAAGGGAAAATCAATATATGCATTATAAGAAGGAAATTAATTCAGAAATTGCATTAAATAATGAAAAACAAAAGGAATATAAAAAACAAATTAAACAGCAAGAGAAGATTGAGGACAAAGATATGATTTCTTAAGTGCTTGCAAGAGAAGAGGCCATTAGCAAGATGGAATAAGCAGAGAAATAAAGGTAGAAAGAAGAAACCAGATAATTTTTACTTAATTTTAAGAATAGGACTAATGAATATAGTGTAAATGATCAATTAAAGGAAAGATTAATTAATGAGGAGAACAATAGACAATGGGAAACAAAAGAGGCTAAATGGAAGGCGGAAGATGTAATACTTATTCTTATTGTAAGGATGCAAGAGTCAAATTAATGTATGAAGTTTATGCTCAAAGAGCAGAGAATGTGGAAATAAAAAAGAAAATAATTGAGGATGAGAAGAATGTTAAGTAATTGGATAAGATGGAACTACATCGTTAAATGGAACTGTATCAAAAGGAATTAGAGGAAAAGTAAAGATTAGAATAGGAAGTAAATTATACATGTATAAATTGTTTAGAAAATAATGTAAACAAAACACAATTTAATAAATTAAATGGATGAGAAGAAACAAAGATAATAATTATTAAGAGATAAGAAACAACAGGAGGAAGGAGGCACTTCGAAAATAAAAAGAGGAATATGATAAAAAAATAGAGTTAGAAAAGGCTAAAGGCCGTGCTTTGCTCGATGAACTCAGAAAACAACGACCATATTGAATTATTAGAATCAATTCAAATATTATTTAAAACAATCTCTTTATTAATGTATTTAGAGCACCCTTTAATTAGATAAGCAGATGAGTGGTTGAGGCTGCTTTTAATTGAAATTCTCATAGGTTTATAAATATAATGAAAAATTGATTAAATTAAATTATTTAATTCTTGGATATGTCAACTCCTCAAATAAAATCAAAATTGGTTCAAACCTTTGGAAGAAAGAAGAATGCTGTCGCCAGTGCAAGTGTTAGAGAAGGAAAGGGTACTGTAATACAATAAAATAAGGTTTGGTAAGAGTGAATGGAGCTCCAATTGAATTAGTCAATCCAGCCCCATTGAGATAAAAGGCTCTCGAACCATTATTACTTCTTGGTTAAGTCAGAACAGGCAGATTGGATATCAGAGTCACAGTTAGAGGTGGAGGAAGCACTGCTTAAATTTATGCCATTAGATAGGTAGAATTAGCAATCTTAAATATTATTTAGGCCATCAGCAAAGGCATCGTTGCTTACTATCAAAAATACATTGATGAAACTTAAAAGAGAGAAATCAAAGATCTATTGTTATAATATGATAGATCACTTTTGGTTGCTGATCCAAGAAGATGTGAGCCAAGAAAGTATGGTGGTAAGGGTGCTAGAGCCAGAAGATAAAAGAGTTACAGATGAAAATTTTATATCATAGTACATTAAAAAATATAAAATATTAATGGAATTTTAGTGTTGTTAATGTTCGATAGAGTTCAATCAGACTGATCATTCGCCTCTTGTCTTGCCAAGCTGTGGTCATTCCATTTGTTTGTCTTGTGTCAATTAATATACATCTGGAGAGTAATCCTTGGTTTGCAAAGAAGACGGGTACACATCTATTAGATTTATTTAAGAATATAATGCAATGTCCCAAGAGATATCAAATGTTTCCCCCATAATCAAAGCATTATTGCATTACTCAAGAAACGACGATCATCAGGTAGATGTATTACAACCATTCAAACACCTGATGAACAATAACAACAGATTCACAATTAAACGAAGGATGTTAGTGATTTTTCAAGCGAAAAGGGCCTTTCTCATTCTTAATCGTAGGAAGCATTGCCTAAAACTAGTCTATGCAAATTGCATTAAAAGGAACTAGAATTAGTCTGTCAAGAAGATGGCTAGTATATTTGTGTAAATTGTGCATTATTTGGTCCACATAAATTTCATAATTATCTTCCCATTGAATAATATCTCAAATAGATAGAATTGGCAGTCCAACAAATATCAAATGTGTACAAACAAATACAGATTGAAAGAAATAGTTAAGAATAATTTAAGCAATTACTGGTTCTTGGACTTAATTAATAATAAAATTGTTTAAAATCTCTTATAGAATTATAATTTGATGACCTTATTAAATCTATTGGAGACATTAAATTACAAGTATTGCATAAGGTTGAACTTAATTACTAAAATTCCATTGAACACCACTCTAATAAACTTGATTCAGAATTCATTTCCTTATAGATTGAAGCTGATAAATGGCTAAATTAGGCAAATATCTAATTAAGTCTATTATTGGAAGATTCTTAAGAATAAAAAAACCTCAAATTTGATGATCAAATAGTTAAATAAGGTGAGATTTTGATATCCCAATTTGATAAGATTAAAGAACAAATCAAGATCAAAATTGAATAAACTTACAATTAACTAGATGTCCAAGTTCCTATTTAGATTATCATAAATTACATCACCAAAATGATGGGATTGAACAAAACAAAATCCGAAGTGATTAAATAGGAATTTATTCAACCTCTAGAATCCATTCTAGAGGAGAAAGATCCTATAAAAAAGATTGATCAATCGGACTTTTTATTAGATGATAGGTAACTGTAAGAAGAAATATTCTAACAATATGAATAGCATAAACCATTGTAAATAGATGTAGCAAAAGGAAAA
Organism: Paramecium tetraurelia; assembly: GCF_000165425.1. Taxonomy (NCBI): domain Eukaryota; phylum Ciliophora; class Oligohymenophorea; order Peniculida; family Parameciidae; genus Paramecium; species Paramecium tetraurelia. The sequence continues at coordinate 409,784 of NW_001799499.1, read as the reverse complement.
AGATATTCTGGTATATTTTCTTAATCATAATAACCTACCCAACCTACTTCACCTTCTCAAGATATGACAAAATCAACCAATTTTACATCAAATCAAAACCAACCAATAAAGTTTAAAGAAAGAAGTATGACTTTGTCACATCACGAATTGTTGGATGTTTCTTAAATTCTTGTTTAGAAACAATCTAAAATTAGCAATAATAATTAAAATAGCAATTCAAAATCATAGAAGAAATTTACTAACAATCAAAAAATGAATGATAAACTATCAAATACTTTTAGTATTATTCATTAAGACAAAAGTGAAATTATTGATCTAAGTTCTATTGGTAATAATAATATTTTTACCTAGATTTTAATGACTAGATTATACAAATCTTGGGAGATTACTTAAAGGGAACTCAAACTGTAAAGGTCTTAAAATTAAGTAAATGCAAATTGACAGATGATCTGCTCTATAAGTTGGTTTTGAATATCACTCAAACCAAGTAATTGTTATTTTTATATTAATAGAATTAATACATTACATCTATAACAAAACATATTGACAGAAAAATGTCTTGATAATATTTTAACTCATTTGAGATAAAATGGTCAAACATAATTGAAAAGCATATATGTGAATTAAAACAATTTTACAGCTGCCAAGGCAAAAAAAAAGATAGACGAACTTAAAAAATTTGGAATTTAGATATCATTATGATTTTTGATCATCTATTTGATATATAAATTATGATAGATTATTCTTACATCATATCTATCGAGACTTAAAATATAAACTCAATTTCAAATATATATTATAGAATTTATTATTGCTTTGGATCATTACAATACGTAGGAAATGATTATTGTATTTCAATTCTTTGTGTTGAATACTACATACAGCTTTTTCTTGATTTTCTGAGGACAACCTTTTTTAATTTAGATTTGACATCATCAATGTTCTTAATTTAAATTTTATAGATATACAGCAATCAATCTGTAGAGAATGAAGCTATTCAAATTGTAGATTTTGAAATAAAATCTATTTATGCAATTATTGAAGAGAATTTAAGATACAAAAACAGAAATTTACTATTCTTTTTTAGTGTTATGCTATTTTTCAATTAATTTAAAAAACATATTTTTCAAGTTGTGAAAATTATTCCTTTTTATTAGATTATTATAATAATTAACAAAAGAAAAAGCAAATACACAAAGAATGAACTCATAGTTTTGGTGGAGACTCGGCAGAATTCTGCTTTTTTAAAAATTTTCCATCTGGTCCTCTTTCTCTTTTTAGTGCATGCTAATGCCTTGATTCATATATATATTTTTAATTGGATTTATCCAAAACCTTTGTTGCTTATTCTTTTCTTAATTCCTCGAGTTTTAATGCTTATTAAGCTCTTTTAATTCTTCGAATCATGATTCGTCTATATCTAAGAATTAATATATTAAATTACTATTTCTGATTTACATATCTAGGTTCTTGCTCATATTATATAATTATGGGGAATTTAGGTTGGTTTTTTTCTTCCTATTTTCCTTAATTTGGTAAATCAGCATCCTTGAAATGATTAGTAAATTCAAAGAAATTAGTGAGGTATTATTAATTTAAGAAATGGCTCTTTGATCTTTCATCCTCTTGATAGAACATTGAATACTACTTTTTCTCATTTTCCCTTTAATTTTCTTACAACATTAAAAAAAAATTTAATTATAGCGGGCTAAGAAACTTAATAAATATAGATATATTATAATAAGAATAGAAAATTAGTAAATCATTAGTCCAAACATTTCCATGCAAAATTATCCAAGAATTGACAAGGAAAAATACTTAATAAATTCAGAATCTCTTATTCCTTGATGAATATGAACAAAATTATTGAAAAATTGTATAGAGATCTTGATGAAAGTCAAATTACTAAATTAAAAGCATTAGGAATTACACAACCAAACAAAATCAAACTACATATTTAGTTAACTCTTTGAATACCATGCCTGATTCCTTATATAGATGAAAACATTGATAATTTTAATCCTAATTATTATTTAGACTAAACTGAGTCAATTAATACAAGTTACGGAGAGGGAGATTAGGTTTTTAATAGTTTTATAAGAGAAAATTAGTGAGATATTTTACACATTTTCTAATAAAATGATAATTTTTATAAAATCACAAAATATTAACATTTGAAATGGCTATTAGGAGTGATTCTTAAAGAGTTTTCTAAACCTAAATTCTTAAAACTTTGATGAATGAGAATCATTTACTGAAATCTTAAGCAAAATAGAAAGATGCTTTGATAGTGCAATTATTAGAGAAGAAAGTTTAGGAAAGTATGTAGGCTTTGAAATCTGAAAGGAAGGGGAAAAAAAATGGATCACAAACAAGGAGAGATGAAAAGGATTTAAGAATACATACAAGAATTAAGACTCTGATTGACTTATTGCCAGATGGGTTTTGAATTCAAAATTTTCGCACTTATTTTTTAATATATTATAAAAATTGTGATGAGTGATTCAGATGATTCATTAAAGTAATACCAACTTCCGTAAAATTTTGGAGAAATTATTGATTCAGATGATGAGAACTGGATGCCTCCTAAAAAGAGTTACAGTTAACTAGAGGAATTTGAACCATCGAAATTCAACAAGAACATAGTTGCATTAGATTGGGATTTTAATAAAGTAGAATATTTGTTTAAAATGCATAGGTGTTTGTAAAATAACTCTAAATTGAAGCCTTGTAGGATCCAACTTGGAGAGCCTAAGTCATCAAATAATTTGAGATACATCCAACTTTAGATCACCCCAATATTGTGAAAGTACTAGCTTAATCTAGCATTTAGGTTAAAGAGCAGAACTATGAGGAGAAGAAAATAGTATTAGAATTCTTAAATGAAGCAAACTACTTTAAGAAAGCAATCCTAGAAGTACAATTGTTTTTTAAACTTTTAGTAAGCTCGTCCTATAACGAATATGATTAAATTAAGATCTTATATATAAGATATAGCGGAAGGACTCAACTATTTGCATAATTTAAGTAATTTGTCTAAATATGTGAGATTATGTTCATATGGATATTAGAATAGAGACTTTGCAATGTACAAGAGGACTGGAGGATCTAATTAGAACAGTATCTAAATAATTAAATAGAGGTCAAAATTGGAGATTTTGGGAATATCTAAAGAAAGGGTGACATTCTGGATGCCTTTCATTATGAGTTCATCAAAAAAAGATAACCTATGATGCCACCTGAATTAGCTATAGGCTCTTAAGCAGATCCTAAAATGGATATATGGTGTTTTGGCATAGTGATTCATCAAATGATCATGGCATATTCACCAAATCTGATGCCTTAAAACTAGAATCAACCAGCAAAGATATCATTTGCAAAAGCACATTGGAATAAATACGAAGTAGAGCTTTTCAAACTGGTGAAGAGTATGTTGCAAATAAATGCAAATGATAGACCATCAGCATAGCAAATACTATAAATTCCATGGCTTTAATGATATATATATATCTATAAAATTAAAGTAACCAAATCTATTGACTCTTCAATTTCTATCAAATTATTTTAAAGGATTATTAATAACAAAAATGAGTATAAAATTAGTTTATATCAACGAATACTGATATTGTGCGGTGCTAATTAGCATTTGCTATTTTATTAATTACCCATTGATTATGTATAGATACTCCAAAATCTCAAAGTCTCATCTCCAGCTCCGGTCACTATGGTATAACCATCAGGAGACATCGCCAGATATAACACACTTAATTGTAATAAATATATATACCGACTAGTATGACCAACTAAAGTGGCAATTCTTTTCATACCATTGCATTTCCATAGTATAATCTAATTTTGACTATAGCCATGTGTTGAAATAAATTCATTTTCCATTTTGCTGAACATTAAATTACAGACTTAACTTCCAGCTATCTATCTGTTTGAGTAACATTCTGCCTTCTAAAGCATTCCAGAATCTAATAGTTTTATCTGCAGTTCCACCACCACTTGCTAATAACCCATGTTAATGTGGACTCCAAGCTATAGCTTTAACAGCTGCTTGATGTTCATTAAAATTTAAATATTGGTTTATCATATTAAGCTGCACTCCAAATGTATAATTTATTGTCATTTCCACCTGAAGCTAATAATTAGCTATCAGGAGACCATTTTAATCCACAAACTTCTTACTTATGTGCGATAGATATGAAAATATAGTCTTCTTTTTATCTTATATCTCTTTAAATTATTGATTTATCTCTTGAACCACTACTTAGAATACCTTCAGCAAAACAAAGGGTCCCAACTCTTGTCAGTATGACTTTTAAACGTTCTCACTTTTTGTAACTTACAAACATCCCATATTTAGACTTCTCCATTGTTAGTTCCAACTCCTAACAATGGTCCTCTTAATGACCATCCAACACTCGTTACTACATCATTGCAAAGATCTAGCAGTTTCGTAACTTTTTATGATTAAGCATTCCTAATTTGATTGTATTATATAAAAGGTACCATAAATAAACACTGTTGTTGAGAGCTACTGATAACGTGTTATAGTTGCTCCAATCTATGAGGTTTAAATAGAAATCATCTTATAATTAAGGAGCATCTAAAACTTTAAATGGCGCTTTGGGAATTTTTCTTATGTATTTTCCATATTAACTGGATATGGTTTCTGGTAATGCAAAGTATTTATGATCAACAAGAGGACTAATTTATTTAAATTAATACCTATTATAATTTTTGGGATCAATAGAATCGATGTAATGTACATGCTCATTCTTGTATTGAAAGTTGTTTTGATTAATAAATTTAAGTGAACCACTCTCAGATTCCATAATAGGGTCCTAATTTAAAATCTATTATTTATAGAGCATTTCAAGAGCTGCTTAAGATGAAGCTATGTCTTGAGCAGGTGCCTTGGTTTCACTGAGGATGCTAAATTTCTTTTTTATGGTTGGAATAAAGCGATCTCCAGAACAATTATTTCTTCGCTTTTATTCAGTATTCCCAAAATTGATTAGGTTTTCTTATTACAATGAAGAAACAGGATCCTATTAATTTCCTTTTAGGATGATTTGATTCTTGTCAAAAGAACTTTGCAACGAAAGACCAGAGCAAAACTAGAATGATTATATGAATATGACTTGTAGTTTAAGCGATTCGACATTTACAAACAAAAATAAAATTTATGTTTTTAAAAGCAAATTATGTATCAAATTTCCAAGAGAAGAATGCATAATAACCAATAACACCTTATTAAGTTAAATTTATAATTATTGATAAATGAAAATCAATCATCGAGTTGACATAATAGAGCAACTCCACGTCTAGTCCAAACGGCTGGTTCCACACCTGTAGTTAATTCCAAATATAACACAAAGTTGGTTGAATGACCTGTTGTTGATAGAGTTCCCCTTCTAGTGGAAGTCTTGTAAAGAGGACATTTATAGAATTTCTAAGAATTTTGATTCTAAGTTGATGCTATTACAGGTTCAAGCCTATTCTAATAGAATTTAAATTATTACCAAACAACTGGCATTTCTTGGAACAAAACTAAAGGATCAGATTCCTCCAATTGATTAGTTCCTACATCCCATTTGCATCCTTGTAAATATAGACCATCAATATTGACACCTAAATATATGAGATCATTAAATACCATCTTAGGGAACATCTTAAATATTATCCTTGTAGAAAGGCCTAACTTAAGTTCTGAATGTCAAAGTATCAATAGGAGTCTTGGTTTTACGAGCATATGTCTGTTTAGTGGCAGTCATGAAACCTTGAGGGAAGAACATAGCTGATAACCAATACGACTTCATAGATCCATTTTCGAGCCACTATTTGAAGAATTCCTAAAAGTATAATACATTGATAAATACCAGTCTTTAGTTGAGATCCGTAACCCAGGAACCTAAGGGTTTTAGAGATGGATAGGCCACATTCTCCCAATTTTCAGGGACCTTAGCATCCAAGAAGGAATTGAACATTTTTTCTAATTCTATTGACATAACAACTAATCCTTGAATGGCCTTCTATAATAATTCCAATGAGTTTTTCATAACCCGAACCAATTTAATGAAACGATCGACTTCTTATGATCTAAAAATAGCTAATGATTCAATGGCCACTTCTTTCTTCTGAACTAGAACTGGAGGCAATTTTCCTAGTATTTCTTTGGCCACCTTAAACACAATTTAATCAGGTGTTTCTTCTACTCCCTTTTCTGCTACCATTCTAGGTTGCACTGATAGTAAGGTACTCATAAATTCAGCCACTGTTTTTTATTAGAATGTAATATTTGCATTGGCATGTAATCCAAATACTTCTGGATCATCTTCCAAAGGCAATGAACTAATATATTAAATAACTGATTGCAAATCTACAATCTAAGGAGGATGATAAACACCACTAGATGAGAATATATAGTTTGGATCATTCAGAATGGCTGGACAGAAATACTATTTGAGTAGATCAGTAATCAATCTAACATCCTTATCATCTGTAACTCTACCACCATAATTGATTTCTGAAATTATATAATTAAGTGTTTGGTATGGTACTTCTGGTTATTCATCCAAGTACATCTTCAATTGTAATTAACAAGTTTCAAAATCTGAATTCATCCATTCATATGGAATATTCCAACCAATGGGTCCAAACTTTCTCCTTTCCAAAATAACTGCATGGAAGAAAGCCAAGGAGAATAAGAGTTTCTTATATTCATCCTACTTAGTGCAAGAATCATATCCAGATATATCATTATAAGTTCTCATCATATTGGCCTTTAATCCTTTGGGTGGTTCGTTTGTTAATTTAATACCACTCTGTAACACAGGAACAGGGAATTTATCAGTAGGCATACTGGTTAACCATAATCTATAATTGGCATCAGTGTCTGCCTCTACTTGCAATTCTTAAATTCTCTCTAATTCTGGCATCCAAGTAATAGCCAAGTGACAATTCTACAAACATACCCAATCTCCTGTTCTTCTGCCAGTCTTAATCAATTCCTTTGCAATATTACCTTATCCTTGACCTAATGAGATGATTTTTAGTTTAGTTTCCATTTCCATATCTTTAGCCAAGTTCAATAAATATGTAATTGGATCAGCACCTGGAGATAATACGAATATTATTGGAGTAGTACAAGATGAATCTTAGAAGGCACCTTTCAAATTGAAAACAGGTGGTTCAATAAAGAATGATGTTAAGGTGTCTGACACATAATTTTTAATTAAGATAACCAATTTTTCATCTCTAAGTGTTTTGAATAATAGTAACTTCTAAAATGGATCCAATGAACGGAACACAAGGGGTAAATCACATTTCCATGGATCTTAAACATCCATAACTTCTCTCCATAATTATTCATCATTACTATCCCTTAAGGACATTGGCAATTATGCAAAGACATGGGATTGTTTACTTAGCATCATACAATTCTTCCATGATTTCTCATTTAAAAATGAAGGGTGTTCTTCATGAGGTACTGTGCCAGTGCCTCCTCTTAAAAAGATGTTCCATTCTCTAGCATGTATGTATTGAGCCTACAATTAGATTTTACTAGCAATCAAAAAACTAAACAACAATTTATCTTTTTCGAACAATCCTCTGCAAATATTGATATAAAATGCTTTAGTAATATCGTCAATCAGTACTGCCAATCTTTCCTCTAATGATGGAGGATTGGGTGCTACTTCTAATCGCTTTTTAAATAATCTAATAAAGAACTCCAAAGAATATTGATACATAGGATCTATCAAAGCAAGATCTGCAATTACAAAGTAAATGACTGATCCTCTTCTAGCAATAATACGATATTGTTCTCTTGCTTAATTGATTTCCTCAGCTGTAACCTTAGACTAAGCCATACGTTAATTGACTGTATCAGATGTAATTTTAGATGCATCCAAGGTTGTAATCAAATCTTCTTCTTCCAATATTCTACCCTATGCCTCAGATATCAACTTCAATATCTTATCTTCCAATTCTTGTAATTATCTCTTATCTTAGGATATTTAAAGAATCAAATTAACTCTTTTCTCTTCCAAATCGATTCTTTCTTATCGCACCACTTCAACCAATAATTAGTCTTCTAAACCTTAAGGTGTGACTGTAAAGTTGATGATAGTAGTTTTAATACTGATTTCAGGTATGTAATGAGGATTTGGTAATTTGGTAGTAAAATATAATTTGAAGTCATTGTTGTATGGAATATCTTAGTCACCTAAACGTAATAGATATTGAGCTCCTTTTTTGAAGATTTATTTTTATAATATAGGTTCTAAAGAAGGATCTAGTTCTTCTTCAACATTTTCCATTAAAACTTATTATCCAAAGCGAATGGAGTTTTCAAGAGTCTTCAAGAAATTACTTTCACTCAATTTTGTAATTTGTAAATTAGTTTCCTTTCCTAGTGCTTTAATCCACTTATTAGCCTAACCTTAGGGATCTATAATTAAGGGCCATCTTCTGCAGTTGAAAACAAAGATTCCATTATCAATTGATAAATTATCTGCAGGTAATCCTGCTTCTTACCATTCTCTTATAGTTACTTCTTCTGCTAAAATCCTTTAGAGAGTGAAATTATCACTCACAGGAATACTCAGCTCTTTACAATTGTTGATCCATTTGGCTATAATTTCAGATCTATAATTATATGTAAATGGTCCCAGATATGCTATTGAACCAGCAGCCAACATAATATTTCCTACTAAATTCCTTAAATCTTCTTCTAATAGAGCTGCATTAACTTTCCATCTCTCAGCTTCACTAGCCAATCCTGAAACTAACTTCTCTGCTCTGACTAATTAAATCTCAGCTGTCTATTACTGTTATCTTAACATTTCTGATTTGTTGATAGAAGTCTAAAGATTTCTCTTGAGTTCATTAACCATATCTTACACTTCCTTCAATTATCCCATCTTTACTGCCAATTCTTATTCAACCTTCTTCAAGGATGCTTCAGCTTCTTTTAATGCCTTCTCCTTCGGACCAACAACCTTTTTAACCTATGCAAACTTTTCAGTTGCGACCACCCATACCAATAAAGTTGTAGCTGCTTATGACACATTCATAATCTTTTCTTTAGTGAAATCAGGATTGCTGAGATAAGTTTACTTCAACTTCTGTAACCTTCTTTCTTGAACCTTTGTCACATCGAATTCAAGCATTTCTTGAATAAATGTCATACGACCAAGAACTTTTTAAGCTGTTGGCCAGTCTTCCTTTTCATCAAAGAGTAAGTTGACTGCACACATGACAATTTACACTAGATTTGGTGGAGTTTTTAAGGCTTTCATTTCATTAATAGCTGCTTTATCAATACTCTAGACTGCCTTTTATGCTTATTCTAAGATAGGCAATGCTTAATCTAGTTCAGCCTAGCAGGAATTTCTCATTTCATTGACTTCATCTTTCTTCTTCTATGCCTCTGCTGCTTCTTTTGAAACTGTTTATTCAGTGGCATTCGCTTCTTTTGATTTGCCTTCTAATTCAACCATCATTTTAGCATTATCTTTTGCACTTTGTTCAAGAATAGGTTAAAATTCAATAATTTTCTTTTGCAACTTTCCAACCTCCTCATTAGTGTCTTTCAAAGTTTATAAACCAACAGTATATTTCTTTATTTTTTAAGGTAATATATTTGATTACACCTTCATCATGTCAATGTACAACTTCAATAGTTCCAAATAACTTGTAGGTGTAACATAGTTCTTTCTTCTTAATTCATCATAAAATCTTTCACTATATGTTTTCACGTCTGAATGGATAATGACAGACATGCTAGCCAAGCTGTCAACAAAATCTCCAATGCCCAAATGTTCCTAACCTCCCAAATCTTTCATTGCAACACTATTAAGTGCCTCATCTGGCCATTTATCAAACCAATCAATTGTACAACAATTAATAATTGAAGGGAATTATCTGCATCTGTTTCTCAACTTTTCTCCGACAGGTGAGAATGCTAAGACAATGTGCAAATTCTCTCTTATTTTACTTACAAAGAATTTAAGTAAAACATCTCTGGAATCATATAATCCCTATTCCTTGGCCAATGGTCTGACATCATTGATAATTTCTTCAATGTCTTCAGTTGCCCATAAATTAGGCACTTCACCAGTATTAAGAACGTTGTTGATATCTTCTAAAAATGATTCTCTAACAACTTAAGTATCAGAGAACAAGAATACTACAGGTTAGTCCTTAGCTCCTGCTGTTTTTAATAATCTCTTAAGATCATCCTTCCATGATTACTCTTTATAATTCTTAGTAATTTCTATGCTAAATACAGTTTACCCTCTTGTTTAGGCAGATAATTTAGTTAGTGATTGTCTTCCTGAACCACCAACACCAATCAGAAGTGCATTTCCTCTAGGTTATCTCAGAATTCTGCATAATCTACTAAGATGCATGATGGCATCAGTGAAAAACACAAGATTCATTTGCTTTTGAGATGCATTATACATATTTAAGAAGTCCTAAAATTTACGTGGCAATTCTTATGGATTATCAATTCTAATATAATCCTTATTAGCGTTGCTATAATCACCAAAGAGTAGATTCTAAACTTGAGGTTTTTCCCATTCAAATTCAAAGACTCTCTGAGTATGTCCCATTAAAAGAGTCAAAAACCAATCTCTATCTTTGTCATCAACCAATCTATCTTAGAATACTCTTTGTGATTCATGTGCCCACAATTAAATGAGCATTTCCTTATTAGTTAAATTGTCATATCTAATTTATAATATTCCTTAGATAACTTTGCTGAGATCTCTCAAATTGAAAGTATAATGAGACTTGGTTGGAGTAGGTAACAACTCCTTGGTAATTTTAAAGTAGATTTCTACACTTGATTTGACAATGTAAGATGCAAATTTGTCCAATCCTTTATTTTATTCCATAAGAAATCCTTTAAGAATAGCAGTGAAAATGACTTCCATAGATCTTTAAGAGAGATCAGGACACCAGGTTTGGTTGAAATGCCTGAATAGACGAGGAGTAACAGGATTACGTCCACCCCCAGGAGGTGCACAGGCTGTAATGAATTGACAATCCTTAACATACATGAAATACAATTTCTTGAGATCATAGAATCCACCTTAATCGATGATTTATCTAAACAATTCATTTGGTGGTTGTGCACCATACTTTTCCAATGCAGGCATGTTAACATCATCAATAAAGAGGATCATTTTACGACCAGCTGGTGGACCTAACAGATCTTTCTTCTTTTTCATGAACTTATCCTTATCCATAAATAGATCTTATAAGTTCTTGGCACTAGTTTATGCAGAGAAGTTAAGTGTAGAGAAGACAAACCTATCTGATTCTAAACTATACAAGTATTCATTTATAATAACTGTTTTTCCAGTACCAGTTTCCCCTGATAGAAGAATATTGAATCCTCCTTCAATCAATTGAGTGATCAAGTATTTGAATTTGACTGTGTCACTTGTTGGTACAAGGATATTGAAATAAGGTATGCTTGAATTATACTTAAACTCTTAAATTTTCTCAGTCCAAGGTTTAAATTCCTTAGTAGTGTAATCACAATAATAATCGTAGACATCTCCTTCAAATGGGAATCCACTAAATAGCGAAATGATCTTTCCTTTCAAATACTAACTAAATTAAGATCTACTAGAATCATGTAAATTTGCTCCAGCACTCCAGATGTAACTGAAAATCAAAACCATAGCTATATGAGATTCCATATCAAACTTGTTCATCTTCTCTAGAACAACTGTATCAGTCAATAATTTCAGATTGATTTAAGCCAAATTTAGTAGCGATTTCAAGATATTGTTAACAGTAGTTGGAATTTTCTCTTTGAATTCTTCTCTCACAACTTTCAAGTTATCCTTAAAGAAATGCTCAATCTTATCAATTAGAGTGTCAACATAAGTTGGAACCTTATCGTCTTTCATATATTATTCTCTCAATTAGACCCCCCAAGTCTTAACTAATGGTTCCCATCCTAGATGATGTGGTTCCATATAAACCATACCACATCTACTTACTGTAGCTGGAGATGCAACTGCCAAATCTTATACTTCAAACATCATAGTGAATGTTGCAGGCAACTTAATTCTCTGACCATTGTTTAAACATAACATCTTATTATCATCCAACACTGTATTCATATTTTCAATCCAAAGTGCATCTACAGGACCATCAAAAATGATCCATTTCTTCTGATCAGTTGTATCTGTAACTGCAGTTCTTACTATACTAGCAACAATACCATCTGTCCATTCATTTGTTAACACATTAGTATAGCCAAACAATTCATTCATTGTAACTGATTTTGGATTCAATGTTTACTTTTACACAACTTTATGATAATAATCTTAAGATCCTTCTTTGTTTAATTATTCCATAGCTCTTGCAAGTGTATGTATTAATGTAGTCTTACCAGTACCAGTTAGACCAACAACCATGACTCCGTGTCTCACTTAAGATGGTTTCCATCAAGATTAGCAGATCTTCTTTTTATATGCAGCTGGATCATCATAGTGAATTAATTTGAGTTAATTTGTAATAGCATCAACTAATTATTTATCGATTTCTTCTTTCATATCCACTTCTGGGAATAAATCTTTGATGATTCCATTGAATAATGGTAGATCATGCTCAAGAAACTTTGGTACATTGCTATCCTTCATTGCTTTTATAAGCACTTCATTCTCAGGTTTATTTGCATTCTTTCTACGTAAGGCACCTGCCATAACCAATACTGATTTGACTGCTCTCATACCAAAATCATAATGATCTTGTTTACTTAATTGTTCAGATGATAATGAATATAAATTAACCATCTTACGAGCTAATATTCTACCACCTTCAAATCCTTCTGAAAATAGAATGATTTCTGCAATCATAGCATAATCGGGAATCATCATAGCTACTGGTCTGAATAAAGCCTTAAGATTATCTGGTAATTCAGTTCTACCTGCATATCCTGGATTCATTGTAATAAATACTCCAAATCTTCTATTCAAAGGAATTGTACGAGATTCAAAATCAAATTGATCCACTTTCTACCTAATAGCCTATTAGATGGTTAATATTTATTAGGCTATGACTGACAAGACTTCAATATCTATACGATTAAATTCATCGAAACATGCCCAAGCTCCACATTATGCTAATCCTGAAAAGAATCTACCCATTGTTTTGAAATCCAAACCATCAGAACAATTAAACACCACACATTGAACAGCTAATGCTTTAGCCAAATCCTTAGTTGTTTCAGTTTTACCAGTACCAGCAGGTCCTGCAGGAGCACCTCCAAAATTTAAATGTAATGCTCCGGTCAATGTCATATAACATTTATCTAGTAAGTGGAGTAATAACTAATCTTGGTCCATTACCCAAGTATTCATAACCATAAATGAATCTTGTATTGGTTTATCTGACTACACAATTGTCTACATCTGCCTCCCAATAATATCTCAATTGCTTAGCCCATTCAAAATCATTCAAAGATGCTACATTCTTATCAACCATAGTTGCAACAACATCTCTAGCATGTACATCCAACACAATCAAAGCACCCATCAATGTTCTTTGAAGTGTATTCAGATCTCCTCTCACAATTGATACTTCCCTATTCAATAATTAGACCATAAAATCGTAATATTATGATAATGATGTCTTTCTACCCATACCCATTCTCTCAATTGCTGTTGTACATCCTTCTGTCCATTTTATCAAATCTACTGTCAAAACTGGTTATGCTGGGTAGTCGAATAACCACTCATCTCTCTCTAATTCCTTTTATGGATATGCTAAATATGCCTTCTTAGTAATATCATATAATGATTTAACCATCATATTTTGAATTCTCTAATAGCCAATGTTCTACTGGACCTTAAGCCATAACTATTGTTGAAAATTGGAACTAATTGTCAGGCATTGTCTCTGGTTCTGCTGATTACATTGCAATAATTTCAGTTGAATCTTCTATATCAGAGAATTTTATTCTATTTATGTTATCAAAACACTTTCTTAAATGAGCTTAAACTGCATGAGGATTACGAGTTTATGATAAAATTTCCAATAACTCATCATTTGACAAAAAGTAAAATCTTGGAAATGCTTACCTCTTTGTTTCTAGATAATTATCTAAGCTCTTTTAAATATCTTCCAATATTTTATTATTAATCTAAAACTTCTTTAATAATTCTTTCAGTAATTACAACAATCTTATACTAATGGTCTTTTGAATGTTTTCATCATAATGTCTCTCCAAAATTTATCAACACCCATAAATTTAGTTGTTTCTTAATGGTAATTATTTTTAAATATCATCAGCACTGAAAATGTTTTCTAAATACATCCATTATCTTTGACAAGATAGCCATTCATCAATAATATCTGAAATGAGAACTAACTTTCTTTCCCACTCCTCGACAACTGGTCTGATTTCAGCAACAAATCTAGTACCCAACATAGTTTAGACTTTTAATTAATGATCATCTAATGCTGCAATAATATCATCTAAAGAACCAATAATAAATTTATCCTTAGCTTCTCTATAATGATTGACTATGAATGATAATTATGACCACTTTGATTTAATATCTTCAATTTATGCTTCAATACTAGCTTCACCTGATGCCTTGGCTGATATTTCTTCTATCTTATCCTTCTTATTCATAACACCATCAGCTAGCAACTCTTAGAGTGTAAATGTTTTTCCTGGTTACCAAGATGATCCTAAGTCTTCAAATATTTTCTTCCAATGTCTAGGTCTTAGATCTTTATTTCCTAATGCTTATATCACAGGCATAATATTTGAAACACTACTGACTCTAGTAGCATGCTGATCTAATACTTTATCTCTTCCTTCCTTTGATAGATTATTGATGTTTTATCTTAACTTCAAAATTCCAATTTCATAGCTTTTCATTTCTTTTTCTATTTCCTCAACATTCAATGTGGTAAATATGTTTTTTTACAAATCTTCATATAATTTGTTGAATTTATCAGAGTGAGTCCAAAGCATCCTTCGATCATTATAAGTAGCTTCCAATTCTTGTAAATCTCTATTTGTTGAAACACTCAATCCCATTAATTTGGCATAGTGCAAATAATTCTTATCCATCTCTTTGAATCTGTCTAAAGATCTGAGTTTGATTTCATTTAATTATTGTAGTGCATCTGCAGGTTAAGTATCCTCTAATATTAATTTTCCTTTATTAACTGATGAAGTGGTATTTTGAATATTGGTAATGAATTTGGCGAATTCCGCCTCATGCTTTTTCATCATTTCTTATTTTCTTTCTTTACATAACTCTTCCGCTTCTTTAATTTTCAAAGTCAATCTTAAATATTCAGCTTGAATATCGTCCATCATTACAATATCAGAGTTTTTCAAAGGATTCAAGTCAAATTTCGATTTTAACAAAGAATGCATAGCTTCAACTTCTATTTTCGCTATTTCTAGTCCTTTGATATTTTATTCAGCTTCTTAAATTGCCTCTATAAATTCAGCATATTCTTTAAGATTTTAGGGATTCTTAGATAAATTTGATGTGTATGTCTATAAAGTGGTTAAAGTTTGATTTGCTTTCTTTTACATCAATTTATATAAGTAATCTTTAAAATTTTCTAATTTGGTAATAACTTATGGTTAGAGTTTGTTTTTAATTTTCTTGCCATCTACATTAAGAATTCCTTTAGCGATATCTTTAATATAAAAATTGATATCCTACAACCATTTTTTCAGTTCTATAACATGAGATTTGATGATATCGAGTGTGTGTTCTTCTTTTTCAAAGTCGCCTTAATTCCAAGTATTTAAAAATTCATAAATTGGTTTACATTTCATGTAATTTGTAGTGACATAGGCTTCTGCAGCTAGAAAATCATTAGTTACTTTTTCAAATATTTCATTTTTGATATTTTAATATTCAATGCTATCAGTAATGATACCTTGGACATCAGCAATGCAATCCTTATTTTCTTTTTACTCAGATAGCAATTCTCCTAGTTTAGTGTTCTTTATGTATCCAATCATACTTTAATGAGATATTACTCTAGCAGTATTTCTCATAACCACAATCATGTCATCTAATAAGCATTTCAGATGTTCTGAGATTTCTTTTTCGTCAGGTGTGAATATTTAAACATCAAAATTAACTGCTGTATTGAACAATCCATTTTTACGTTCCTTTTTCATTTCCTCTAATAACATACTCATAGATGTCTGATTGATAGACACTAGTGTTTCAACTGTCATATAATCGACCAATTTGATGAACAAATGTAATCTGCCTTTGTCTTTTTCTGCCAATTGTAAAAGCAAAGCGTTTTCCTCCTTTTCCTTCCTCTCTTCATTCATAGGTTTCTATTTGACTTATTATCCAAATCTGGCTTCTTCATTTTCTTATTAATTGTTTTGGTTCGTCCTATCAATAACTTCTTTACAGACAGTGTCTAATTTTTATAAGACTTTATCAATCACAGAATCATAATGCTTAGAGGCATCTGATCTGGCTTTCTTCTAATCTCCTTTGAAGAAGTCATCAGCTTCCCAAGTTTTATTGGCTTATTGAATACTGTTACTTAGGGTTTTCTGGAGTTGTAATTCATACATCATTTGATTGATGTCCATCAAGTGCTGAGCAAAGGCTGGTTTAGCTACAAAGGATTCATGTATCAACCTTTTTCTGGTCTTACTAAATAGATTGTATCTGACATTGGATTTCCAAATATTAAAGATTTTGGCTAGAATAATATAAAGTTATTACTTATGGCATAATTTTTGAAAAATTAAATATTGGTGATAATATTGAACATAGTACTCTCATGCATCCAATCAGAAAGTGAGATGACTTCAGTGCTAGAATCCCCTTGCATTCTCTTCTTTCCTTTATCAGTATAAACATGGACAATTCCATGGGCAGATATAGTATAATATTCTCTTAATGTTTATTCCTTTTGATTCTCCCTTGTTTTGACAACAATTAGATCATAAGGTCGGAAGGGCTCTTTACTTTTATTGAATTCCATAGGCAACTCAAGTTCAGCGCTGTCAGTATTACTTTGACGCCTTAATTTCTCTTTCTTATTGTAAGCTTCACATTAGAGTTCAATAAATCCAGCTTTGCTCACACAATTAATAAATTTAATTGGAGTAGTGTTTCCATACTTAGCAAAAAATTTGATGGCGTCTTCCCCAGTTTAAATTAATTTCTAATATTAATGGAAGACAGTAGCATCTATGTAATTGGCTTTTTGTATTTTAGACACTTGCACCTTCTCTTTAAATAATCCCTTCACCATTCCTGTATATGTAACATTGTCTGGCTAAGCCTAATTTTATTATTCTAATCACTACTTGCTCCTCCTCTTCGATTGGCTCCTCTTGCGATTATTCAATGGGTCCAGCTTGCTAAATAGGCTATTCCTCATTCTTAGCTAGACTGTATTCTTATAATTCTCTCTATTTTATTTTAAAACTTCCATACCTCTGGATCAAAGCGATATAACTGTTTGTACACCTCTTCATTATTTGAAAGTGAATCTAAGTTGTAAATAAGCTTGATACTTGTAGCAAATTGATTCTTCTTCTTTCCAACGACCTGGCGTTTCTCCTCTCTCCTTCGCACCAGATCCTTATAATCAATTTGATCTTATCTGAAATTCATAAAATAATTAATTAAAAATCAAGTCATTCATTGAATATTTCAAAATGCACTCAGCAAATTCTCTCTGTAATTTTTTGGAATAAACCTAGAGGACTTTATAAAAGATTTTGCATCCAACTTTCTTCCTTGAATTAGCAGATCTGCCAATTATTCAACTTCATCAACATACCCCACATACTAATCCTGTTTCATCAGCTTAAAGAATATAAACAAATGAGACACATTTTTCCTGAACTTTACCAGACGATCTTAGTCATGCGACGAAAGCAGACCTTACAAATAATCGTCATTTAAATAAATTGCAGCTGTCTACATATTCTTCCAAATCGTATACGTCTCATTCAATTGAAGTAATTCCTCATCGTCTTGAAGCAATTCAAATTAGTTATCCAACTCTAATTCAATGTCAGGCTACTATACACTTATATCTTGATTCAAATTGTGGAAGTATTAGATATATTATGAAACATTCTATTCCTCATTTTATTCCTCACTATATTCCCATTTTACTAGTTTCTCGATTCTTTATTTTAGAGAGGAATCCAAAGCATTAAGGTTTACCTTCGGAACATCAAACTTTATTTTTAAAGCCATCAATTCCGATTCGGCCCATAATTTTAATCTTATAAATTAATGAGGCATCCTATTCTAACCAAAATATGATGTGATCTATTCTATGATATTAATGCATTTTTATTCCAATTACTTCAACTCTATATGATTTAATTATTAAATTTCTTCTGATTTTACCTATTTCATTTAATACCATATCTCTGTTCTTTATGATTAAATTTTAGACAATTAAAATTCCTTCTCTTGTATTCCTTATAATAACTGGTAAAGTTCAATCACATTCTTATTGTCCTCTTTTAGTTATGTTATTTCAAATTGTAAAATGTTTTTCTACTCTTCACATACTTGACTAATGATTGCGGCTTTGTTGATACGTCTTTAAATTAACTATTCAAGTTTTGTATTTTCCTCCTACAATTTCAAATATTCATCATAGATTTCTTGGTTTTCTGCTCTATAATTATTATGGGGGAGTTTGATCTTTTACAATATAATTCTTGCTTAGTTTATGCTGAGTTGCATCTTTGTAACCATAGCTGGAATCTCATTAAAGAGTTCAATTATCTTTTTAACCTCTATTTCCAGAGATCTATGTGCTTTATTCAAATCTATTAGATTTTAATTAGTTTTATCTGTCAAAGATTTGATAATCAATCTCAGATGTTTAACTAAGTGTCTTAATTCTACTCCAAAATTATCTAAATCTTTGATGAAGTTTGGGATGGAATTAAAAAATTTCAATTCCTCGATTTCTTCATTCATTATATCATCAATTAAATAGTTCATGCATACTTCCACTCCAGCAACATCATGAAAGATGTAGATTAGTATTTATTCTTCGAATAAGTCATAAGAATGATCCAATTCTGCCCTTAATTAATTTAGTTAATCTGTAAATGATGTCTCTTATAACACACAATCCTCAACATGTTCTGTTAACATTAATATTTCAAAGCTTTCTCTGCGGATTTGATATATTTTTTGTCTTAATTTTTCAAAATCTAACTCCTGTTGAACCCATTCATGCTTCTTGAGTTGCTCAAGACTTTAATGGGCCAAATCTCCAACCTGATTGTCTAGATGATATTTTAAATCCATCTATAGTTCATTCAAACGTTGCACTATTTAATATTTTTCAATTAACAACTTGATTAAACCTTTGGCTGTGTAATATTTATGCTAAATTTTAGTTGTTATGAATTTAAAGTATCTATAAAAATTCATATACCGAGTTGTTTCATCTTCTTCCGTTCTGACTATGCTCTTCATTTTATTCAAATCCCAATTGATATAATCCATAAAGTATGGAATTAAGATAGGAGGTTCAACAAATAACTACGGGTATGAGATAATGTCTGGCTATTAAGGCATTTAAACTGGTTGTAAAGGATCGTAGTTTTCTTAATGATGCTACTAAATTGATTTATCTAGAGATTAATCAAGCAAATCTATTTCTGCTTAGGAATATTCAGCAGGTTCATTGAAGTACTGAATTGATTGATTCACAGCATCTCTTGGAATGAATTTAGTCTTAATTGGTTCAAACAACTAATTTCAGATCAATACTATACCTTCACTAATGGAGTCATATTGTAAGGAATTATCATTTTACTCCTAGACTCAGGCAACACAGTAGACTTTTAAACAAATGGCTGTTCAGTGGATATGTAAGATTAATTACTACTTGGAAGAACCATAATATAAGAAGATGCATTTTATTTTGGTAACATAATAATTATTATACATTAATAATTAAATGTCCGAGAAAATAAATTATCAATTATCTTAACTTTCCTTCTGGAAATAAGTAAATCCTTCAAAAATTTTAAGATTTTCTTTTTTCGATTAAGTCTTTGGTATTTTTTCCTTAAAAATTTTTTAATCTACCTTATTTGATTAAATAAGTGTAATAGGTGGCTCAATTTATAAATCCTTCATCTTTTTTATATCTAATTCCTTAAAAAATGCATGATCTAAAATCTGCTGAGCCCCCTTTCTTCCTAATCTCTTCTTTGGCTTATCTAATCATAAACATATCATACATCAACTTCGAGAAGTTTTGTAAGCAAATCTCTTGCTTCTTTAGAGCACAATTCTAAAAAAGGTACTAATCTGATAATTCTATTCTCCATCATTTATTTTTTATCTTTACTGTAAAAAGGAGGTTTTCCAAAGTACATCTCATAAATTAGACATCCAAGACTGTAAAAATCACAAGTAAAAGTATATCCATCATTTACTAAAACTTCTGGAGCCAAATAATCTATTGTTCCACAGCAAGTCTTAGCCTTTTCATTATCATTTTCAAGAATTTTAGACAGACCAAAATCAGATAATTTGATATGTCTAGATTCACTTACAAGAATATTTTCCGGTTTAAGATCCCTATATATTACATTCAAAGAATGTAAGTGTTATAATCCAAATATTATTTCTGCTGAATAAAATTTTATGAAGTGATCAGGAACGCTCGGCTACGATTTAATATGATAATAAAAATCTCCTCCTGCCATATAATCAACAATAAAATAGAGACGAGCATGATTTTAAAATGCATACCTTAGTCTATAAACCTAAATAAGAGAATTACTTCACAACAAAATTTGAATCTGTCTTCTCTAATATTTTTCTTTCATCAAATACATGCCTAATTTAAGATTCCTTCTTAATATTCTTTTTTTCTAATATCTTCATCGCATATAACTTCTGTATTCCATTTTTATAATATTCAACTAACATAACTTTTCCATAGGCTCCCTACCCAAGCGGTTTTAATTTCTTAAAATCGGATAATTTGACCTTTTACTTTGCTTCTCTGCCTTCTATTTAGATAGATGTTGCTTAGAGATCATCTTCATCAAATTTTAGTTTAACAAAATCATTTTAAACAAATTCTTCTTTAAAACAAATATTTCCCATAATTTTCAAAAATATTAAATGTAAAAATGAGATTTATTCTGTTGTTAAACTTTACATAATATTTTTATTAGATTGACAAGAGTGCTATTTTTAATGAAAGAGATCAAAATTTGATGCAATCATTTCATTCCATTAGGAATATTATTTGAAAGACATCAATTTGAGGATCGTTTTATATATAAGAATAAGGGGCTTACTTATAGATTTGAATAATTCATATTAATCTCTTATTTTTATATATATTAAATTTACATCAATATTTACGCTCTGTTCTTAAAAGCAACTTATCTAGAGTGGCATCACTATATTAAAAATAACATTCATCAGCTGATTTTTTATCCTTAAAAAAAGCTTTTAAAATAACCTGCTTATATTATTAAATCATACTCTCGTCTCAGCTTCATTTTCTTAAATGTTGTTTGCGACGATATGAAGTTTTACTAATTCACCACATCTTGTCTTTATATCGCTCTAAAATTAACCAATCTATTACAATGAGATCTGAGATCTAGTTTTTTGCTAAAAAATTGTATATATCAATTTCATAGAGTTCTGGAGCATTTCCACTGTTTTATTATTATTATTTCCATTCTTTTTATCTTGGTGCATCTCTCTCTCTATCCCTACCTTTGAATTAGAAGGAATTATTCTATCTTTTGAATTTTCTAATTGGTTTTCGAGTTTTTCCTTATTAAGGTTACTGTCTCTATTATCTATTCTTGGATGTAGTCTACTCTAAATTTATTTCCTCTATTTCCGACATAAAATATAAATTATATAAATTTTAATGACTTTTTTTATTCATAGAAAAGTACTTAAAGTGAATGTCATGAACTAAATAAAAAGGAAAGCTAAATCAAAGTACTTCCTTTTAGCTCCATCAATCCATACATTTTATAATTTAGAATATGTTATCAAATTTATTAATGTTTATTGTAATTAAATGTATTTTCATAAAATCAACAGAATTAGTACTTAAGAATTATAGAAATATAAAGTCCTTTTTTGAATTGTGTTTTTGATTTTATATTAATTGATTGTATTAAACAATTTGTTAATAAATATTGAATTAAATCAATCATTATTTCTTGCTCAACTTTATTTTTTGTCTAATAAGACTTTTCAATTTATTCTAAAATTTGATATAATAATTAAAAAATAAATATATTAACTCAATCTATTAATATTTAGCATTATAATCTTCGGTATAATAACCAGAAGTTAGATGAGCTCGCTATAAGGTTGTCTTTTAATATTGCACCCGAAAATAGATTTATATCAAGTTTAGAGTTATTTGTAGCTTATTTTCTTACTTTAAAAAGTTTCTTCTTGTATTTTGATCTAATTTTTTAGCTTTAAAGAATTTTCGAAATTTGATTAACCAATGTCTTATTTATTTCTATCTAGTCTCCAAAACTTTTGTTTGTGTTTTTAACCAAATTTTATAGTTCATTTTTCATAGAAAAAGTGTATTTAGTTCATAAATTTAATTAAATGGGAGATATCGTCCCAAATCAACTTTTTGTTGCAGGTTACAGTCGTAGCAAAGTATCTGGAGACAAAGATATAAAGGAAATCTTTAAAAAGTATGGAACAATTAAGGATGTGGCATATAAGGGATCTTACTCATTTGTAGTATGAAGTTATTTGAAATTAAGACTTTTAGTAATGAACAAGAGGCGCAAGATGCGTTAAAGGCAACAAATGGGCAAACATATAATGGATAGAAATTGAAAGTTGATGTGGTAGATAACAAAAAGGGAAGAAAAACTGGACCAAATGATGAGGATAAATGTTTCAAATGCAGTAAAGGTGGGCATTGGTATATAAGTATGGTATATTCTTTAGGGCTCGTAATTGTCCTAATGGAAGATCACCAAGAAGGAGCAGAAGGAGGTCTAATTCAAGATCCAAGTATTTAAAGCTATTTAAATTAGGA
Organism: Paramecium tetraurelia; assembly: GCF_000165425.1. Classification (NCBI taxonomy): domain Eukaryota; phylum Ciliophora; class Oligohymenophorea; order Peniculida; family Parameciidae; genus Paramecium; species Paramecium tetraurelia. The sequence goes on along the minus strand of NW_001799499.1, from coordinate 386,684 downwards.
GGCGTCATAGAAGATCTGTTTCTAGATCATACTCTTCAAATTCATCATCTAGATCTAGAAGAAGAAGATATCAAAACAGAAGAAAAAGACATAGCAGAAGTCCAAGGAGAGATGCGAGATAAAAAAAGAGAAGCATTAGTCCTAGAAGATCACCCTCTGATTCAGGATCATCCAAACGAAAGAATTCAATATCTTGATGAAAAGTGGGAAAAAAGATTTTTATTACAAAGAATATAAAAATTAATTGAATTTATTTTTATTCAATTCTTTTCTCATAAAATAAAAAAATTATGAAAAAAAGAACTCTATAGGAACTATCCGAAGAATAAGAGGAAATTAATTCCTCTTACATAAATGTTAATTCTCTTTAAAAATAGTTATACTTAGAAAATTAAAAGAGACTAGAGGACGTAAAATAAGAGAAGCAAGAATAATAAAAAAATGAAGGAGATGAAGTAAAATAAGTTGATGAAAAAATTAAGCTTTGCTTTCCAGTTGGTAAGTTTTGCTTAAATCAATTATCTTAATATCCTAAAGAAGAAAAATAATCGCATATATTATCATTCATAAATATTATACAAGAGAATGCTTACTCTGATGGTATGAAAATGATTAATAAAATTTAGTATAAAAAGAAAAGCCTAAAATTACTTTAGAAGCTGCTTTGATGACTTGCTACGGTTTTGAGGATCATCTGCTTAAACCCTTAGTTTTATCAGGAGTCAAATTATTTATTATTAATGATAATGATAATAATGACAAAAAACTAGAAATTATTGAAGAATTTAATGGTCACCCAAATTGGACTGTGATTAAACCTTCGAAATTAAGTTCTATAACTTTTGGAGGGTCATTTCATCCAAAAATTTGGATATTGAAATTTCCAAAGTTTATTAGAATTGTAATTGGGAGTTAAAATTTACATGTTGGAGATTGGACAGTTTGGTCATAAGCAATGTGGATATAAGATTTTTAAATAGGGAATAGTGAATTAGATGAAGTATCAAAAGAATTTAAGGTAGGTTTGAAGGAATTTTTAGATAATATTCTTCCAAGTTCTCATAAGTTTGAAGATCTTCTTAAGATAAAATATAATGATTACGACTTTCAAAACATTAATATTAGGTTGATTACATCAATTCCTGGAAGATTCACTGGAAATCAGATGAATAAATATGGAATGATGAGAATTTAATCTGTTATAAATTCAGAACTTAAAAGTAGTGATTTTGAAATCCCTAAATAAGTTAGTATAGCATACTAAACTACAAGTATTGGCCAGTTAGATGTTAATTATGTTGATTTTGTTTAACAATGTTGTTCTGGATAATAAATTAAATAATCCTAAAAAATAGAATAAAATAATAAATCAATTGCTCAAATGCTATTTAATTAATAAGAAGAGAAATCTATCTTAAAATTAATATATCCAACTTCTGATTATATTTAAAATTAAACCTCTGCTGGGCCAGAGTATGCAAATCCTTTATTTCTTAGAAAGTAATAATATGACAACCCAAAATTTCCAAAAAATATTTTCCATAGATATCAAGGTTCTAATTATTATTATTGGCATGCTGGCAATATTCCACATCTAAAGGTGATGATAATAACTGGAATAGATGAAAAAATAGATGATAAAACATCAATTTATATTGGAAGTCATAATTTAAGTTAGGCTGCTTGGGGAAGGTTAGAGAAGAATGCTACTCAACTTTTTATATCAAATACTGAATTAGGTGTTTTATATCCTCCAAAAAAGGATTCAGCGAAATTAAAATAATCAATTATTGAATAACTATCTTTTAAATTTCCTCCCGATAAATATGAGAAAACTGATTAGCCTTGGATTAGCGAAGTTTACTATGAACAATAAATATGAAATTCTTTTTCAGTTTAAATGAATCACTTATTAAAATTAATAGCAAATTAAATTATTATTAATTTTTTATGAAAAAATGAAAATAATGTATTAAAGTTAGCTCTAACATTTAAAGAAGATTGAGTAGAATGACAGCTATTGTGATAATTTCTCCATTATAGAAAATAATTCTGTAAAATACTAATTCTTATGATTCATAAAAAGTTTAGTAGGGAAATGCACGAGTAGTTTTAGGTGTATTAGGTTTTAAGATTCATCAAACATTCAACCAATCCACAAATATTACTTTTTAACTCTCTTTTATAGATGAAGAACAGAAAATGAAAATTATTTTTAGATTAAATTATCCTTCCTATAATTTAGATAAGGTAATAAAAAGTTAGGGCTCATGGACTGACCTATATATTGATATAGATTTGTCACCATAAAATTGATTTGATATTTTGATTTGATTGTGTAATTGTATAAATGATGAAAAAAAAAAGTGAAAAGTTGAAAAAAATAGTAAAGATGAATAAAAGTGATGAAATTGGATTAGAGTAATTATAAACTTATAATAATCATTTAAGTATGTTTATATATATATATATTATTATTATTATTATTATTATTATTATTATTATTATTATTATATATAATTGGATGTTGGATTCTGTTTTAACAAGACATTTTAAATTTAATGATCATAAATATGATTCTAGGAAGGAGACAATGTATATTACAAAAAGAAGGAATTCTCATAATAATAGTTTTGATTTATAATCTAGTAGAGATTAATCATATGGATATTTCAATCAATAATTAAACTACGTACATTATTTAGTATGCTAAGTGTGCAGTAGATTATTATGATGTTCCAATACCTAAATATACTCAAAAGAGATTTTCAAGTCCTGTTAAGAAACGTAAGTAATCTCCAAAAAGAAGTAATTCATATCATTTCCATTCATAACCAAAACAAAATTGTTAAATACTTAAATTTGAAGGTTATATTTCAAGAGAATCACCTTTTAGGAATTGGATAGGAACTATGAATAAATCTTAAGCATCAAAAATATCACAAATTTAACGAATTCATGTAATTTATATAAATGTGATATAGAATTGTGTGAGAATTATAGAAAAGGATTAAAAAAGTGAATCATATCAACTTTAAGAATATTTAAATGCTGTTAATCATAGAATCCAATGGAATTCACTCCCTAAAGTATTCAATTATCAAAAATGTTAAACTCCAGATATTTTAAGAGGAGCAAGGGAAAGAATTAAAAAGTTCTGAAATTAACTAATCACTCTATTTACATTGTATTTATATATAAGTACTTATTATATTTTCTGAATGTTACAATTTGTTATTACGGGACCTAATAGAAATTGTTTCTTATATTATTCTATTCAAAAACATATTAAGAACAATTATTTTTCTTATTAATAATCCCCCTATTTATTGCATATCAAAGATATTATTTTGAATGATAGATAAGGGATGGACCCTAATTTCCCAAAGAACAATCCAAAGATTAAGATAATATCAACAATCCAATAACCCCCTTCTTAAAACTCAAGTAATATTCTATTCTATTTGTATTAGATGAAAGGCAGAACGTAAATAGCAATATAAAAGTCAAACAAGAGCCCTAAGTCAACCCTTAAGTAAAATTGTTTTATTAATAAATTATAGAGAGCCAATGAATTTGAAAACCTATTTTAGAGAGTATAGTAAGATATTGAATAAGATGATGTTTTGTATAATTTATCTCCTTAAATGGAAAATGAATAAGTAAATTACTAATTCTGGAGATTTGAATTTAGTGGCCAAGGAAATTTTGAAGGAAAATGCATTAGTGGTCTTAACTTTTATTGATATTAATAGGTGTCTTAAAGTTGTAATCAGATCATCCAGTATCTCCTCCAGTGTTCTACTTTGATTCAATATTCATAGAATAGAAATATGAGGTCCTATAGCACTTAAATATTTATGGAGGTAATATAGTTTATAATCATATAAAGATCACACTTTATGCATTCCATTATTCAGTTATTGGAAGAAAACTACTTCTGAATATGAAATATTGTAAGCCATTGAACACATTTTTCACAATCCAAATTTTTAAGAAGGTGATGCTCCTGCTAACCCAAATTTCGCATCCTAAACCGAAGAGCAAAAAAATTAGATTTAAAGAAGATAGGCAAAATATTTACCAGATTTTTAGAAGGCATAATGAGTAATATTAAAAAGAATTATTAATAATTATTATTTTCTTCACACTTTAAGAAACTAATAGGTAATCGAACTTTAGATTGCAGCTATTTTGATGAACTTTTAAACATTTTTTCAAAAAAATTATGATATTAATAATCATTATATCAAGTGTATTTATATTGCCAAAAGTTTTTTATACATATTTCAGCCATAGTATATCTTGATTAAAGTCTTATACCTTAGTATTTATGAATAAGTTAACAAATTATTAAATTAATTTATTAAGGGTTTTTATAATATATTGTTTTATATTTAGCACTTAATATCCATATTATTTTTGAAAGTATATATGGGGCGGATATTTTGCGATATACTATTTTTAGAAGTTAGATTAATTATATGTTTATTTTTATAACCTTATTTAGTCATTATATTTTCAATTGTCTTCTTTAAGAACATCATCTAATTATTTTAAATGCAGTTTCTAATTAAATTGCCAACTGATTATAGATTATAGTTGAGAAAGATGAGATTTTAATTAATAATATAAAATATAATATTTATGAGTGAAATGAATTGCACTAAGCTAGCAATTTTTAATGAAAACCCATTAAAAAAATAGCACTTGAATTAAAAAAATAAAGATTTAGAGGTGATATTAAGCTCTCCTTAATTAAATAAAAAGCAGATTGTATTTTGTAAACGGATTGAATAACTTGATTTAAGTAACTAGGGTTTAAGTGAGATTAATAAAGAAAAGTTGAATAATATATGGATCATTAAATTAGATTTGTCGCATAATTGCATTCGATAATATGGTGATGAATTTAAGATATTATAAAATTTAAGAATATTAGATATATCAAATAATTATCTTAAAATTTTACCATTTAATGTAATGTTTCTGATGTGATTTTTAGTTTAATAAATTTCATCCCCAATTATAGAATTTAGATATTTCAAATAATTATCTCAGTATTTTGCCATAAATGCCAGATGAATTAATTTAATTGAATATTGAATATAATCAGGTACACCTATTTCCTTAGCTACTGAAACATTCAATTTAAATTTTGTTGCTTACAGGAAATCCAATATATGAATTAAAATACTACTCTTAATTAAAAGAGTTCAGTATTGATTGGGTTATTTATTTGGGTTGGAACGATAGGATAAATGGACAATAGTTGGAATAATTTTAGAATTGGCTATAGAAAGAGCATTAAGCAACATTCTAAAATATGATAAAACATTTTCTGGGGGATTATTTTAATTATTAAAATACTGATGAGAATGGAAATACTATTATACATCAAGCTGCTTTAAAATAGCATTTAGGGGTTATTTTGGGTTGCAGTAACGTTGTTGATAAAAATTCATAAAATTATCAGAAATAGACTCCTATCTAAGTAGCATTGTTTTCGGATAAATTTTAAAGTGTTAAATGTTTATTATCTTTAAATGTTAATCTAAATTAAGTAAAAATAACTTTATTCTAGTAAAATCTAGTTATAATATCATTAATTAAATAACAGATAAACTTGATGCAAGGCTTCTTATAACATGGAACTGATCCAAATGAAATGGATAAAGATGGGAATACAGGTTTACATTACTTAATGAACAAGTGGCCAAGCTTTTAATTTCCAGAAAAATATGCTGCTCTTCTTTTATATTATGGGTAAAGTCTTCAAAAGATAATTAGTGCTTGTCCTCTGATGCTAAACGCTTAAGGTTTTAGTTCATTTCATATTGGAGTTAAACGTGGATTTATCTCTGCAGTTTAATTTGCATTGTAGTATAAAGGATAACTTGATATATATGACAGATGCTCGCACCCTTTTGAAATTACTTAAGTTACAGGAATAGATAATTTAAGCGTTTTTGATATTTGCATGCAATAAAATCAAATCTAAATGTGTTTTTTGTTGTTGGAATATAGCTAGTTTTACATTAGTTGCAAACCTAAATCTTATGGTTGTTTATGGAAACTTATACTGAAAAATAATAAGGACATTTTGTCTGAATATTTTCAAAAATCCAGAAATAAGTTATATTAATATCGTAAATAAATATATAAACCTGAAAACTTATATACTTGTTGCTTCAATTTAACTAAATAATTGAATGCTTCATTTATGAAAATTAATTAACCTAATTACTTTACAATGAGCAAATCGCCGAATTATTATTTTAAAACATAAGATGCTCCTTTATTAAAGGAAGGAGATAATGATCATATCGAATATTCAGACAGTTCGATTGATTCGCATGAGGAAACAAAAGGGTTACTACCTGTTAATTGGAGTCGATATGACTGCAACAATGAAATGAATGCTCCTAAGTTATTCATTGAATCAAATACTGTTGTAACCGAAAAAGAAACCCATAAAGGTAATTCAAAAATTAGATAAATGGCAGCAGCTTATTACAAGTATTTATATAATCATAATCAATTAAAAGTGAATATATATTAAATGATAATTTATCAAAAAAGGAGGAAATTTTGATTATTTTACTCAAATTGAATTTCTAGATTAATACAGTCAATTAGATGAGCGATTATTCGATATAAGAAATACTTATCCAAATTGTTTAAGATTATTTCTAAAAATGTGAAATAATATCCGACCAACAAAGCTCTATATAATAAGAATCACTATTTTTTAAGGATTTAGAAAGTATAGATCAGGGTGCTTCCACATGTTAGATAATTTTAATGCCATCCTCTATTAACTACTTAAAATAAAGATTTGATTAATGGACATTAGAATATTTACTAAGGTTTACTTCTAAATTTAGTGAACATTCTAAACTTTCTGAAATTCACTAATTTGAATTATTTTAATTATGAATTATTTTAATACTAAATTATTTATATGTAGAAAGTAGAAGCCCCAAGAATTAAACCTTCTCCAATTGCAGATGCAAAACTATAGACCAAAATATTAGACCTTCTTCGTTAGGCTTTAAATTATAAACAATTAAAAAAAGGAGCTAATGAAGTCTTAAAAAAGTATGATTAAGCATCTAAATTAGTCTTGATAAAGGCATTTGCGAATTAGTGATTTTGGCAGCTGATTGTGATCCTATAGAAATAGTAGCAAACATACCGATTAAATGCGAAGAGAAAGTAATTAAAGGAATTTAAATTAGAATGTTTCATATTGTTTTGTGTCCACCTAAGCAAGTTTAGGTAGAGCTTGTGGTATCAGCAGACCAGTTGTTGCAGCCTCTATTGTATAAAGTGAAGGCTCTTAATTGAGAACATAGATTATTGAAATGAAAGACCTAATTGATTAATTATTTATTTGAAATAATATTTTGAAAGGGTTATAATCTCAATAGAACAATTTTGTTAACAATCTTTGTTTGTTTTTTCTTTTGAGAGTTTTGCTTTTCAATATCTTCAAGTTCCATCAAAATTATGTAAAAAAGAAAGGCTTTGAAGAATAAGTAAGCAATTAGCTCTAATACTTCCAATTCTTTGTGATCTTTAATTGAAGTTTGAAAAGATACATTAATATTACTACATCTAGCCCTTTATTCTTATTAATAATTATTTTAAAATCTAGTTGATATTCAAAACTTACAATAAATGAAGCATAAGGTTTCATAAATGATTGATATATACAAAGAAATTGTTTACAACTTAAATTTGGAACCTCAAAATGAAATTAATATGTAAATTATAATTAGGTTCATACTATTAGATAATAGCTTATAAATGAGGAAAATTATTGCACTATTTTTTAAATTCTTTTTCCATCCTTAGAAGATGAAATAGAGAATATTAAAAATGAAACAATTTCATCAGGAAAAAAAATATAAGCGCTTATTGAGTTTTTAGTATAAATATAAATATTACTCATAGTCGAATTAAGTTTTGAATTGTAATTTAGCACATATACGCGGTTCATAAATAGTTAAAGGAGACTTATAGCATTTATCAAATTTTTTATAAATATTGCATGAGTTATCAAAACTTTTTAAGGATAGAGCATTAAATTCCGGTATCAGCAGTTAACAAGATTATTTAGTAAATAGTTAAAATTCTACACCCTCTGAGTAAAATTCATAAAAATTAACTTAGATGTTTAGAGTATTTCTATAATTCTCAAGATGAAAAATAAACCTATTAAGAAGAAGATAATGATCACTTATAAAAGTCGAGTATCTAATCAAATTAATTTTAAATTAATAAAAATGCAAAATAACGAAATAATCAATCATGTGAGCAATAATCTAAAAAAAAAGATGATAGAAAGTCATCTTAATTGAAAAACTAATAAGGAAGTAATCAATAAAGATAAAAAAGACCTATTAGATCTCATTCATTAAAAAAGCCAACAGATTAAGACCCAAAGTTTCAAAAAAAATTACCTTACGAACCAAGGTCTTAACCAAAAAAATAATAGTCATTTACAAAATAAAAAGAAAAATACTCAGAAAATACAAAGTCTTCATAAGATTCATAATATTCTTTGGATTTTGAAACTTAAAATAAAGATGAAGTAGATTATGAATTTTTATAATAATTTGATGAAAAAGATATCAAGCAATTGGATGATAATGATCCGATTAAAATAAAATATGTTCTAGAAAAATAAAAAGAGGAGATCTTAAAAGTTCTATAAGAAAAAATATTACATGAAGAAAATCATTAAAATTTCCCTGCTTCTGATGAATAAATAGACATTTAAATGAAAAATATTAAAGAATCTTTTAAAAAAATGAAACCAAAACCTTCTACTGAGAATATGGAAAATATCAATGAACAAAAAAATTAATATAGGAATTTCTTAAAAGATTAATTGAAAAATTTTCAATAAATTAAATAAATTCAAAATGTATAAAAATAAGATGTTAACTCAAGAACAAGTACTAAAATAAAATAGAATGATTTAATTAAAGATTAGTTTGAGAATGTTCATTTGTTTATGCAACATAAATTAAGAGATGAAAAATTGAATTATCTAAAAAAAATGTATATTCTATTTTGTTGTTAGTCACCGAATAGTTTTTGAGTTAGAGAAAAGATAAATAATTGATGAAAAATATGATCACAGGTAAGCCAGAAGGCAGTAAAATATTCTAACAAGGAATATCTTAGATTCAGTTGAAAGTTCTTATGATGATTAAATAGTATTTTTAAAACAAAAAATATAAAAACAAAGAAACGATCGATTATATGAGGGCATATCTGAAAAATCAGTATTTGAATTTTTATTCTTTAGATATTATCTAAACTAGAGAAGGAACTTAAAGAAGAGAAAATTAAAGACAGGTAAAATTAAAAAGAAGTTTGGAAATATGAAAAAGAGAAATTTGAATAATTGATGAAAGATGATGGAGAATTAGAAAAAAAAATACTTCAAATCTATAAAAGATATTGATAAAAATATATGAAACAAACTTCAAATAATTAAAATCTTCAATTATAATAATCTACTAAAAGTTAAAAAGGAAGGTTAATTCTATATTAATTCAATTATATTAAATGAAAGATAAAGATTGAACATCCATCTTAACATTATTTAATTCAAGTATATTATAGTGTCTTTGCTCTCATCATTTTGTTAAGGTATATATATGTGGAATAACTTCCTATTTTCTAACATCCGAAAATAGCTCAGTTGGTAGAGCGAGGGACTGTAGTGTTAATCCAGTTATCCCCAGGTCGGTGGTTCAAATCCGCCTTTTCGGAGTTTTTTTTTGTTTAAAATTTTTTAATTGGAATTAAAATTTGAAATATTAATTAAATTCTCTTTAAAAATAAATGCCTTAAACTTCAAAATTATTTAGAAAATATTGCTATCAATTAAGATATCTAAATTGATATATAAAGTAAGTTGAGATAATATCTGATTTGAAATAGAATAATAATCAAAGCAATAAAAATTAATTATTAATTTAGATGCAACTACAATTATATATTTATTTTCATCAGCCTAATTTGATTTAAGAAATATTATAAAAGTACTTTATTTAAAAATTAGCTCCTTATGGAGCGATGAAAATAATAATTATTAATAATTCTTTTTAATATTACTCATTATTCCTTCTAAAAATCTGGTAAATATTTTGCCTATCTTCTTTAAATCTAATTTTTTTTCTCTTCGGTTTCGTGTTCGAAACCCGGGTTAGCAGGAGCAGCACCTTCTTAAAAATTTGGATTGTGAAAAATGTGTTCAATGGCTTACAATATTTCATATTCAGAAGTAGTTTTCTTCCAATAAGTGAATAATGGAATGCATAAAGTGTGATCTTCATATGATTATAAACTATATTACCTCCATAAATATTTAAGTGCTATAGGATTTCATTTCTCTATTCTGTTGTTATTGGATCAAAGTAAAACTCTGGAGCAGATACTGGATGATCTGATTACAACTTTAAGACACCTATTAATATCAATAAAAAGTTAAGACCACTAATGCATTTTCCTTCAAAATTTCCTTGGCCTCTAAATTCAAATCTCCAGAATTAGTAATTTACTTATTCATTTTCCATTAAAGGAGATAAATTATATAAAACATTATTTTAATCAATTTCTTATTATATTCTCAAAAAAAGGATTTGAAATTCATTGGCTCTCTATAATTTATTAATAAAACAATTTTACTTAAGGGTTGACTTAGGGCTCTTTTATTTTGAATATTTTCTACATTATATAAAATAATGGGGATAATTAATAAGAAAAATAATTGTTCTTAATATGTTTTTGAATAGAATAATATAAGAAACAATTTCTATTAGGTTTTGTAATATTTAATTGTATTATTTAGAAAATATAATAAGTACTTATATAAAATACAATGTAAATAGAGTGATTAGTTAATTTCAGAACTTTTTAATTCTTTCCCTTGCTCCTTTTAAAATATCTGGAGTTTAACATCTTTGATAATTGAATACTTTAGGGAGTGAATTCCATTGTATTCTATGATTAACAGCATTTAAATATTCTTAAAGTTGATATGATTCACTTTTTTAGTTCTTTTCTATAATTCTTACTTAATTCTATATTATATTTATATAAATTACATGAATTCGTTAAATTTGTGATATTTTTGATGCTTAAGATTTATTCATAGTTCCTATCCAATTCCTAAAAGGTGATTCTCTTGAAATATAACCTTCAAATTTAAGTATTTAACAATTTTGTTTTGGTTATGAATGGAAATGATATGAATTACTTCTTTTTCGGAGATATACTTACGTTTCTTAACAGGACTTGAAAATCCCTTTTGAGTATATTTAGGTATTGGAACATCATAATAATCTACTGCACACTTAGCATACTAAATAATGTACGTAGTTTAATTATTGATTGAAATATCCATATGATTAATCTCTACTAGATTATAAATCAAAACTATTATTATGAGAATTCCTTCTTTTTGTAATATACATTGTCTCCTTCCTAGAATCATATTTATGATCATTAAATTTAAAATGTCTTGTTAAAACAGAATCCAACATCCAATTATATATAATAATAATTATAATAATAATATATATATATATTCACAATATATAACATTATTCAGAACTAAAAATATTAACATATTTAAATGATTATTATAAGTTTATAATTATTCTAATTCAATTTCATCACCTTTATTAATCTTTTACTATTTGTTTCAACTTTTCACATCTTTTTTTCATCATTCATAGAATTTCACAATCAAATCAAAATATTAAATCAATTCTATGGTGAAAAATCTACAGGAGAAAGAATCTATTCTAATTAATAGCCTTTTATAATTTATCAATTTTTTTATATGTTTAATAAAACCTTTATAAGTTTTTCATCCTATAGTTCATCTTTTTCTAGGATTTTGATTTATTTATAGATGAAGAGGATGGGTTTAATTTTGGATTTTATTTCTAACCCTTTCTTCAAATATGGATATTATTATGAATTTTTCAATTTCATCTTTTGAAAATTCTTTAGTTTTTTAGTTCGAATATTTTTTTCTCATTCAGATCGATGTAATACTATATTCTGAATTTATATTTATAATGATCGATTATCACCTTTGAAATCTTTAATGAAACAAGCATCCAAAATTCTCAATTCAAAATTAGAATATATAATAAATAGTGGTCATTCTCTTTTGAATTTTGATTTAGTAGGAACTAACAAGATAAAATAAATGAGGAAAATTATTCTAAATTCAGTCTGGCCGTCTTAAAATAATTTCAATAGGATTTATATTGATGAAAAATTTGTTTTTAATTTGATTTATCATATCTAGAATTTTATAGATATTTATCATATGTTATTCTAATTGAGTTTGATTATGGCCATTTATTAAATATGAGAATTTAAATTGTCCCAAATTCTTTAGTTCATAGACTATTTATTTTGCAATTAAATTATCAGCAATATACTTTGGATCATTTTCTGATTAAGGAATTAGAAAACTCCTTAAGTCTCTTTTTTCTTTACTGCTGTTTATCAGAAGTATCAAAAAAAGTAGGTTTTAAAACAAAAAATTTAAAATTCATTCTAGAAAATATTGTAAGTTAAGATGATTGATTATTCATTGCTTGAATATTATGACATAAAGTTAAATTCAATCATATAGTCTGATTCAGACATATAATTAGATTCAAGTATATTATCTACTTAGTATTTCAAAAACTCATTTGATATTAATATATTTTTTATTTGCCAATAATTATTTAATGTCTAGTGAAAAGGGTGAAGGAACAGATCCAAAATTAAGAAATGGACCAGTCGTCGATAGAGAATGCACTGATATTTTTTGCCTATTGCTTTTTATTGTCTTTACTTTCGGTATGTTTTTCATAAGTGGTTACGCTTTCAAAAATGGAGATCCTCATAGAATTGCCTAACCTTATGATCCAGATCGTAAAATTTTATAATAATTAAGATCGGGCGTGTGGAGTTGATGAGGATGTAGCTGATTATCCCTACATTTATTTTGCTAACCCAACTAATCCAAAGTATCTTTATGTGACAACCTGCGTATCTGAATGTCCATGTAATTGTTATAATCTAGTCTGTAGAAGAGGAGAGTGAGCCTGCACCATCAGCCAGACATACTAAAATATCTCATTTGGAAGAAGCCAAAACAAACTCAAAATTACCAAGTGAATTAAAGTGTTAACCAAATTCCATTGTTAAGAGTTGTAAATAAAATATGTTGAGTACTAATCCAGAAGAGGTCGTAGTAATTTACAATACTGAATTATGTACATAAATAAAATTTATTTAAGTTATGAAAACTGTGTGTTTACCAACCACCAAATAATATTATGAAACAGTAAAAGATAAAATTGATGTTGAAACTATGGAAAAAGTATCAAATGATATGATCACAACTAAATGGCTTATTTTCGGTTCCATTGGTATATCTTTAGTACTTGGATTCATATTTTTGTTCCTTATTGAAACATTGGCTGGATGCGTGATATGGACGCTGCTCTTATTGTTATTCAGTGTGTTAATAGCTGGAGGAATCTATACCACTGGGTACTACTATGCATTGACTGATCCTTCAAAATTGCCAGCTTCAGCTCAAGCTGAAATCGATGCCCAAACTCTTTAAGAACAAGCATAAGCAGAGAACGTTAATCCTAAAAACTATCTATATATAGGAATTACATTATTTTCTTTAGCAGGATTGATATTACTTGTTGTGTGTTGTATGTATTCGAGAATTCGGCTTGCAATTGCCATACTTGAGGTAGATTTTATATATATTATTTAATAGACAGCCTGCGATTATGTTCAAGCCAATTTTACAGTTGTTGTCCTTCCATTTGTAACCTTTTTCATCATGCTTCTTTATTTCATCTATTGGTTCGTTGTTGCATTGTATTTATACAGTTCTGGGGAAACTACAAGCAAACCTAAACAATTGCCTTTTGGATAGTTTTCATTTACTTAAAATTAAAAAATATTCGCCAACATTCACTTATTTGGTTTACTATGGAACTCTTCATTTATCATAGCATCAGTTGAATTTATTATTGCTGGTTCTGTCTGCATTTGGTATTTCTAATAAGGACCAAGAGCTTAAGAAGGAGGTCCTATTCCTTTGCCAACTGCTATTGGAAGATTCTTTAGATATCATTTAGGAACAGTTGCTTTTGGATCATTAATTTTAGCCATCATTGAATTCATTAGAATTTGGTTAGCCTTCCTTTATAAATAACAAGAAGAATTAATTAAGAAAAACAAGTTCTTTGAATACTTATTTAAATGCTTGATGTGTTGTATGTGGTGTTTCGAGAAATGTGTCTAATATATAAACAAAAATGCTTATGTCGTTAGTAATATGACAGGCAAAGGTTTCTTCCATTCAGCCAAAGAGGCAATTTTCTTGATTGCAAGAAACCCACTTAGATTTGCAACAGTGGGAGGATTTGGAGAAATATTTATAGCTTTAGGAAGAGGTTTTATTGCCTTGTTAACAGGTCTATTTTGTTATATTGTGATAACAAGAACTGAAAAGTTCAAATATAATGTAACTTATCCAGAAGCACCTTCACTTTTATGTGGTGCCATAGGTTTAGTTGTTGGATCACTATTCATGTCAATCTATGGAGTTGCATGTGATGCAATATTGATTGTCTTTGTAATGGATGAAGAAATGGAAAAATAAAATGGAAAAGGAGTTGCTTTGTGCTGTCCACCAAAACTAGAGAAGTTCTTGGAAGATCAATGATATTATATAAAGTATACAATAAATTCATAACATTATTTTAAATAATTGCACATCTAATATTATTACTATTCTATAGAGTGATATAAAAGTGATCTTGTTTTTCAATCATTAGAATTACTTAATATCCTTATAAGTAATTTGTATTTATATAATGCTCTGGTTTGCATAAATTTATCAAATAAAATTCTATAGCTTAAATAAATACAAAATAAAAATATAAATAATATGTTGATTGTGATTATAAAAATTAATATTATTTAATTAAATTATAAAAATAGAAATTTCCCAAAAACACTAAAAAATAAAATAATTATTGAAATTAATCAAATTGATTGAATAGATTTTTCAAAGCAAAACTATCTTTTCTTTATTTCAAAGAATATGACAGAAAAATGCATAATTATTCTGCAAATATTGAAATAATACATCAATTTAATTGTTAAATATTAAAGTTAATCAAAATTTAAATATTATATTACTCAGTCATTTTTTTTTTAAAATAAATAAATCTATAACTAAATAATAGATGTTTTCAAAAAAGGTAAGGAGATATATAATGGCTGAAAATTGTTGAAAAAATAATATTTCAGTATTATAAATTAATTACATGAAATCATAAAAATCTACAATCAGGACAATAATTAACATAGGTAATTTTATATGTCTTCAAAGGAGAGTTAGAACGCGATTTAATTTATTTTTGTTGTTATTTATAGATCCAAAAAAATTCGCAATCCTTATTAGCACATTATTTAATATTTTGGTAATGGGTTTTTAAGTAATATAACTAATTTAACATTAACCTGTTTATGTAAACATCTAATTCTAATATTTTTTATCTAGAGATTTATCCATTGTTGATTTAACTTTTGCACAAGCATTAGAATTTAATACACTAATTAGCCAACTATTATTTCATTATATTAGCTAAACAAGTGGAATGGTAATTATGATTAAATTTGTTTTGGCAATTAAGTGTGACTTTCTTTTCAAAAATATATTTTTCACAACTTACACAAATGTTTTACTAGCCAGCAATATTAAGATGATTAGTATAATTGGATAAGCTTCTTTCAGTGGATTGCTTTTTCGGAATATTTTGAGAAACAATAGAACTGTTGATTATTTAGTTCAATTTATTTTGTTGTTTATATTGTATTTATTTTATTTGAAAATTGATGTCAACTAGCTTCAATCTCTGTAATCTTTAAGGCAAAACATTACGAGTAGAATAGATTTCTTTGAGCTTTAACAACTATTGAAATTTTTGCTAAAACTAATTATCCATCAAATCCATTATTATATTATTAATTTATAATACGTTTTTATTTATGAGAATTGCATTACTTCTTATTGTTATTGTTTTAACAAGAGGATTCTTAGAAATAAATGAAAAGTAATAGAAAACTCTCTAACATTTGTTAATGCAAGAAATACATGATGGAGGTAATTTTTAAGCAGCAGATCCTAAGGCGATTGCTAATATTGATTTCATTTTCAGTGGATATAATTTATTTTTTGGAAACCCTATAACCTGGAGGGAAACTTCGGATCCTGGATTTACAGGGAGAAACATCTTTCTGAATTCATATAGCAAAAAATAAGTGACTTCAGATGGAAGACATAAAATTCCAGACAATTTAAATGTCATAACAAAGAAAGGATGCAAATACAACTTTGAGTCATTTGTAATCAAGAATACAGAGTAAATTCAAAATTATATGAGTTCTTTTGTTGGGTATGTATCTCTAACAATATAGAGTAAATTTAGTGTCCAATATTGATATAACTCCATGGGCATTCACAGCTTCATCTGAATTCAATCATATGCAATAAAAAATAGAGTAAACATCTGCAACATTTGTTATTTCTATGGCTACTTGTTAAATAGCTTAAATCACACAAGTTCCTGAATTAGCAGAATTTCATCAAAGCTTTATTGACCAATTATCTGCTCTCCCTGTTGAATATTCAGCACCTTAATATTTGGAATTTCTTAGTAATTTTGGAACACATTATGCAACTGATATATTACTTGGATCAAAAGTAGGTTTTGTATATACTTTACCACCTGGAGTAGTTGATGATTTCGATTAAAAGAAGTTTAAAGAAATTGATCTAAAATAAGCAGCTACAATTACATCTGCCCTTCTTAAAGGTGTGATAGGATAATAAATACTACCAAAGGAACAAGAAGCCAAGGCCTATAGTGATGTATCAAAATTAAGTACTTAAAGTTTCACTATTGAAATTGGCCCTTAGAGCACAGAAAATACACCTAAGGATTGGCTAAGAGAAACAGAATTGGAACCAACGCCTATTAAATATACATTAAAAAGCTTAAGCGAATTAGTTTTGGAAGGAAAAGGATAATTATCATCAGTCAAGGAATATTAAAAAATTGGATAAAACTTAAAGTAAGTATTTCATTAACTAACATAGAAAGGCCTTAACAGACTATTGCAATTTATTGTAATTATAGGGATAAAGGAATGGAAAATGTGAAACAAATAAAAGGGAAATAGGCTAATGGGTTGAATAAAGGAAAGTTTGTTTGAATTTCCTCAAGGATTGTGATTGGAGTGGTGCAAGTACATAAATTTGTGGGAATAAAAATCCAATATAAAAAATTGGAATGGACTTACCTGATGTTTAAGCTAATTCAGTTAAATTTCACAGTGATAAGACTGTTATATTAGGAGTTAGTAAATTTAAAAGAGATAAAAATTAAGATATAGTTATTGCCTCATTTCATAATGATTATTTATTCTTAGATAAGCCAGAGATATGCTTAATAAATTAAGGAATGTCTGCATCAGCTGAATATCCTATTTATTTAACTGATACAGCCAAATGTGTTGTAGTACTATTATGGAATGCTTGTGAAGGAGAAGTGTTTTATTTCACATCAGTAATATGCAATCAAATGGATTTTATGAATGCATAATTTGAGTTGTTAGGATCTATGGGAAAGTGTGAAGTAATCATATATATATATAAATTAATAGATTGCTTTGTTAGACATTAGATACCCAAATTCTGCTTAATTGAGAATATGCTTATTTAAAGAACCAAAACTTGAAGGATAAAAAGCTTGTTTTACTAATGAAAATAAGGATGCCTACTTCGGATAAGAATTTAAGAGTATGATGATTGAAGAAAATGAAGTGATGATTCACAGATCTATGCCTGGTAGTATAGCAATTTAATTTGGCTGAATTTATTAATAATACCTATATATATATAAGATCTTAATGATTAACTATTTATTTAAGAACTTTTTGCTAGTTTATTTGAACTAAAGTGTTAATGTGTATAAGTTATTGATAACTAAGAATGCAATGATAATTATATTCCGAAGTTTAAGTCCCTTTTGATTAATGGGTTGTTAAGACTTAAAATATTCACAAATCTATTTTAAAAATTAATTAAAATTATCAATGTCAAAGAGAGGAAGAGGAGGTCAAGTTGGTATCAAATTGAGAATAACACTTGCATGCAATGTTGGTGCTGTTCTAAATTGTGCTGATAACTCAGGAGCAAAAAATATCTATGTGATTTCAACTTTTGGAATTAAGGGACATTTAAGCAGATTGCCTTCTGCCTCTATTGGTGATATGGTTTTATGCTCAGTCAAATAAGGTAAACCAGCACTTAGAAAGAAGGGTAATGAATGAATATTTAATCTTAGTTATGTAAGCAGTGGTTGTTAGACAAAGAAAACCATACAGACGTCGAGAAGGATATTATATTTACTTTGAAGGTTAGTTATGAAACTAATTGTTAGATAATGCTGGAGTTATTATCAATCCAAAGGGTGAAATGAAAGGATCTGCAATTACAGGCCCAGTTGGAAAGGAAGCCGCTGATTTATGGCCAAAGATAGCATCAGCTGCTGGTTCAGTTCTTTGATTTAAATTTGCAATATATAACATAAATTAATCTATGCATCAATGTTATTTAACATACACTTATTGACTTAAAATTAAATTTAAATCAAAATTAACTAAACTAAAATAGGCAACCCTCAAACCTACTAGAGAGACTCTAAGAATAGATAATATACAGAATAACAGAAGTGATTTATTTTAAAAGAAGCGTTCATTGTTCTTAGGGGTGATAATATAAAAATTCATTTTTTAAATCTTCTTCAAAATTACCTTTTTAAGTAGTTGTGGTTAACTTGAAAGTAAGAATTCCTTCTTATATTTTTCTTTAAGCTTTGTTTTTAGAAATATACATATAAATTAAATAAATTTTTGGTTCAATATGTAAGAAAAACATAAGAATATATCTCTGAGAATTAAGAATATTGAAAATAAAAATCAAGCAATAACCATCGATGATGACGAACCTAATATGTAAGATTGAATTTGCAAAATAGATAAAAATAAATAAAGTAAAATGAGTACTAATTTGACGGCGAGATTACTCCATGGCTTAGTCAAAATACAGCATCTATTAAACATCCAACAATTAGATTTCACAATGAGATCATTGATTTTTATGATTACATCATTCCTACATCTGAAGAACATAGAAGAAGAGAACAAGCAATCATGAGAGTTGAAACATTTATAAAGGAATTTGCTTCAGAAGTTGATATCTAAGCATTTGGTAGTTTTAAAACCAAACTTTATTTGCCTAATGCAGATATTGATGTTGTGATGATAGACAAAAGTATGTCTGCTAAAGAATTGTATAAAAAAGTAGCCTAAAGTTTGATGAAAAGTGATAAGTTTGAAAATGTTAATTTAATTGCCAATGCAAAAGTACCAATTATAAAATTCTTTGAAGTTGAATCTCAATATCAATTTGATATATCATTTAATTAGATGGATGGCTTAAAATAAATTGATGAAATTCGAAAAGCATTTACAATCTACCCTGAATTCAAATATCTAATAATGATCTTAAAATGTATGTTGAAGTAGCGCGAGTTAAATGAAACATATAGTGGAGGAATCGGCTCCTTTTTACTTTTTCAAATGATTTTAGCCTTCTTAAGAGAAATCAGAAAAGAGGCATTTGCGAATAAAAAATAAGAACAATTGAAAAATATAACTTTAGGAGAGTATATATTAAGGTTCTTAGAATTCTATGGCTAGAAATTTGATTATCAAAGAAAGCGAATTTTGATGATAAATGGAGGAAGTATAACAAATAAACCTACTCCTGATGATAAGTTTTCGTTGATAAGTCCGTAAGATCCTGATCACGATATTGGAAGTGGCAGTTTTAAAATAAAGGAGATTTTTAAAATCTTTGCAAACAGATTCAATTTTATGTCTAATTATAACTTCAAGCCAGAAGAATCTGTTTTGAAGTACTTAATTAACCCTTCGGATTAAAAATTTACTTTTATCAAGCAGATTTGAAATGATATATTTATCTAAGTAAAACATTGTAAAAGTATTCCAATCAATTAACTTCATTATGCATTTAATTTTAAATATTCCATTTATAAATATGAGATTGAATTTTCTGAATTATCTTTATAAAAATGATAAATCAAACTTATTCATCTTTTTTCAAATGCTAATTCAACTTATACTTTTATTTTTTTTGCAAACTTTTTATTCTTTTCTTTCAAACTAAGTTATCTAAAGCTAGAAATTTAAGTTCGAAATTTTATTCTAATATTATCTTAAATTGTTAATTCTAGACTAACTCAATTAACATTATTTTGTAATCGATTATGGGGGAAAGATGTTCTTTATGAATTGAGATTCAATCATTATTTAGCATATACTATCAGTTTTATAACTTTTTTTATTAATAATTATTTTAGATTCTTCAATAAACATAGGATGCTTAATCTAAACGAATCAGTAGTTTTAAATCATCAAAATATGTATCATTAATTGACAATAAGAATAATTAATCAATTATATGGAGTCACAGTCAAAAAGAAATGGACGTACTAGGCAATATCTTCTGAATCTAAACTGTTTAGTCCATAAAAGTGTCCTTTTCTTACTAATTATCCAAAACCTATTTATATAAGATAACATAATTACTTGCATTTGAATAATTTGCATGAGGATTATTATAATTTTAAAAGTATTAATCGCACAAAGGAGATCCCTTTATCACTATGATTGGATGATTAGCCATAACTGCCTATTGTAATTCATTTAAAAATCCTTCCTATTCACCTAAAAGTATGTGAACAACTTTCAAACTTTCTCTTTAACCATTTTTGGCCAATCTACCTTCAGCCAATCTAAATTTTAATAATTAAATTTTTACTTTTTACACAAATTAATTTTAAAAACCCCTTCCAATCCAAAAACCATCATTTTCTCTTTATTGTCTATATAGCAATTAGTAAAGATTACTTAAAAGAAATATGTGAGTATGTCCATTACTAATTTCAAAAGGGTCTATAAATCCAGTATTTTAATTTGGATATTTGACTTCTTGTTCAGGAGCAACTCCAATCAGTTTGACTCCTCTTCTAATCGCATATTTTTCAATTCCTGTTGAAATTCCACTGTCCACTATTACTGCATCCTAAATTCAATTAGAACTATTTAATACCGTATTAAAGCAAGCTCTTGCAATTCCTGCATAGAATTTACCCTTATTTGTTTCCTTTGCTCCAATTAGATTTACAACTGGGTAACTTTAGTTTAATTGCAATTTAAACAATATATCTTAGATGGATAGGTTTTTAGCATTGACATCTGATATCTTTACTAGTTTAGCAACTCTCCCAGTTGGAAATAAAAAGTCATAGACCTTCCAAAGAGGTTCCTCCTTATTCAATAAACTTGTTTAAGACTTATAGGTCTATGATTATCTTTCGGGACTATGGGGAGGTTTCTCAGATTATTTATTAGATTGTTAAGTTCTGTAAGATTATTATAGGTCTCCTTCCCCTTAAGGTGTTGTTACTGGTATTTTCTGATGAATAATGAATTTTAGTTACATCGATGAGCATATCCATATTTTCACCCGTCTTTACACTAATTTCCAAATATTCAACATTTGGATAATCATTAATAAATTCAAATGCTTGCTCTTAAGATATTTGTCTGTTATCAGAATCAATTTTACAAGCTACAAGACAAACTTGCATCGAATTGTTTATTTATTTTTTGATGTCATCCAACCATTGTAATGTTGAATCAAATGAATCGATATTTTCAACATCAAAACATACAAACACTATTTGGACACTCTTCAGTATTTCAATGACCTATTTTCTCTCTGCTGTATTCCCTGGAGTATCATAAATAGTTATAGTTTCATTATCTTGAATTGTAACATCTGTGCTTTCTATCTATTCTGTTGGACTATAATCCTCCTCAAATTCTAGACCCTTTAAATATTTGACAATAGAAGTCTTCCCAACAGCAGGATCACCCACCAAAGCAATTAATTAATTCTCCATGTTAATCGTTTAAATTACAAAAATATAATCAATCCAATAATTTCTTATATTTTACTAGGACCTTCGTCACTTTCTATTTTGGTGTCTACTAATATGCTGGTGTGTCTAGAGATAAATTAAGTCTTTCAGTCTAGTATTTGTCATCTATGAGTCTATTCTTTTTATTGATATACATGGCTGTAAGGATATTTATAAATTTTACTTTATAATTCTCGAATTATTTCTGTATTTTACTTCTATTTTTCTTATTAAAACTAGAGGCCATTCTATTTTTGTTTTGCTATCATAGAGTTAGTACAAATAATAGTCTTCATTAACAGATCTACTTTTGAAATCTTGTTGTTTTAATATAACATCATTGTTTTTTCATCCTATTAAAAGGGTAAGAATTCAAATTTAAACCCATTTCCTACAATCTTGGCTTGGTAATCTGTCCCAGTTAACTCATTATGTAAGATCAAAGAAAAAATGACCCCAAAATATGAATGAAACTATTTTAGTTATTTGTCAACATCTTATAGTGCTTATTCTGTAATGGTCTTCTATTTTAGCAATTTATTCATTTGATTTTGATTGTATTGCTATTCATTAAAGAAGTCTGACTTTAATTTAATTATTTCATTTTGAACTTTTCTTTAGGGAGTAATCAAATTATTTTAATTTTCTAAGTTTTCTGTAACTGTTTGAGTTTATTCTGGCTCAACAAATTAGATTTCTCTTTATTTTTTGACACTGTTCAATTATTAAGGCTGAAATTATAAAGTTTAATCTGTTTTGATAAATTTTTAAGTAACAGTATTATTGAATTAAAAAGAATCATAAAATTAGGACTCTTATTTTATAGGCAGTAGACTGATAATATCATTTTAATTATTAAAATACTCCAAGGGTGTCTGATTGACAAATGCCTCCTTTTACTTATCTTAAACGTGAATAACTGTCGAATGTGTTTCTGCCATCCGAAGATCCAAACCAGTTATATTAGTTTATATAGTTTAAATATCTTAAGAAATCTTTGAAAATTATCTTTGGAGCAATTCATTAATTTAACTGATTTGTTATTTCAAACTCAACTTTTATTCTTGAACTTCACCTACTGAGATTAATAACTTATCATTTGTGTCCTTTAAATTCGATTAGATTAATTGAAGCCTTCTAACAAAATCTGACTTAAAAGTATTTAATGCTTTTTTTAATTCTTCTATTTAGAAAGAATTTTATTCTTTTTATTATTACATTTCTGTATTAATTTAATTTTTTAGTTTATTAAGCTTTTCAGCAATAATTTCAGAGAAATCTTATTAATCAACTTAACTAATAACAATATGATTTATACTTTGAAATTTAACAACTCTAAGTAATCACAGGAGGAGTATTATTTTAAGGAGTTTGTTACTTTTATTGCGAATCTACTTAATCAATAGTAAGATAGAATTATGATTTTTATCTTAATTCAACGATCATATCCTACATCCATTATTAACTGCAGAGGGTCTTATTGAGATCTTATGAATTCTTTTACATTTTTGCTAGTATATCTTAAGTTTATATTTTTTAAGCTTATAATTCTTCCTGATTCTATTAAATAGATTGATTAGATACTTTGAGATTTAAATTTGTTATTTCTTTGATGACTTTTGAATTAGAGGTATCGACATTACTAATTGTAAACTCTTGTTAGTACAATTTCTGACTTAGGTAATTATTATATATTTCAACTCTCTCAGTCAAACTTTATTAAACATCGCCTAAAATTTTGATTTCCTTCTTTAGATTATCCTATTCTTGTGTTATGACTCCTTATTCTAGTCTGGTATTATTGAAATCCAAATTAAAATGGTTTTCAATTTCAAATACTTTTTATTAATCTTCCTTTATATTCTTTCTGAGATTCTCGATTGTATCATTAGTGAGTTTGCTATGATAATGATGTTGCAGTACATATCAAAAGATAATTGATCTGATTTATCTGACATAATATCTATCATTCTACTGTGTTTGTGGATACTAAGCCTAATATTTTCGAATTCCTTCTATATCTTTTCAAGTCTATCTAAAAATGATTTGGTTACTTATCAGCAATTGGTCTAGTTATATCAGATATCAGTTAGCGGACAAATGTTTCATCTTCGAAATTCTACATATTATAATTTTTATAAAAAAATTAACAAGATTTGTGTGAATAACAATTCAAATAGACATTTATATAAGATTTCTAATAAGATTTAGCATAGGGGCATTAAAGAAGTAATGATAAATTTAGTGATGTACATTTTTGTAATTCAAACTTAATCATAACTGAATATAAATATAATAAAATCAAAAATTTAATAAAAAACATTAGAATAATGAAATATAATCAATTTTAATAAATAATCTAGGAGTAGATATATTAATAAAAAGATAACAATGTATGTTGATCCTTTTAAATCGAACCAGAAGTCAAATATTGTTTTTTAATTCATCCTGGCTCTTATTAAATGAATAATCAGATGTTCATTATTAATAGCCCTCATTAAACCTTAAGGTTACTAAATTTTTGATGACAAAATTGTTTTTTTTCATTTGATTGGTCCTTTTTATATATTTGCTATTCATATCTTTAAATAACCATTTTAAATGATATTTCAATAAATATGGCAAAGTTTGGGCATATAATAGATGAGATTTTTGTTACTATTTGGTCACTTATATAATTGTAAACAATTTGCTAAATTCTAAAAATGAGAATATGAAATTACTGCCTAAATATTTTAAATTATGAAATCAATATATCTTAATTATGAAATGGAGATCAACTAATATTTTGATTAGCTAAGATTAATGTAATTTCTTGCTTAAAGCAATTTCAAATTGTAATAAATATTGTTTAGTTTATAAGTTATTTTATAATAAATTAGTTAATAAAGCATTATAAAAATAATATCGATTCATTTATGGGTAGTGGTGCAAGTGTAGAATAAGAATAATAAAATTTTAATTTACCAGCCTAGAATAATATATTTATTGATGAGGGAGTTGGAATTGAATAATCATAATTATCAAGAAAATGGACAAATAAAATGACAATGTTTAAAAATTTAGAAACCAAGAATTTTATGGAATCCTAATTTTAAAATAAATCCCCTAGATAAACTGTAAAATTAGAATAAAAGCCTTCTGTTGTTTATTCTGATGACAGTGATTAGATATCAAAATCTTCAAGTCCATCAGTTAAATCAAGTAAAATGCATTTTTCACATTAAAAGAAAAAGAATTCTTTTCATACTGACAGTGAGGAAGAAAGCGACATTGAAGAAAAACAATTATATAATGATAGAAGATAAACCAAATTCTAAAACTTCTAGAGTGATGATTCTTTTGAAGAAAGAGATGAAAACACTAAAAAAATTAAATAACTAATCTAATAGGCTGAAGATAATGTCACATCCAGAAAAAGTAGTGTAAATTCCAAAGTTGATTAATAATTTTTAGCTAATTTTGAAATAAATGATGTTGCTGACACTATTAATTTGAAATAATAATCTTTCCCTCATCAATATCCCCTTTCTCAATTATATATCAGAACCCAAATAAGTGACTAGAAATTGTTACCAGGAAAAGATAAATTAGTTAAACTATCCTGTCGATCAAATTTAATAGACTCAGAATCGGAGGATCAAGAATCTGAAATCCAGACTGATTACTCCCCTGAATAATTATTAAACCAAATTGGAATAGCAGTCATTAGTAAAAAGGGAAATAAAAATGAAACAGCCCCTTTAGCCTAAGATTATTTAATTTACAATGACAATTATCAAAAGATCTTGATTTTGAGTAATGGACATGGAGAATTTGGTGAAAAAATTAGTAATCTAACCTATAGAATGGTATTTCATTACTTAATTAGAACACCAACCTTTTATACGAATCCTATGAGAGGGTTGGAGATTATATTTAAAAAGTTACAAAACAAATTAAAAATGTACATTGAGAAAAAGAAACTGGATGACACTCACAACATTTTGCTTAGTGGTTGTGTCATAACAGGTAAATCAAATGCTTATACTTAGTTATCATCTAAAGGGATTCCAAATTATATTGCGCTTAAATTGGAGACAACAGAGCTTACATCTATAAAGAATAAGTCAATTAGACCAAAGAAAGTAATATCATGGCCTAAACATTACCTATCCATACCCCTAGTGATAGTTCTGAAAAAGCAAGGATTTTTAATAGCGGAGGCGAAGTTAGAAAGATCCCTCAGGGGGAAGAATACGTATTTGTAAGAGGCAGGTTGTACCCGTAGTTGCATGTGACCAGAAGTCTAGGCGACGTGATTGCCCATGTAATCGGAGTATCATCTCAACCATTTTTTCGCGAATATGATATAACTATTAAGGATACCTTCTTAATATTATCAACTGCATCAGTCTATGCGTATCAAGAGGAAAACGACATTATGAGTCAACTGAAAGGTTTTTCTCTGCATGAAATCAAGTCAGCTTGTGACTCATTATACAAGCAATGCAAAAATAGCTGGATATTAAATGAAGGAATGTTTGAAGATATGACTATTATATTATTATGGCTTGTTTAATAAAAAGAGCCAAAATGATTAATTTTAATTTAAGAAAACCTAGAATTCTCTCGCCTCTAAAAAAAAATGTAGATATTAAAAATTTCTAATATCTATGTGACAATGATTAAAT
The DNA here is from genome assembly GCF_000165425.1 of Paramecium tetraurelia. Classification (NCBI taxonomy): domain Eukaryota; phylum Ciliophora; class Oligohymenophorea; order Peniculida; family Parameciidae; genus Paramecium; species Paramecium tetraurelia. The sequence continues at coordinate 359,806 of NW_001799499.1, read as the reverse complement.
GGAAACTAGTTAAGTTTATCAAGAGTAAAAATTTGGATAGCGATCTCCACAAAAACACTAAATTGAAAAGCAAATAAATCAAATTTCCTTTCAAGAGGAAGAAATTCAAAAATTAGTTGAAATCATCCCTAAAACATAAATTTGTTATGAAAAGGTAGTGCTCACTGATTCATATGCTGTTATACTGACTTTTCATTCTTTTACGATAAAATTTGGAAATTTCATAAGAAATTTGAATTTTGAAGAAACAACTCAATTAATGCATCTAGAATCTATTGATATAATCACAAAATACATTTGTGAAAATCTTTAGTTGAATCAAAATGAAAACATAAATATAAACATTGGTTAACATCAAGATCAATTTTAAAAATTTTCAATTCCATCTACTCCTATTACAGTATCTTTGGAAGATCTGGGTATCATCGAAATTCAATATCCAAGATTATAAGCTTACTTTTAGGATTCAGGATAATGTGAAAACATCTATTTAACAAATACAGATGTTTTGCATTTAATAGGAAATAAATTTAGCACAATTTAATAATATGTATGAATTATCTTTTAGCATAGTGTTAAAGGATCAATTTTGGAAAATAGAGAACTTACATTAGATAATTTTATAATTTGAGGATTAAAGAAATAGGGATTGACATATATGATCAAAGCACTTTAAAATAATTATAAATTAAACAAGCAAGTAAATTAAGATTAATTATAAGAATGCATAATCGATCTCAATAAAAAATGTTTAAAACAAGTGTGTGAAATTGATTCCAATTATGTAATCTTAACATTACATCCACCTCAGTTAATCTTGAAATAACTCAAAAAAACAATTTTTAGACAAAATTTCACGCTTTTAGAATTTTTACACCTCTGTTACATGTTATAGAAAGTTTAATTAGAAACCTTCTTGATAATGATAAAACTATAAAAATAGGATGGAAAGTATAGATTTGTGTATGATTTTAATGATTTCCCTTTATCCAATGAATTAAGTTAAGCATGTCTTAGAAATGGGTTACAAGCTAAGATTAATAAGTCAATTAAACATGATTTACATTATTTTAAATTAGAATATGTGCCATTCAAAATAGTAATCTATGATCCTTTAGAAATGAAGGAATCTGAGATGCCCTTAGACTTTAATGTACTTGAATAGATAATTATTCATAAATTAAATGTAGAATTTAAGATTTATTGATTCAATAAGTAAAGAGCTCAATTAATGATATAAAATTTATATTATGAATTAATTATAAATCTCAACTTAAGAGTATAGCAAATACAAAGACACAATCACTCAATTTCTAAAAGATAATAATCTATATGATTGTTTAGCCCATCACAACTAAGTATTAGTGTGATTAATTAAAAAGTTAGTCGTAATGGATTAGACATTCACTTGTTGGGAAGTATTTTACATCTTTGTTGAGGAAAACTTAGAAGAAACATTATTCTGGAATTCAGACATTTCGAACTATGATGGAGTATTCACACACTCAGATTTGATTAAAGTGCTCTTAAAACTGTACGAAAATGCATTTAACAATAAATCTTCATGTATAAAATTATAATTAATTTAGTACAACAGAATGGTCCCTTATTTAATGTAATTGAAGAGGAGAGTGAAGACCAAGAAGAAATTATTTAGAAAAAATAATATCAGAAACAACAACCAAGTGAATTGAACGATGATTAAAAACTAAGATTAATTTATGAAATGAAGACTATTTCGATAAAACAGTGGAATCGCATAGTGAAAGACGATGTAATTTCTAATTCTTTATTCAAATAGTTGGAATCTTCTGGGTTTGTTCAAGGTAGAAATGATGAAAGATTATATGATGCTTGTGTTAAAATTGTGAAGTCTGGCAATAGTAGACTTTTTGTGATCGATCCAGAGACTTTAATGTTTTAAGGGGTTATTCATCAAAAAGATATACTATCATTTTTAATCAAAGGCTTTACTCAATATTTAGGAGCAGTATTAAAATAATAAAATAACATTCTATCTTAACATTAATTAAGTATTAAAGCATTTTTTTCCAATCATTATCTATCAAAAGAAATTATAACTTGTAAAGAAAATGAAACTGTTTATTAGTATCTATTTAATTTTAAACAAGAGTATTTTATACTATGATGCATAATAATAAATCTTTTATCATTCCTATTGTTAATAGCAATAATTAATATATTGGATAAATAAACAGAAGAGACATCGTATTAATTATAAAAAATGGGTTATTTGAATTGGTAAATAATCTAAATAGAACAATAGTTTTCTTAGACAGCCTCTTAATTATTAGTGTTCTTATAAAATGAAAAAGCACATATACCTGCCTATATTTATTATTCTAAACAGTTCTTTAGTATGGATTAAACCATAAAAGAAGTAAAAGAAATAATTTTAATAGGTTGTTGAAAATCTAGTCTTATCAGACAGTTCAGCTTTGATTTGTTTGGCTGAAAATAAAGAAGTTTAAGCAATTATAACAATTTCAGACATTTTGAAATTCATTTTAAAAGATGCCCATTGAAAATGATATTTATTTTGTTCAATTATTTACTTAATACACATATCTCATAAAATAATCGACCTTAGAACTGTAAAATTAATTTTGAGGTAAAATTAAAATTAATTTAAAATAATAGGAAGACTTATTAGATATCCATAAAATTGTTTTTTTAATTTATACATAAAAATTCCAATTTGTTGTTACAGTTAAATCATTTTTTCATTATTTCTTTTATATTGTCTGAAAATATAACCCCTCCATTTATTCATATCGAAAAAACTAATGGAATATAGGTTTGAATATTAATATTTGAATTTTTATTCATAATAAAATGTGTACTATAAATTTATTTATATTTCAATAATTTAATATAGTAATAAATAATAAATTATATATCTAAAAAGATATAATTTTAGGGAGAAAGGAAAAGAATAAGAATATTAAAATTATAGTAATCTATTAATTTATCAACTATTAAATGATATTTATTACAAAATCAATTGAATATTCACATTAAGTTTCTTTATTAAATTTTAATCCAACAGGTTTTATACTAAGGGATATAATATTTTGCAAATATCAACTAACAATGTTATGCTTATTATTGAAATCATCAAAGCAATGATAACCCAACCTATTAATATTATTTTGAATGGATCATTCTTCAATAATTCATTTTTCAAATACATAAAATTTATTACAAATAAATTGAAATGAGTGAATTATTTTTTGAATAATTCAATTTTATGAAGCTATTTTTTTTAAAGAGATAAATAGTAAAAATACATGAATTCATTTAAAGCACAGTATTAAATTTAAAGTATGGGAGACTTAAAACAAATGACCAGTAAGTATAGTTCAAAAACATTTTTTATAGACATGAGAATCCAAATTAAATATGTATTTTATTGTTTAAATGCTTCTGGAATAATAAATAATAAAATAATAAGTAGATTATGCCACTATTCATTATTAAACTCAATTTTTTCGGCTATTGAGTCATAATCCTAATATATAATAGATAAGAGTGTTAATTTCCATTTGAAGGTATTAATAAGATTCTTAATCTAGCTAACTAATTTCAGAAAACTATTTATTTATAACTCCATTATTTATTTAAAATTTGATGGAGTTTATAAAAATTTGAATTGAATAATCGTCTGATAATTTTACCTATGAATCATAGTCAAATAAACTATTTAAGAGTTACCTATTTCTTTTATAAGTTTCAATAAAGGTATTGGACGAGGAAAAGAAATGCCTTATTTATTTACACATTGACTATCTATTGATGGTTTACATTTTGAATCACAACCATCTCCATTAATTTTGTTACCATCATCGCAAAGTTTTCCATCAAGAATGATTCCATCGCAACAAACAGGTACACATTTATTTTCAAATGGATGGTAGAAATAATCAATTGAACATTGTTTACATTAAGAGTCTTCATAATATATACAATTATTTATCAAAGAGTGATCATTGTTCAATTAATTAGCGTAACATTTCCCATCAAATAATTCATAGTTTATCTTGCATTAAATACACTTTTTATTATCATCACAAATATAACAATGCTAATTACAAATCTTCTTACAATTTTAAAATTGAAAATCTTCCTCATTTGAAAACTAATCACATTCTTCATCAGGTTTTACTAAAATTCCATCGCCACATATTTTTTAAAATTGTGCTATTTATATATCAAATAGAAACCCTCTTTACAAGCACTACAATCATCAACACATTCACCTAAAATACAGAGTGGACAAGCTGGATAACATGAATATTTACAATTATAACACCCATCATCTGGAAGATCATCATCATCATCACATTTATTCTTTTTTTGATACTAGACCATCCCCACATATCTCATAGCAAACATTGTTCATATATCAGCAGATAATCCATGATCATTACATTACACTACAAGCCTCATCAAAATTGTATCCAAAGACAGCATCAAAATATATATTTAATGAATGGAATGGTTAATTAATTGTATATATTTATGAAATCTGGCTGTGGGACAAACATACTTTCCTCCAAATACAAATTTTGAATCAATATAAGACCAATAGATTATATCACCTTTTTAAAAGTCTTTACTTGTTGAGGACTCCAACACAAAAGAAGATTGTATATTATCAGAAACAGTAAAATCATTAAATTGTTGAAGGAAATATTTTGAGTCTAATTTTAGTAATCAGTTTTACATCTAGTCACTTAATCATATAAGATGCAATTATTTTCCTAAAGTATTGAAGTTTTTGGACATGCCATCCTTACATTATTAACAAACGTAATCCCAACTACATTTCAAAAAATAATTTGGACAATTTGCACTAGTCATTTATGCTCCTGCCAAATACCTCCCAGAATTGTCGGATCTACAATATATAAAGTTCCCTTTATTCCTATAAAGGGAGCTCTTTAAACTCTAAATATCCTTGAAACCAAATGGGCATTAATTATCGGAACAATAAATCAAAGTAGGTTGATTAAAGGAGCTATAATAAAGATGCCATTATGCTCTAGCGAATTGTATTTGGAAGAAAATTAGCATATTAATTATTTATTATGTATGGAGAAAAAAATGACAATAGGGAAGTATCTTAATATATTTCTTTTTTCTTATAATAGTAAGACTATTAAGTTTAACTACTTATGAAGTTATTTCTAACCTTAATATAAAATAGGCAATTTTTTTATTAGATTTGATTAACCAATGGCCAAATATTTTAAGAAGTAATATTAATTTTATTGATTTAACATTACACTAATTAAATTTCAAGTATTTTAATTATTCATTATTAATTCATTTTCCAATTGTTTTAGGTAAATAATTAGTATTTTTCTTTGATTATCTAATTTGAATGGAAAAAAGTTGACAGATTTGTCAGAGTTCTTAAAATATATATGAAGCAAATATCTTTACAAGTCTGTTTTTAAATTAATGATGTAAATTTCTATTATAATAAATTCTAACAAGAAATTCTTTTATTTAATTAGGTTTTTTATTCTTTAAATCATTTAAAGGGCGACTCATCTTTAAAGGTTCCCAAAATGTGAAGTATGCTTAGCTGATTTACTTTTGAATTTCAAAATTGAAAATATCGTTATATCACATATATTCCAGATATAAAAATGATAATTTGAATAAATTGAACGGGCTTTATGTGAAAATTTTACATTAAATTTTGAATTTATTTTTAGAATGCTGTAAATCACATTAAATAATGAAAATCAAAAATAGTCTTAAGTTTTTGAGTGAAGGTTTAGAAATTTTCTATTTTTTCTATTTTTTTATTACTTTGTTCATTTTACTGAAAAAAGATATACCATTTTGTTTTCATTATTGCCGAGATGGCAAATGAATGAAATAATTATTCAGTCTTTCGCATAATAAATGAAATTTTGAAAATATTAATGATATTGGGAATAAGATGTAATAATAATATTTTAGTTTAATGAGTTATTCTAATCTATCTCCTTCAAGCCAATCGAGTGATTCTAATTCGTAAAGGAATAAAAAGAACATTGTGAATTTTGATGTAATCCATGACCCTGTTTTGGAAAAAAATAATGGTAACATTCAAAAGAATGGCAGAGCATCTTTAAAGAATTAAAAAATGTAGAACATGGTCAAAACAGTCAACAAGTATTTAGCAACATATGAAATTTATTTAAAGCTATTGCTTGGAAGATAAATAAAAAGTAAAGATGAATAAAGAATGAATTATAAATTTGGTCGATTCATTGGGTAGATTGATGAAAATATCCTTCCGGAGGCAGTATTAAAGTAAATATTGGCAATTTATGAAGGTTTCCAAATCCTGATTGTTCATAATGCGAATAGTTAGAGATTATGCCCCCTATTGATGCTATCCTCTTTATAGAAAAGGTTCTTAAATTGGACATGAAGAAGATCGACAATTAAATATTTATGAAAGCAATTGAAGGAGTATTTACAAAGCTGAGTCCTTACTTGAGAAGAAGCAAAAGTAGGTTTGGATTCAAGTAAAACTCAAATTTGAAATCAGAGACAATTCTCGAATAGATTCCATTAGATTAAGAAAATATCCAAACACCCTTTGAGAGCATCCATCACAGACAATGGTATAGATCTTCAAGTTATAAAAAAATGGATCCCCTATCTATTTTACTTTTGTAAATGCAAAACAAGTTGATGGGGACCGAAGCTGTAAACTTGCAATAGTATAAACAAACGGACACTTTTGATATAGATTATTCTGCTATTAAGGAAATGAAACCCAAAATAATGTAAGGAGGAGGTTATTTTATAAATGTGAATGGGAAATGGCATAGGAGTCACGAAGATACCAATGATGTACTTACATTGATTAGATAAATCATGCTAATATAAATCATGATGGGTGGATTTAGTGTAAAAAGTTGTATTACAGATGATGGAAAGTATATTTTATGTAGATTATATGCTCATGAAGAGAATCTTAAAAGTTTGGCAGAAAGGTAGAAACTTAAAAAGAAGTTGAATTTTTGGTTTACAGATCTGTTTTCTTTGGAACCAGTGGACAATTGTTTCAGGCCATTGAGATTGAATAATAGAATATGGAAACCAATTGATTATGATGACGTTACAGAGATGTTTTTATATCTGAGACCAAAAATAATCAAATTGTTAGATGAAATCAATTTCAAAAGAGTATCTAGAGAGACTAATCAAAGTAGGATCAATGGGTAGTTGTTTTAATATGGGAAAATGGATTTGCAGGATGATGAAGAATAGCCAACTGATGAGTAATGGTTTGCATACTATTAATATTTAGTTCATTTAGAGAAGGAGATATCAAAACATCGGAAGCATTTTAAGATTGATAGTGATGTTGCTGCCATCATTAATAAATAATTAAAGCCATATGATTTATATGTTATTAGAAATTAGAGGAAGGAGGAAATAAAAAAACTGAATAAAAATAACATCAAAGAGGAAGTCAACAGATATCATTAATAAGAAATTAAGAAAATATAATAAAGAGTGTTTAGTGTAATATAGGAATATTAGGACTTCTTAACTGAGGATCAGGTTCCGAATTCAAAACTAATTAAATTATTTAAGAAAGAACGCTTAGCATCCAATTATTAAAGCATATTTGAAGAGGCTCTTAAAGTAGCAAATAGTTAAAAGAAGTTGCTGTTCACAATATGGGACTTAATTGATGTTTAAAAATTAGAGCCTTATGTTGTTTATTCTAAACCTAGTATGCTTATATCTCCTATTATGAAATTTTAACATATTATGTGTTGGTGTAAATACCAAATAAACGAATTTAAGAAAATATCATTATTTTCTACTTCTGAAAGATTGAAATTAACTGATTAAGCAATAAATAACATGTTCTAATTAAATGATTTGATTAACCAAAAGGTTGTATCATAATTTTTTTGTGTTAATGATCATTATGAATTATTTGGACACTTAAGTTCTAATTAAAACGATTTGATTTTAGAGGATGATTTTTATAGGAAAAAGCTGTATCATTTGGAATTTGAGTGGGCATTCAATATTTAGAAGCCTTGGAGTGCTCCGATTGTTCTAATTTGTGATTATTACGGTTAGAAGATAGGTCTCTACTTTTATTATTAGACTTATTATACCAAGATGTTACTTAAGATAGCCTTTATTGCATTAGGCTGTAATTTGGTGTAATGGGTTATTTAGGATGACAAATCAGATTTAACTTACTTGTTGAGAATTATCTTTGCCTTTGTTTAAATTTAGTGGACTAATTTGTTTGTTGTGATTTGGTAGAAATAACAAATGATCTTCAATTTATAATTTGGTTAATCGGGAAAGGATGAGATTTAGGTTCAGAGAAGTAATTTTATTGGAAAGCATAGAAGATCGGTAGAGAATGATTAGATGAATAATGTTGGAATCAATGAACTCGAGTTATATTCGAGGATGGTTTTAGCCACACTGATTTTGATGTTATTAATTCTTCTATATTGTGGAATAGTTATTTGTCTTTATATTCTAACAATTGCATTAAAATTGAAGATGTAGGAGGATAAAACAATAAGAGATGCCACTTTTGAAGTTATGGTCACTGCCACTATTAACATTGTGATAATCTAATTTTTGGATAGAGTTTACAATATTATAGCAACCAGATTGACTGATTTTGAAAATTAAAAGACAGTTAAAGATTATGAAGAGAGTTTTGTTACTAAAAAATACATTTTGTATTTCATATCATATGTGGGTCCCTTAGTAATTATAGCATTTTTGAATGAACCATTTAATCTTTACTGTAAGGCTACCAATTGCTAAGAGCATATCCAGTATCATTTTGCCACAATGATTATTTGGGTATTCTTTTTCAAGACTGTCAAAATATTTCAACTGATAATCAATGTCAAAAAGATTCCTATTTTCAAATACAAATTTGAAGAAGTGAGCATCTCCAAATACGTTTAGGAGTAATCTAATCGTAGATCCTATGCAATCAGTCAAGAAAGATATGGAACTTTAGAAGATTATATGGAGATATTTTTGTAGAACACACTTCTCTCAATATTTGGCTATAGTTTTCCATTTAGCTTCTTTCTTTTATGGGTGTAAAACATCGCATAGATGCAGGCTGACAAAGCAAAGTTTGTGTATTTCTTGTAAAGACCTTGGCCTCAAAATAATTCATCACTAGGTGTTTGGAATAAAATATTAGAACTGATTAATTATGTTTGCATTTTAACAAACACCGGTCAAATGACTATGGAATATAATAGAAAGTATGGCTATGAGATTTTGATGGTGTATTTGATGTTTCTGATTTTTAATTTTTTTATGAACTTCATAATGAATGGAACATTTGGTTAGATTCCTTATGAATTGGGTCTATTTATAAATAGATAGAAATATCTAATAAAAAATACAATTGAATAGTTTTCCAAGAATTAATCAAGTGGATAGTAATCAAAATAAGATGTTTTAAAAAGATTTCCAATTTTTAAAATATTTTCAAGTGTTTATGATCAACAATGTGGAGATTTTGAAACTGTAAGTTCAGAAGATGATCTAGAAAGTCATTATGATTTAAATTAAATGAAATTCTTATGCAAAACAGATTTCAAAAAAGAATAGACAACTAAAAAGTAAGTAGTAAATGATAAGTCTAAAAAGCCTGTTGTTACTTAAGAGAAATAAATGCTAAAACAGAAGATGAATGAATTGAAATAAAGAGACATGTTAAAAGAATAAGTTATGTCTGATCAAGTTATGTTAAATTACTTCATAAAGAGAAAGTTTAATTGGGCATTTGAAATCAAATCTTGGAAAAGACATTTCCCTAAGAAATTTCTAAAATCAGTGCATTTTCTATATTAAAAATAGTTGTTAAATCAACACAGAATCACTTGGTGTGAATTAAGAGTATCTTAAAGATGTTTATACATTAAAAGGAAGACATCAGTGTTGAGACAATTAGAATTAAGAAAATTAATTGTGTTTAAAAGAAATGAGAAAAAAGTCATTGAGTAATACAAAGAAAAGGCTAAAAGTAAATTTAGAAAACAATTCAAAATGCTTGATCCAAAGAGCAAAAGACTAGAGGAAATTCAGGAGTTGGAAGCATTATAGAAGAAATTCGATACATATGTGAATAAGCATGTTTGGCTAGACAGTACAAAAGTAGTTATAATAAAAATGAAAGGCATTTGGTTTAGTCAATACCGTAAATCAAATGTGAAAACAAGATCATTGAGCATGGTCAAAGACTTCTTTTTTAAGACAAAGTTGATTGACAAGCTAAAAGGAGATTCTGGTTTGCAAGATCAAATAGAATCTGCTTTAGGTGATCCTCATAAATTGGAATAGATTTCTTTGGATTCATTTATCAAAGCCTTTTGGTCTTTAGGGATGACGTAAAAATATATTTTATATCTAGTTCCAAAGATCAATTTGAAGTTCCTTTATGTTCAAGAGAATTAAATATGATGGATTATTACAAAAACAAAAAGAAATCTGAAGTTTACATTCACATTGTGGATAGATTCAGAGATACTTATGTATTCGACTATTAATATCAAAAATTGCAAGAAATCATGATGCAATATTTGGAAGAGGAGATGTTTCCTATTGAATCCATTAAATTATAAAGACAATTGAGTGAAACTGTTTGGATTTGCACTGATAAAAAAAACAAATAATGTTTAATCTAATTTTTATAGATTCGACATGAATAACAATTAAAAATGAATGTTGATTGCAATATTAACTCTGGTGTATTTTATGTAAAAGCATATCCTTAAATCAGACTATCCAATATTGTTGATTAAATTGATGATTTCTATATTAAAGGTTACTGTATATTTAAGTATGAGATATTGTCATAGTACACCTTAAAGTAAATCATAAAATATAGATCACTCTATAGTTTAGAATACTCTTTGACTGATTTGCATGAATTTTTACATGCGAACTTGATTCTAATAAAATAATAGAGTCATGGAAATCTAAATATTAATAATTACTATCTTTATGGTAGGAGTTACGTCTTATTGTAATCAAACAAAGAAGAAAATGACCTAATCAATTTAGCATAAGTAGTAATTGAAATGATCCTGTTGCATCCAGTCGAAAATGCAGTAAAAGGCTACTAAGAACTATATACTCTGCATTCCTTACGGCCAATCTTAATGATAATGATATATGAATCACCGACTATTGATGAAATAATTGAGAAATTGATTAGCAAGCACTCTTTTATGGAGTATAATATCAATCAAGACGATCGACATAAATCAATAAAACAAGAAGATACTATTCTTGGATAGTTGGCATTAGCAACCCATTAAATAAACTTAAATTTTCGTATGAAAAAATATGAAGAAACCCTCTCTGAAATTATTATTATTGAAAAATTTTTAATGTAAAAAAAGTTTGAAGAAAACTAAGAATTCTTAGACTCGTTTCTCACTTATTTAATAGTTAATCAAAATAGAATCATCTCTAAATAATCTGAAATTAAACTATTACAAAATATTTTGTTGATAATCTATATTAAACTAGCCACTCTACTGTAGATGAGAAAAAACTTTTAATTTGAAATGGAATAATTATACCATTCCTTAACTCGATCTATTGACAATATTGATGATTTAATCAAATAGCTTAGTTTAAATGTCAAATTAGAACAATTGAGCACCACTGAATAAAAAATCTTATTAAGACGAAAACAGACCAGATCCAAATCCTAAATTGATTTACAAGCTGCTGATAGAATGATTTTAATAAACAAAATAAGAAAGCATCCAAACTACATCAAAGTCATTTGTTAACTTAAAAAAGAATTATAGAGGTACGCTTTATAATTGCAGGCTTTACATTCTATCTACTTATATTTTAATAAGAATTTTTTATATTCTGCATAACTATTAGAAAACATTCAGAAGATCTAAACTGAAATAATTCATCAGGATCATAAAATCTAATTAGTGGTTGAGGAACCTTAGGATCTTAGTCCAAGTCAATTTAACTTTGATTAATAATCTCCTACTTTAGATGCTACACTAAAGTAATATCAGGAAAATGCATTTGAATTACAAAAGGAATTTTATGAATCTCCCAATTATTGTTCTTAGTTACTTTTTTATAAGTATTTACAACTATTGGTTTGGTATGATGGGGGCAAAGAAACTTTTTAAAATGATTGCATAGATTTCATTTAACATTAAATTTAATCACCAGTTTATGATTACTTCTGCTCCCAATTAAAAGTGATGTAGAAATCTGAATTGCCAATGGAATACATGGAATCTAATAAGACTTGTCAAATTGGTAAATTTATTGTTGTTAAAATGAATAAATGGATAGAACAAACTTATTTAACTCCATCAAACTATGAACCATCCAACGATTTCTAATTCAATTGGAAATAAGTATTAACCTATAGCACAATAGAATAATCTTTAGAAAATCGACTATTCTTAAGCAAAATAGTGGGATAGCAAAAATTGGAGCAAGCTTATTTATTATACGAAATTAGAGCAATTCATCAAATATTACATCTAGATAATTATAGACCATTAGATAATTCAATTAATCTCTAAAATTTGGATATATCTAATTTAAACCATGAATTTTTAAAGACCAGTTTAATTGTCAGACTTAAGACATTACATAATGAAATATCAATAGAATCTAATTCTTGGTTTCATAGTACAGGATTGTTATAATTTAGAGTATTCTATTTCTAATCTTTATGTTTCACATTTTCTAGGAAACATTTCGAAAATATGTGTTGTGAGTCCAGCAATCTTTTATATTTAGCTGAAATAGCATTACAATAAATATCATATGATCATTAAAATGATGTGCATCGCTTGAAGGCATTTCAAATATTATAAAGACCTTATTCATTATTTGAATTGAAATCTAATGTGAGGCCAAACTAAATTAATTAAATAGTGAGTGCATTTTTCTTTGTGTCTCAAAATTATAGCATGTAAGAAAAGGAGTAATACTTTAAAAATATACTTGATTTATATGGAGAATAAGTAAAGCCTTCTTTGGTAGTGTTAGCATTAATCCATTTTTACATATCTAAAGGATAGAAGGAAATTGTTCAATTAGTAGTTAAAACAGCAGTCAAATTAATTCATTTAGACGCATAACTTTTCTAAAATGCTCATCTATCTTTTGTGGATGACTTACATATAAGTTTACTTGAATGTAATTAAGATGTGGTTGAGTATCTATACCCCTATGATTGTTTATTTAAAAGAACAATAGACCTTCGATCTTTCTCATTAAATCAACAAATTTTAAATCTCAAATATCTAATTTACAATTAGTTTTTTCATTAAGATGCAGATTTCAATATTGACATATTGGAAGATCATCTGAAAATATTTGCTACTTATCCTCATTTAATCAAATTGAAGAATATTTACTAATTGTACATATCAGTACAGAAATCGATTAAGGGCGAAGCTCCATTTGAAGAAATTGATATGTAAGTTTGAATATAATTTAGATTCCTTAAAATGTAATTTGAAAACGTAACTGTTTATTCTTCAATAATAAAGAGTCTTTTGGCAAGATATCACACAAACTTGAAGGATTATGAAGAAGCAAAACCATTGCTTGAAGAGCTAATCTCATTTCTTTACACTATTTAAATGAAATCTAATTTTATGCTGTATGTTGATAAAGCTAATTATGTAAATATATTATTCAATACATTATGATAGAAAATTTACAATAACATGCCCATTTTCAAGATGCTTTTTGATGTTTAATAATTAGAGATACTAACAGAAGATTCTGATAATCTATATTACCATTTAATTGATGAGTAATTTATATAAGAAACAATCATAAATTATTTAGAAGTGCTAGCTAATATACAAAATGATAAAATCATTCTGCCAAGTATTCAAACTATACTTTCATTTTTCTTTTAAGTTAGAAATTTTTAAACTCAACAGAATCTATTTAAGGTATTGTCTTAGATCTTTTTGTGTTATTCATCTCCTATTGGAGTGGAACTTGTGCAAGAATAGATAGGAAACTCATATGAGTTATAAGTAATAATTCAAATTTATTCAAGATACAAACTTATGTTTAATAAAGAAATTAGTTGAAGGAGAGGTTAAATCATTTGTTCCTGATCAAATAATTAAGCATTGAGGAAAGTAATAGAATTAATTCTCAAATCAATCTGTATAATTTTGCCATAGGAATTTATGAAGGGATTAGTAAAGGAATCACCAACAAAACATTACTAACCTGGAGTATATCTGCTTCTGAAAAAGCACTTATTGGATTCAGAATAGTGAGCAAGTCATTTCAGAGATAGACTCATTATCAGATTCCAGACATACATCTGATCTTAACTGACTGCTTTATTTAATTGGAGTAATTGTCCACGATCATATTTCACTTGGAAGCAGCGGAAGATGAATTAATGAATTGGTTTAAATAGAACAAACACCCCCTGAAGGCTCATTTTCTAATGAAATAAGGGGCTCTCAGACCTTGGATATAGGAATAATACGTCTTGTATATATCATGGATGAATGAACTGCCTCGATTAAACAGATTAAATATTTTCACCGTCATCAGAGGGTTATTACTTCAAAATAGAAAATTGCTCTAAATATTTGAGTAGAATAATTAAGATCTGATAAATCTAGAAATCAATCTTCTTTTATATCTCAAGGGGTTGGATGAGAGTTAATAAGTTTATGTCGACATTTTTCAATTATGCCAAAGTAATGATCCAGAGATACTGTTAAAGCAGGTGACTACATTATCAGCTTTCGATTTTAATGGAGTAAATATTTTAATGGATGTAATTATGAAACTCTAATATTTAGGCTTAAGCAATATTTTAAACTTTCAATTAAAATAATTGTTTCACTTAAAAACTTTAGATAATGATAGATTAATAGATTTCATAATAAAATATTTGATAATTGAATTATAAATCTTCACATTAATAATCAAGGATAAATTGATTAAACTATTTAAATATACACTAATTGAATCATTTCTTAGATTATTATTTATTAAAGCTGACTCTAAAAGAACTTCTATCAATTATGCTATAAAACTATTCAGTTTAAGTAATTTTCATTGGATTTTCGATTATAGAAAAAAACTACTCAGTTTGATCCTATTCTTGAGGATTACTATCTTTTGGCTATTACTATTGTCTTATGAACTATTATGATTAATTTTGACTTTGATATCCTTCGTGACTATTATTTTAAATTTTATTTTCCTCGATTATAGTTTGCAATCTGTGTCCAATTTGATGATTATCCTATTAATTCAAATTTTAGTGTTGCTCCTGTTGATCATCAAATAAATTCAACAAACTTGCATCTCTCGAATAAGAGTCCACTTTATTTATAGTATCACCTAGACTTAATTAATTAACTAATATACTTAGGTATGAAGCATTTTCTGAAATCTTTCTCTGATTCTGCTCTGCGATAAATTGACTCACATTTAGCAAACACTGGCGTTGATGTACAAGAGTGTAAAACTAATGGCTATTTTAATGAAGGATCAATAGTTTAGAGTTCTATGACTGGGACTGTTGGTCTTCTAATTAATGGTCGAATGATCCCCCTTCTTGCAAATATTTCAATTATTTTTTGAAATAGAGCCTCGTACATGTGATCTAGCGATCCCAATAACTTATTGAAACATTAATTCATAAATTAATAAAATTAACTGCAAAAAATGTCAAGACCTATTCGTGAATATTCCTCATCCTATATAATAAATAATAGACCCATTATTTTTAAATAAATGAAATTGTATATTGACAAAACAATATTTAGAAAAAAATGATTAAAGTAAATTTTGTATAAAAGTATCAAATTTTTTAACATTTGTTGAGTAAAAGTATAAAATTGCATAAAATTTGATTGCATTAGTAGAGTTTTCACCTTACTGTGAAAAAAAGGTGTAAAAATAAGCTTAAATTTGAAATTGGGTTATCTTTAAATTTATTAAATATACTTGGTAGTGCACAACACATCAATTATAACTATTGATATAAATGTATGATATTTAAGGGATAGGAAACTAGGAAAATAGGAGGAACTTATTTATTAGGAATATTAATAAACAAAGTCTAGAGTTAAAAATAAATATAAAATATCTATTTTTAGGATGGAAGATCTTATCGTAATAATAGTATTGAGATATAAATATACATTAATTTTAATTATATAGATTAAAAATATCTTTTTAAATGAAAATCAAGGGTGGATTCTCAAGCATCAAGAATGTTATAGCAAGAGAAATATTGGATTCTAGAGGTAATCCAACAGTGGAAGCTGATGTAATTACATCAAAGGGAGTGTTCAGATCAGCTGTGCCTTCAGGAGCTTCAACTGGAATTTATGAGGCTTTGGAATTGAGAGATGGTGATAAATCAAGATACCTTGGAAAAGGTGTTGCTAAGGCTGTTGCTAATGTAAATGAGATCATTAGACCAGCTTTGGTTGGTAAGAATATAGAATAATGTGATAGGTAAGAATGTGACCGAACAAACTAAATTGGACAAATCTATTGTTGAATAGCTAGATGGAAGCAAAAATAAATATGGATGGTCAAAGAGTAAATTAGGAGCCAATGCCATATTGGCAGTCTCCTTGAGTTTGGCTAGAGCAGGAGCTGCAGAATAGAATGTTCCACTCTATTAATACTTGGCTCAATTGGCAGGCAAGAGAACAGACAAATTCGTCACTCCAGTGCCTTCACTTAATGTCATCAATGGTGGAAAGCATGCCGGAAATAAGTTAGCTATGCAAGAAGTATACAATACATAATAATTCCTAAGTTCATGATCTTGCCAACAGGAGCAAAATCATTCAAAGATGCAATTCAAATTGGATGTGAAGTCTATCACAGCTTAAAGAGTGTCATCAAATCTAAGTATGGATTGGATGCTACTAATGTTGGAGACGAGGGAGGATTTGCACCTTCAATTTAAGATCCAAATGAAGCTCTTCAATTATTGGAAGATGCTATTAAGAAGGCTGGACACACTGGCAAAGTTGATATTGGAATGGATGTTGCTGCATCTGAGTTCTTTGAAAAAAACACTTATGATTTGGATTTCAAGAATGCCAAGAATGATGGATCCAAGAAATTAACTGCCCAATAATTGACAGAATTATATCTTAAATTTGTGTCATCACATCCTATTGTTTCCATTGAAGACCCATTTGATTAAGATGATTGGGAAGGATATACTTAATTCACAGCTAAAATTGGATAGAAAGTTCAAATTGTTGGTGATGATCTTTTGGTTACCAATCCAATTAGAGTCCAAGAAGCTATTAATAGAAAGGCTTGCAATGCTCTCTTATTAAAAGTCAATCAAATCGGATCATTGACAGAATCCATTGAAGCTTCAAATCTTTCATAAAAGAATGGATTTGGTGTTATGGTCAGTCACAGATCAGGAGAAACTGAAGATAATTTCATTGCTGATTTGGTTAGATTTCATTCTTATCATAGGTTGTTGGTTTGGGAACTGGATAAATTAAAACTGGTGCTCCATGCAGATCTGAAAGAACAGCCAAGTATAACTAAATCCTTAGAATTGAAGAAGAATTAGGAAGCAAAGCTGTTTATGCTGGAAAGAATTTCAGAAATCCATAATTATGAAAGTCATATCATAAATAAAATAAATATTATAAAACCCCATGGATAAATAAATTATTAATTCTAAGCAATCTGCAGTTACAACTAAAATATAAATTCCTCATCGAACAACTGCAGAATAAATTTACATTAAAAGATTAAAAGAAACAGAAGCTTTTATACCTAAAGAGGAATTCATACAGAAATAGGAAAAGATCAATAAGGCTATGGAATCTCAATCAAAAATACCTCTCAAATATTACTCACATATCAATGAAATTAGATCGGTTAAAGAGTTTCTTTATATCTCAGAAAAGCTTAAGCAGAAAAATATTGAGAGAAAAATGAATGAAAGATTGGAATTGAGGGGAAAATTGAATAAAATTAAAGAAATAGAAGTGTTGAAAAAACTTTAATACTATATCGAAAAAAAAATTAGATTGTTCATTAAAGATAGATAACATGAGGAGAGTAACAATATTTTCATTTTTAGATCCTTAAATGAAAACATTTGAAGCATTCAGGATTGCCCACAAGGATGACAAACGTATTATGCAATTTCCTCCAGAGTTTTAATAGGAAATCTTCTAAAAATTGGATAATCAACCTAATATTATTCAACCCAATCCACAAAAACAAAAGATGACTTCAACAAATTCAGATTAACAATTATAAAAAAAAAACTCTTAATTTGAGTAATTAAATCCTTATATTTGATGTAGTTTGTTTAGCAGTGAATTTTCAGAGAGTATCAATTAAAACACAAATGATGAAGGATCTAGCAAGTTTTTAACTTTAAAAGTGGCCAATAAACTTTTGGGAATGATGATTGTAGAATCGAGTAAGGGAAAAAGACAACCAATCATTTGGGCTCAAGATAAAAGAAAAGAACTAGAAGGCATTCTCAATAAACCCTATGGAGGTAAGATGAACTTTAATGTTCACTCTTTCAATTGGTTGATTGATAATGCCTTAAGCAGATCTTAATCGTTGATGTCTATTAATAAAAGATCTGCAAATCGAGTTGTCAGTATGGATGAAAGACTTGAATACTATTCTCCAGCAAATAACCATAAAGAAATTTAAAGCAAAATAAATTAAGGAATACAATAAATCACTAAAACCTTCTATTCGAGACCAAGATCGACGATTATAAATAAGCAAAGAAAAGAATTAAAAAATAGGAAACAAGTGACCACTGAATATAACATTACTGAAAGAATAAAAGAAAATATCACTTCACAAGCTCTGAGAAATTCTAACATACAATCCTAATAAAAAACTGAAAGTATTTTCTTCCAAAATGATTCCTACGTTAATCATTATATTTGATTTTAATAAATTATTATCTTCCTTCAAGTCTTTTATCCAGTAATTTAATTAATCAATTCGAAATAAAAGTTAATGCAAATTTACTTACCATAATCCATAAGAATAATGTTTTTAATTTTGCGCCAATAAGTTTAATAAATTTATTTTTATAAGGTAATGATAATCAGCAGAATGATTATATAAAAAAATAACTCATTATTGTGTTTGGGTTACTTTATTTTACAGATTTTCATATTCAATTTATAATTCTTAAATTTCTGTATCTAATTGATGATTCTAATTTATTTATATTTATGATACTTTACTTTTTTTTTATAATCAGCTAATATGTCTTGACTTACAATTTAGATGGCCTTTTCAATTGTTACCTTAGATTCATTTATATCAAAAATTGTAAAATGCGGCTAATTATATTTCAATATTTATGCAGGAGTCATCTGTTCAAAATCAGGCTCTTTTTAATCTACTTAAACTTCCTCTTCTACTTGGTTGTTTTCTTAGGTTGGCTTTGCATTTAAGATTTCTAAGAGTTCAGGCTATGTTAAGAGTAATTGATTACTTTTGGGTTAATAAATACAATTTCATCGTATTATTCACTCACAACCGGTTTCCTAGTTAATGGAATATTTTGTGTTTAGTTTTGATATAGTTTTAATGGATGCACTGTAACCAAGGGCTAATCATAATCGCCCTTCAAATATATTTTTATTATGATATCGAATTAACCCCAACCTGTTTCTGCAATCACAAATGGGTGTTGGGAGACAACTAAAATATAATTGTATATTTTACCTCTATTGGTGTTTTCAAATGAACTATGTAATACAAATACTACTTTATCAATGAAATAGGATAAGTCTTCATTATGAGCCCCTCTTACATAACAAATCCATGAATGAGTTTTCTTTTCATCTGATCTTCTGCCAAGCCAAGTAGCGATCGTTCCATAAATTATTGCTTTTGATATTTGCATTTATGATAATTATATTTTTTATACATATTTATGAACCCATTTAATTTTGACTAAAGATTTCTTAAAAATCCATCAATAAATTAGCTTATTCAAATTAATGAAATAAATTCAAAGTAGGTGGGAATAATAAATCTTCTCAACTTCAAAGAAATAAATAAAAATTTCATTTGATTAAAATAATTAGATAATTTAGATTATTTATTTTAAAGTATAATCTGCCAATATACTCCTGACTTAAGAATTCTCATAACACCTCTTTTTATTATTAAAATCCAATCCTAAAAATATAAGAAATATTTAATCAGGATTCTGTGTTACTTTTATTAATTATCTAGTTGTGATTAAATGATAATAAATAATTTTAGTAACTATTTTTGTCATATTATTGAGATGAACCATTTATTATTCGAAGAAGCGGTAATGAATTTCTTATTCTAAATTACAGCTTGGAGAAGAAGATGAATATCAAAGATTAACAAAAATAAGCGATGCTATCAAACTCGTTGCAGGAGCGATAATGAGGATTAAAACTTTTAATAATTGGCAAATTTTAAAATACAGTAAGAATTCATTAGCAAACTAAATAGTGATTTGTTCTTATCCCTTTCAGTAGGAGGTAATACAGTTATTGATGAACACAATCTTTGACTATTTTTAAGATATTGAATTTCTGAATGCTTTCGAAAAAACATTACTGGAGATAGCTTAGTTGAAAGAATAAAGAGTGTTTCTAAGCACGAGATCGCAATCTCTAAGGATAGGGGTTCTTTAGCAAAAGTAGCAATTATTATTAGAAATTAGTTATAATAATCTGAATATAAGAAAAGAGTAGCTAAAATAAAGTGCTATTCCATTTGCTAAGGCTGTGATAGAGCAATTGACAGTGGCAAAGAAATTCGCAGCTTCCTATATTAAAAAGTACCTTGTATTAGCAAAAACTCTAAATTAAGACATTAAACAAAGAGTTTTCATAATAAAGGATTTCGTGGTGAATACTAGAGATCACCATTTTATAATATTACTAATAAATACATTCGAAGAATTAAAACAAACTGAATTGAAGGATTAAAAATGGGTAGTCGATTTTGATCAAGACATCGAGCATTGTATATATATAAATTAATAAATTTAGATTGTGCTTAAAACAATATTTTAGTACCTCTTTTTATAGAAAAGTAAAATAAACCTAAATAATATGAGTAAAATTCATCTGACAGTAGTTCAGATGATGGTGAATTTCATTAATAAAATAAATAACATAATTCGAATTCTAGTAGCGAGAAATAATCCATAGTTGATGAAGAAGAGTTGTTGTAAAGGTGGATTGCATAAAAATAATTAATTTTTGAATAATAATAAATCGAAATAGTTTCTAGGGAAGAAAATTTACTTGCCTTAATTGATTTTATCTTAAATCCAATTGAGTAATAAATAGATGATTGTTGGGTAGTGTAATTTAATATTTCAGAAAGATCAATATCCAATGGTAGATATTACTGATGATGGATTATCTAATAAGATAAGAAATCAGAAAATTGAATTTTATGCCACAGTCAGATCTTTTAATACTGCTTAAATGTTTCATCACAGATAAAATCTAGAAAAACTGCAACAATATAATCCAACATTCTTATAGAAGTTTTGTAAGTTTAATAAATATTAATTAGTTAGGCAAACTTCGGAATCTTTTTAAAATAAGAATAGAAATTTAAATTTGTATCATCTAGCTCTAACTATAGATTCTTGTTTATCTTCCTTTCCTAAAAGTTCTATGGCTCTAATTTTAGAAAATTAATTACTATTTGCATTTTCTAGTTATATATATAATCCATTAATCATGGGATTATTAATTGATATACATTAGATCTAATTTAACAAATATGATTTCGGCCCTGCTTTTACTGAATAAATTTGGAAATACTAACTCTTTACTGATTGGTTTATGTGGTTATAGAACATATTATTCGAAAAAGAGAATGATTAAAAACTATTAGATCAATAATATAAGGGAGATAACCTTGTAAATTTCTTATTTATACTAGATATTCATAATTAGATGTCTGAAAGAATTGAGTAAAAAAGAATAGAAAATTGCAAAGTCAAAAACTTCAGAAGATAATAAAATTAAATTGACATCTTTGTTCGGATCACTTTAGGCTGGGAAAAGTTTGATGGTGTAAAATGCCAAAGATTATGACAATTGGAAAGTGAACTCAAAAGTAAAAGAGCATTTAACGCTTGAAGAATTTAAGTCTTAAGATTATGATAACCTAATGGATTTTATCAAATAGAGAGACTAAATATATAAATAGTAATTGGAATAAAAAATTTAAGATGAATTGTAGATCTAAATTGATAATATACAATTAAAGAGAACTTCAAGAGTTCGCATGTCATAAGTCAACAGTAGCCTTTGTAAATCGCCTATGTCTAACTCCAAACTTATATTCTAGTCAACCTCACCTAATTAAAGTCAAACTAATAGCTAACCTAATAGCAGTCGCTCTATTAAATTGCCGTCTATATATGGGAACAGTTAATACAATGAATCCAAATTCTCAAACTATGGCTCCTAGGGAGAAATTAGTCTCGATTTAAAAAGTAGGAATATAAGTATATTTGGATAATCTCCTAAAAATAGTAAACTTGGTTTAGCCAGTTAAAGAAGACTTAAAACAGAAAATGATGATGCTGCTATGAATTCTATTTAGTCGAATGATGGTTTTTCTAGCAGCAGACTTATAACTATATATCCATCCAAACAAGCATAAATTAAATTTGAATAATCAAAGATTGTTTAACGATAAGACTAAAGCGTTGTGGAAAATTGTCTAAGCTTTTTTAGTGAAATACTAAAAACTATACTAGATTACTTTTAGTAGCCAAATAAGACTAATTTGTAGTAATTAAATGAATAAATTCTCATTCAACAAATATTGAGTATGAACTTCTTAAATTCAATCTTTGAAATATACTTGTCAAGCATTATAGATTAAAATGTTTCATAGTAAAAAATTGGAGAAAGTTGTGGATAGCTCATTAATTTAATATATCATAAAAGCCATCATATTGAACTCTTTTAATTGTTAAGAGAATAGCTAAGAACGATCTTCCTTGCTAATGTTGACAATTTAACAAGGGCTATTGTGGCATTAAATAAATAGATGAGATTAACATCAAAATTTGTGAACAAGTGTTAATTATAGCTTTTGTTATAAACTTACTTTTTTGGGTTCAATTTGTTTAGCATACATACTTAGTTAATAAGCACATCAAACATTTATAAACACCTAAATGAAACTGTTATGCACATATTTATAATTTGGTATTTTGATAGTCAACAAAATAATTGCTATTAGTACTTCTTTACCAAGTTTTTAACCATTTTATTTGCAAAGGCTCCCTTTTAATCACTATCTAATATTTTGTTTAATATTGGATTAATAAATTCAATATACAATGCTTTACAATAGTTCTGGGTTAATGGCATGAAGAGCAGCTGCTTTGAGGCAGGAGTCTATTTTTATATGAGAATGATAGTTTACGTTATAAACAAGGCACTAAATCATAGAAATATATAGATTTTAAAAGAGTATTTGCAACCATTAGAATCTTGGAAAGGTGTTTGCAAGCTAATACCTGAAGAAGATTCAAATTATATGATTGAATTGCAGGAACTACTCAAAACTGGATAAACCCCTATTAGAAGAATTCAACTCAAAAGAACCAAACTCGAAAAATTAAAATCTTAATTGACTGTTGATTGTTTTGATAGCAAATTAAGAGAGATTAAATAATTTGAATAGGCTTAATAAGAGAAACAAAAATTATAATCTACTCCCAAAATTCCATAATAAGGGAAGAAACTACCACCCAGATTAAGTTAAAGATCATTTAGAAACCGAACAAGTCTGAAGAACGACAATTGATCATATAAATTTTAGTAATTATATTACTTAAAGAGAACCCTTAGAATCTTATTTGTTGTTGTAGGTTAAAATAATATAAATCTGTAAAAACTTAAATTTATATTTATTTTAAAATAAAATCCATCTTGGCTTCTGACATCAGAAGGCAGTTTCGAATATCTTTGTTAAATTGCTGAAGATGGAGAGAAAGGATGAGGAAGAAATAATTGGTAGGAAAAACGAATTATTATATCAATGCATAAAATTAATATTATTATATTTTTACATTATTTAGTATAATTTGAAGGACTTTGGTTATGTGACAACATTTTTATATGAATTGATAAAGTTAATATTTAATTTATTAAATGACAAGCTTTATGTGGGATTAATCATTTAAGTTAGTTCCAGACCAAAATATAGCTTTGGTATTTGACTAAGCAGTAAATCCATTCTTAATATATAGCTCAACGCAAATGATGATTACTTGAGGTTGTTGAAAATTACAGAAGGTATAAAATATGTAACTTAAAAATTACCCCAAGCAACTACATTTTCTAGTTCAAAACTATTGTTTTAACGTAAGCTCTATTTCACTAATTTGATAGTAATGTGTTTATACCCCTTTTAAAAATCCAACATAGAATCTTTGATTTCTGCATTTTTTGAGTATTTCCAGGATTTTCGTTTCATAAGTTGCTTTTTTGAAGCTACATCAGACATTTCTATGCTCCAAGAAACCAGTACTTAGTCCTTAAAGCAAAGAATTACAATGTTATAACGGTTTAATAAGTATTTATCAATTAAAATTCAAAGCAAACCAAAGGATGGTCATGATGGATAACAGTTCAGCTAGGCAGTTTCTTCGGAAATAGTGACGATTAAATTGTTTACTGTTAATTACTTAAAGAAATTCTTTGAATTGGCAAATAATTTGTAGTTGGACTTCCAACTTTATTGCTTAATGTTTAAACATTATATTCAAAACACTACTAATCAAAAATTATTAGAAAAAGTGATGGATTGCTTTTAGGACTTAAGATTTACAATATTTGATAAATGTAGTTGGGTTAATTAATTTAGCGAGGAAATTATTATTTGTAATAATATTTGGTTTATAGCTTTAGTTTTTAAGAACACTCCAAAGTTATTTCCATCTTACTCTAAATACAAAATAGTAGTAATTGAAGAAGATTCAGATACGGAGATTGTTAGTTAAACTTAAATTACTGTAACTTAACAATAAAATAAAAGAAGGTCTTATGTTTCATCTGAATAAGACCCTAGTTTATATATATAAAACTTATGCTGTAAATAAGACCCAGACTAACCACTACAACATAATTCAGTATTTGAAGAAATTGAGAATATCGACATTTTGATTTAATTTGTTTTAGATCCCACTCAAATTTCAATAGCCTCTCTTTGGGTAATCATTTAAAACAATTTAGAATGAAAATTTCCCAAAATTGCCTGATATCATAGACAATGAAAAAAATATCTTTAAATACAAATCGACCAACAATTTGAGTAAATATCAAGTTTTTAGATCTTATAGAGCCTTGTAAATACTCACAAACATAGAAAACTTTAAAAATTTGTTGGGTCAATATTCACAAATTTTTGCTAAAACATGTAAATGAATCATTAAAAATTAGTTTCCTTTATAAATATCAATTTGTATGATGAGACTAAAAATATCAATTTGTATCATCTGGCTGTGATGATAAAATTCTTAATCACTCTATAGCCTAAGTTTTGTATTAAGTAACTTATAGAACAAAAGATATTCCCTAAACTATTAGAATTGTCTTACAATCCTTAAGTTAACTAACTGTTGACAGAAATGATCAATTTTAATGAAGACATTGTTAAGTTGGGAATTTACTATTTAGAATAGTTATGGTCATACTTACACTCATTTCATTTTTTGTAATTACTTTCTAATTATTCATTTGATGCATAACTAGTTGTAGACATTCCCACTCCTGATTAAACAGTAATAATCATTACTATGAAAGGCTTACAATGAAATATTTTAAGTAATTAAAGCTTTATCTATATTTGATCCACAGAGAATGTAAAAAAAGTTGCTTAAATAAGAAACATTAGATATTTAAGAAATGAACGCAATGCAATCTAAAAACGATTATGATAATTTAGAAGTGTTTTAAAATGAAAAATAAGAAAAACTGAAAAGAGCAGAAGATGATTAGTTCAAAAGACAATCATCTATTTCAATCAATCAAAGTAATAGCAAGGTTCATTAAGTCTAAAAAAGAAAATCAAATAATTTTTATTTACCAAAAATATCATCAAATACATCTTGTTAAGATTGCGATGGTAAGTTAATCAATAATAGTTAAAGTATAGATAATAAAATAAATTCTGGAAACATAAAGACATCTCCTTTAATGAGAAAAAGAAATTAGAATTCTCAACATTAAGGCAAAAATAAAATGAAAACTGAATAAGATACTGAATTATATTCAAATGATGGATTTTCAAGCAGTAAACTCGTTTAAATATATCCTACAACTAAATCAGTCATATTTTTATCAGATTTTGAAAAAGAAAAATCTTAGTTTAATAAAAATAGTATATCAGAACTTCATTTAAAAATGTTACTTCATTTATTTGATTAATTAATTGTCTATGCTGAAAAGCAATAAGAATTGCAGAAACGATAACCAAAAACATAAATTTTTAATGTTGATAAATTTGCAGAATTAATAATAACTGAAAAGAATATCTATTCATTGTTTAAAGTTTTTCTATATTCAATTTTGGAAATCCCACATAATCCAAACTCCATGTCTGTGGAATGTGGACTCTTATTACATAAACTTTACATAAAAGTTAAGACTATATAAATATTTGACAATTACAAGGAGATGTTAAAAAATTAATTTTAATTAGTAATTGATTATTTAGTTAAATGCATAGTTTAATTAAATTCAATTAAATAAAAATTAGATTCTTCATCCTTTGCCTTTAAATAATACATTTTGGTTTCCTTGATGACCAATGGATTGCAATTATATGACAGATAAAATTATATGATCAAAGTAGATAAAAATTTGAAAAGTGTTTTCAGAAATCTAACAGACACCATGCTCCATATTATTATCATTTGGTTTTCAGATAGTTAGGTAGAATACAATTTATTGAACAGACTTTCACTAAATTTATTTACCATATTTTTTGCCAGGAGCTCCTATGCCTTATCTTATCAAACATTATTTTTAAGTTAGGATTAGTAAGTTCCTTATATAATGCATATACAAAGTTTTATTAAAATGAAATTAAGGACACATCATACGTGGAAGGCATTTTTTTTTATATTCTATTAATAAATTACATTATAAGAAATGCAATAAAAGTGAGAAATTTAAGTGATCTACAAAGTGCTCTTATAATATTAGATTCATGGTAACAATTAGAATAAGCTCAACCATTTGAAAACCCGATGGCCCTGAGAAATGCAGATTAATTAATTAATGTAGAATAGCCGAAATAAGTAGAAAAAGTAGTACCTAAAAAGAATGAAGAGAGGAACATGAAGTTAATCAAAACGAAAACATAACTAAATCAAAAAGTCAATTCCCTTATGTCCTTGCAAAAGTATATTATTAAAATTTATTTTTAGAAAAATAAGCGAACCTAATGCTGGCCTAAATGCGCAAACATCAAGACCAGAATAATCATAAAGAAAATTAATTTGATTTAGTAGATAGATTTATTGATTATAATAATATATAATTTTACATAAATATAAATTCAATCTAATGTACTAAGAACTTACTATAAAATTTGATCCGAATTTAACTTACTGAAGACAATGAATATATGTCTTATTAAAGAGCTATAACAATTATTAATATATATAAGAGCATATGAAATTTAAATGAAATAACCTCAAATTAATATCAATATTATTACTTATCATAAAAATGAAGAGTAGATAAAAAGGAAAGTAAAGTTGGAAACTTAGAAGGACAAATAAATATTAACAAGAATGTTATTCATAATTTTTCACAATTATAACCAATTTGTCCTATTTCCAAATAAATGTTTAATTAAAGTTTAAATACTTGATTATAGATTGTTTATTATTAATCATAAGAAACCCTTTAAATATATTCTGGTTATTTAAGTAAATGTAAATGGTACAAATCATTATTTAGGTTAATAATATTTTTCAGGTAATGTTTCCGAATTCTCGAAAGTCACTCGTTTTGTACCTTTTCTTGATGTGTTACACGATTTTATTATACTATTCATTTAAGTATATTCAGAATATCTGTTTATGGTGTAATTTAACTGTTCAGTATATTTTTAGGCATCCTTAAGTATTGACTTCGTAAACTAATTTTGGGTTTGATTTGGAAGACCAACCCAAATTCCATCCTCAAGATTGGTTGGAACTATATTTTTAGGGTTTACTCCCTAAGATAAATATGACTTTATATAATTTTAGTTATTCTTTCTGGTGAAAATTTCATCTTTGCATTTTGGTAGTAAAACATATTATAAAGTACTTATTGGCATTGGATTATCATTATTTAACATACTAGAATAAAAGCATGCATTACATTTTCATATTTTCGAGATCATTCTCTATCATATAAAATGGCTTCTTAAAATAAAAATATAAATCATAATAAATAAAACAAATTAACAAACACATCATTATTATATGAGACAGTATTATTGTTAAAGAAAAATTAGAAATTTATTCATTTACTATAGTAAAGGATATCAATAAATTTAATTTAAGCGATATTGTTAAAATGATAAACTCAAATATTAGTTATCATAAAATATTAAATTTTTTTTGAGAATTATTTAATAATTAATAAATGGATTCAAAATCTTAAAAGGTCTGTTTAAATAAAGAGGGTACTATCTATATCTTCCTCAGCCCTAAATTGAAGCCTATAATTTAAGTATCAAACCAAATTATAGATTAGTGAAATTGGGATTAGAAATTAAAAATTAAAAATATATATGTTTCAATAATGTGTCATTAAGATGAGTTCTCTTAAATATTAACTTTCGATAGTTCCAATCTAGTCTGTATAATCATTTTTTAGATTAAGAAAGCAAGTTATCATTTAAATAATTCTATTATTAGAAGAAAAAGCTTTTATTTATAAATTTAAGGCCAATCTTATGTTGATTTTGTGTCTAGATATGTATTAATTGATGTTATCAATTTAGTTATTTTGTTTTTTACAAAATATTTAATGATTTATTTCAATACATATATTACAAATTCATTTATGAATAAAGGTTTAAAATTATAGGGTAGATTTAGTGAATTATTTAGCTCAAAATGCTTAATCCAGTTTTTATGAAGAGATTTAAGTATGATATAACTAAGCATTCAGTTTAAGCAATTATTTAAAGCTAGGAGGTTTAAAGTTGAGAGTAATGAAATTATATATGTCTTTGGATTTATTATTTAAACTCCAAAATATTCCAATCATCAATATTTTGGTGAAATAGTGAATACCATATAATTATATTAATATAATAATCTATGATTATCAAAGAATGGCTAATAACCATGAGTAACATGATAGTAAGTTTATTCAGACTTATCTCACAAACGTTATCAATATACCTTTTGCTGATCTATGAACATCTTAAGATTTGAGATCATAGTATTTAATAGCATATAGTATTATTGAGTTAATTATCAATTTTCTGACTTATAATCAATTCATAATGATTCATCATTATGAATTGATTTTCCATGTGATGAAAATATGTAAAACTTATCCAATCGTACTCTTATTAATTCAAAATTCATATTGTGAGTAATTGGTATATTGAGAAAGTTATAAATATATTGATTCATAAATTTTTATAATTAATAATGGTTTTCAATTTTTTGTGATTTTTTATTGTTTTTTGTAATTACTTCTTAATTATTCTCAAAATGTAATTCTGATCTAATTCTGATCCTCTCTCCTATGCTTATTAGAAGCAATAATTTGCAATTTCTATTTGGACTTATTTGATTATTTCTATGATAAAATATGATTTTACTTAAAAAATCAATTTTGTTACTCTTTTACTTTGATACCTTGAATAATTTGGCTTTCTCCATAAAATTTATTAACTTTATCAGTCCAGCATGTATAAATGTTTTGGCTATTTTAATCAAAGTTGGTTGGTCATTTATTTTTGGATTAAAAAAAAATTTAAATTAATTAAGCATTAAGGATTTCAACTTGGCCTTAAAAAAATAAGAATTAATTCTTGATGGTAGATTAACATTGATTTAATTTGAAAATTCTATAAATAGATTTATTCCTTACTACTGTCCTTTTCCTAAGCAAAAGCAGGTTTTAAGGTCAATTTATCCAAATTAATTATTTTGCCAATCCATTTAAAACTGACTATCTTTTAATCTATATTATGTTGTGTTTTATCGTCATTCAGATGGATGCTATACTACTTTTCAACTTCTTTAAAATTATTTTTAATAGTAATCTAATTACAAATGAAATTTACTAAATTTTGCTTATCAAATGTTAAACAACAATAATCATCAGTCAATCTCATAATCAAAGTATCTCCTATTAACTTCCTAGTCAAGTTTTTTTCTATATTGGCTATGTAGAAAGAACATAAAATTCCAGATATATTTAATCCTTAAGGAATTCCAAGAGTCTAAATAAAATATCTATCTTCAAATTGAACAATATTATTCTAACATAATTCCTTGATGCTAAGTAAGAATTCACTAAATGTGACAGTTGTTTGTATTCCTAGGTTAGCGATAATGGCTAATTTATTCTATTAAATGTATTCGATGTATCCCTTTTAAAGAGCTTAAGGATTGTTAATAGGAATGGCACAAGTTCTATCAAAAATATTAAATAGTTCTCTCATTTATTTTGATCCCCTGCTTTACCTATTATTTCTAATAATCAGATAATATTTATTAATGACATAGGCACTTTAAATCAAGTTACTTTCTTCAATAAATTTAAGTAAAAATTCAAGTTGGATAGAATCATAGCATTTATGAATATCCATTGACATAAAATAAGTTTATGGAAATTAATACTTGATCCATAGTTTTTTGAATTCCTCCAATCTGTTGAATATTTAAGGATTTCCAAATACTGAAAAGCCTAGTTGTTGGCTTCTTAAATTTCTAAGGACATACTTAATATCTAATAATTTTTTATTAAGTGACAATTTAGAAACTATTTTGAAATAAAAATATACTTCTTGATTTCCTATTATAGGTAACTATTGGTCTAAAAGTACCTGGTTTAGGTACTATTCTGAGTTTACCAATATATTGGGTTGTAATTTTTTCTGGAGATATTTATTTCAAATTATTGGAAGATAATTGATTTAATGATAATTTAAGTACCAAAGTCCAGATTTCTTTTCTATAGTAAAATAATTTCCAATCATCTTTCATTCTTTCAGTGATGTAAAAGTTATGTCTAAGAAAAGGTATGATGATTAGTTGGAATAAAAACCTAAAGATGGGCAGTAGTTATTATCTTTTTTTGGAAATTAAAATTTTTTATTTCTTTTTTGAAAAATAACTATTCATCCATGGAATTTAGAAAACATTAAGTCGATTAATATAATCTAAATAATTTTAATCTTCAAATCTTAGGAATGTAATAAATTGGGATAAATCTTTTAGGAAAGTATATAAGTTTGATTATCCCAAAAAGTCAATAGGTATGATAGTACGAAGAAAGTATCTTAATATTGAAATTACTTAATCATAACTTAAAAAGTTCTTATAAATTTCATCATATAGATTAGGTATGTAATAGAGGTTTTATTTAATTGATTGAGAGACTTCTTTTTTTAAATTTAAATAATTAGTAGGTAGAGGAACGAATATCTTGAAAGCTTAGGGAAAATTGAATTTTTACATGTTGGTGATCAATTTTTAAGTTAAAATTCTCAATTACTATTTTTCTTGTTCTTTAAATTTTCCCTCAAAAAAACATTAATCAAAAATGTTTGATGTGGCTTTCATAGATATCATTTCATTTGATATTTATTCTTTTGGGATAAAGTTCCTCATAATTATCTCTTTTTTGGCCTGACTTATGAAATCTAAAAATAATAGTTGATGCAATACTTTTCTTAAAGAAGCCTACTTGTCTGGACATATGATTGCAATAAAGAATTTATTACCTGCAAATTTTTTCTTGGTTGTTTGATTTTTATTTTATTGTATTTTTCATAATCGGTTCTCCCCATATTTGAATATAAGTCTCTTTATTGGTGTCCTCTTTGATTAATATCTAATAAAATGGACTTTTTACTTTAAAATTTTATAATATGAAGTCAATATTTTGTTCCCCCACTATTTTATAAAAAGTTTCCATTTCATCAGAAAGTATTAACTTTTGACTAACCAAAAAATATTTTTTATTTTAAAAATTGTTTTCGTTGTTAGAATATTGTATACATTTGTTCTCATCCTTTTTTTTTTCTTCAAAGAGTTTCTAAAATTCATATTAAATATACTTAGTATAAAAAATTAGAAGGTTTTATTATTGGGAATTTTTTTAATGGAATATTATCTGAACATATTAATGTTGTTTAATAAAATATGGTATTTTAATCAAACTCTGCTCCGATGAATAATAGATACTATTAGAATGTAAAGACACTCTAAAATTATTAAATGTTCTTCAAAGTAAATAACATTAAATAATTAATTAATTTATTTACTAATTATCTATTAAAATATAAAATAAATGAGTTTCCCTGATTATATAGACTAACTTAATTACGATTCAAATTCAAGTGATTTGTAATTCGAACAAGATGAGTAACCCAGCAAAAGGTAAAATAATAGCTCCAAGAATAAAAAGCAAAGACCAAACACAAAAAACACATATATAAACAAGATATCTTCCTTGATTAAGATTACGAATTAAGAGTAGCAATCAGACGAAAAGTAAAGGCAAATAAAGTATTAATAGAGTCGGCAAAAGACAAGTTCCTAGTAAGATCTAAAGCCAACTCATTGTTGGAAGTTCTAATTGTGATAAAGAAGACAAGTTGGCCAAAAATAGAGAATCGGCGAGAAATAGTAGAAAAAGAAAGAAAATCTACCTAGAACTACTTGAAACTAAGGTCACTAAATTATCTGAGCAATTAGAAATTTTTAAAAGAGTAAATGAATAAACAACGGAGTTGGCGACAAATTTGTAAAACAAAATACATTAGGTAACAGAATATTAATGTTAGAAATAAGATTAGGATTAGAATAAAATAACATTGTTTTAGAATTTACAAAACTCAGTTTAAAGTAATATTAATGAAATGAATATTGACACAATCATAGAATCTCTGAATGTAATTAATTTCAAGTATGATTAAAAAGAAAAAATTCGGATCAGGAGCTTTAGAGAGACAACAATAAATAGATCATTACGCTCGTCAAATATATGAGAATTGCCTATCTCCATATTTAAATTACGTTATTGGAGTAGCTAAAACAGATTAGGATGTTTTCTCAACATCTGAGGTTTAGTCTGAACATGGTGTATTGAGGAGTTTAAAATTAACAGATAAGTAAAAACAAATACTGTAGAAGAAGTAGAAAAAATTGATCAGATTTTAAAATGAATTGACTAAGTATTTTCGAATTATTCAATATTATAGTACTCTTTCATCATTTCAAGATATTAAAAATTAAGTCTAACTTGAATTAGGTGCTTATGGGCAGACTCTAGAATAATTAAGAAAAGAATTGAAACCAAGTCAAGTGGCCAAATTTTTATTATAAATTGAAAAAAAGGACATGTAACATCAATTTAAGGATTAATTTGAAAAATGTTTTGGCTCAGAACTTGATGAAGATGATTCTTTAGATCTTTATTAATTCATGGCTGAACATAATTATTGTAATACACTTGGTATTGATATACAAAATACATATTAAATTTACAAATAGTCAAATGATTTCTTGAAAGGTAAAATAGATGTAGAGGAATCCTAGTAAGCATCAACTAAAATTGAGTGAAATAATATTATCTAGAATGTATTATATAACAAAATCAACGAGGATCATCCTTAAAATGATGTTTATTCCAATCCACTTATGATTTTCTGCAAATATACCAATCATGTCTTATGGCTTTACATTCTTTATTTATTCCTTCAGTTAAGCAGAATCTAAAATCTCCTTCATTGTTTTTCATGCAATCCGACTCTAATACACATTCTACTATCATTTCTTTTAAATCATGACACGCAGGCTTATACTAAAGCCTCGATGGTCCAATCCAATTGTCAACCTTTTAAAAGAATTTAGTAAGCCTAGATTTAGGAGGTTCTGGGTCTTAATCCATTATTTATGTTAATATAATTAAATGAGGTTTATCTAACTTTGGTTTTAAATGTAAAAGATATAAAAACGCTAATGGAAGGATTTGAACCTTCAACCAATTGGTTAACAGCCAACTGCTCTACCTTTGGAGCTACACCAGCATGTTTTAATATTAAATTTTCATTTTACAATTTTAGTTAATTGCAAAACATGCATTTTCAAAGATATTTATAGTAAATAATAATATTTTTATGCATTATAATTTTAGAATTAATAACAATTAAAATTTTGAATTCAATATAGTAAGTAGATAGTTTGTATTATGAAGTTGAGATAATTCGTCTTATGAAATTGAGATATTTAGAGAATACAATTTCAATTATAATTAGTTAATAATTTATTTAATTATTTATATAAGAATTAATATTTTTTTTTCAATATTAATTTAAACATAAATTCATTGTTTTGTTTTTAGGGATAGTATATTAATTTTAAATTAAGAGAATAGTATTTTCTATTAGCTTCAAGATTTAAATTTGATAAATCTAAATAAATTTGATTAAAATTATACGTATGACATATATTTTTATCTTAAACTTTACTATAATGGGCAAAAAATTAAGTAGAGCCTGATATAACTCGATTTAAAATCTATAAATATATTAATTTATAATAATTGAGAATCTTTTTACTTGATTATATGGAAACCGTGTGTAACTATAAACATTTTCTTATGAAATTATAGGAATAGAAAATGAGATTAAATGAATGCCTAGGATCATTGGGATGAGGAAGGTGATAAATTTTATGATATTTTAATTTAGATTAATCTTTAATTAAATTCAAGAATATAATTGATAGTTGATACGATTTACTTAATTTGTCCCAGTGAATAGTTAAGAAGTGCAGCCCTTATTCAAGTATACCAAGATTAAACAAGTCAGTAATCTGATATTTATCAAAGTGAATAAAGCATAATTAAATAATAAATATAACTTAATCAAAATTGAAACCTAACACTTCTTCTGGATCCAGAATAAAGCGATTTCGCTTTAGTGCTTTTTTGTTTTAATATGCTTGATTAAGGCTAACTATTAGATTTAACAGACTTCTGAGATTTAACATCTTCTTTCAAAGTTGATGTTTGATCTGAATGGTTTACATGAATTTGTTTGAGTGAAAATTACCCAGGGGAGAAACTGATATCAACATTTTATGTTTTATTGATCCTATTGTTGTATTCTTTTTATCTCAATTCTCTATCAGATCTTATTAAACTATATTTTTTTCTAGCAAACATATCACCAAACATCTGCTTCATCAGTAATTCTTTTTGATATTTAACTCCTTAGGAGAAGGACCGTCGACTTCTCTCAGGAGTAGTGAAACGAACTTCTTTTTTTTTAGGATTTCTGGTTTCAATGTCAAAGTCAAGATCCTCTTGAGTCTCTGGCCTGCTTTCATTATAATGCAATTCCCAAGTTGGTTTTTTTGTTCTGTGCTAAGGTTTTATGGATTAATGCATAGGATCGTTTTATTCTTTTTTTTTATTCATGCAGCTCTGACCCATTTAATTTGTAATATTTTATAAAAGTAAGATGAACAATAGATAATTTAAAACAGTGTTTTTAGGAAGTTCAAATGTGGGAAAAAGTTGCATTGTAAAAAGAATAGTCAACAATTAATACGATGGGAAGACGGAACCAACAATTGGAAGTTCATTTCTATCTAAAACCATTAACATAAATGGAGAGGATATAACATTTCAATTGTGGGACACAGCAGGTCAAGAAGCTTTTCGTGCCCTTACTAAAATATATTATAGATGTATTCGTTTGAACTTGATATATAGAATATTAGAATCCTAAATTGCCATTTTGGTGTATGATATTACAAATAAGGATTCTTTTCGCAGTTTAGCAAGATGGCATGAGGATTTGAAGGAGAATTGCGATGGAAAGAGGATGATTTTGGCTTTATGTGGGAATAAAGTTGATTTGGAGAATGACGTTGTCACCTATACGGAAGCTAAGAAATTTGCAGTTTCAATTAATGCTGAGCTATTTTTAGTATCCGCAAAGACTGGATAAGGAATAGAAGGTTTGATATAAATAAAATATCGAGGAAATGTTCGATAAAGTTGGCACCATGGCATCCCAAATGGAATTAGAGAATCCTGAATTTGTTAGAGGTACGTCTAAAAGTCTGTATTAAGTTTAACAAAAAAACAAAAAATGCTGCTGATAAATAATTTAGATCTATCTATATATATTTATTATATAAATTAATAATATTATTCATTAATTCGACCAGGAAATTAACTCTTGCATTCTTTTTACATATCTTTACCTAGAATCATTAATTAATGGTAGTAGTAACTTAGGCTTTAGTTTTGGTTGCGTTGGTTTATTGTTGCTTAAATAAATGTTTCTGACTTATTTTGGCTTATCAAAGTCGTAATCCAAACGAACTGATGGAGGTGTTTCGGCTCTGTCTTACTTCATGACTACTTTGTCAGTAAATTTACCAAACTCAACATACCCCACATCAAGTCTTTTATTCTTTCATTATTTTATATAAATTTTACTATTCTTGCATAATTTACTCCTAGTAAATCATATTATTGTAAAAACTCTCTCTAATTACACTTCCGATCTGTATATTTGTTGAAATCAGGAGAGCAATTATTAGTTTTGCTTCTCTTATTCTTTGTAAGTTATACTTTTAAGTAATGCTAAAATTTGGGACATTCTTCTCTTGTTTGAGAGCTTGTGCTTTTCTTTTCAGCTTACCCTTTTGATGATTTTGATATTGTTCTAAACGATGTGTATTAATCGATATAGTAATCTTGACTACAAATTGAGATAGACCTTGTTCTGATTTAACTTTTAGATCTTTATCCAAAATCAAAAGAAGGAGACTTACACTAAACTACATCAAATTTTGGTGTGTATTTTGCTTCGTATGATTTCTCAGGCATTAAACAACACAGA
Organism: Paramecium tetraurelia; assembly: GCF_000165425.1. NCBI lineage: Eukaryota > Ciliophora > Oligohymenophorea > Peniculida > Parameciidae > Paramecium > Paramecium tetraurelia. Next base: position 322,576 of record NW_001799499.1, on the reverse strand, counting down.
GCTGGTTTAGCTCTCCTAGAGACAGAATTAAATGGAAACGATTCGTTTACCTGTCTCCCTTCAAATTTTCTTAACAGAGAAAACATTTAGAGCTTGCTTTATCATTTCAATTTCTTTACTTCTTATCCTTTTAAATAGTGGGTAGAATGTGTCCATTGAGATTTATAACTTCATCAACTGCGATTGGTTTGGTTTTTTCAAGAATTTTTCCAAATGAAGAAAATGACAAACTCATATTAATTTTTATTATGATAAATATGAGAAATAATAGATTTATTTTATTCTAATTTACTAATTTTGTTGATGAATTATATCTAGCATATTGCAAATAAACTTCAGTATCATTTTATTTAAATAAGTTATGAATAAAATTAAATAAATTATATCTATTCTCTAACCAACAATATTATAAATAATCAATATTTCTTCCTTTCCATAGAAGTAGAATGTAGATTCTCCAAGTACAATTCTTATTAACTCCAAGCCAAAAATTTAGTCTTAAGACATAAAATAAATCTGTATTAACTTGATAACAATTAAAATGATATGATTCAATAAAATTGGATAATTTGTAAATCACATTAATTTTCTATTGTTAGAGATTAATTTGAATCATTTTTTTTAGGCTATAACACGAAATTATATTATCCAATTAAATGGGATATATATAAAGAATCATTTAATATTAAGTTCAATTTCGATCAAAATGTATTGATAGTGAAATTCAATAGTTTTTTATAGCATCTTTACCTATACATGAATATTAATTTGAAAAAATAGCTAGATGATACTAATTTTTTGTGGAAAAAACTATTATTAGAAGAAGATTTGTATTTTTAGTTGAAAAAGTTTTAGAATAAAGTTCTAAATGATTTATATTAGAAATAAATAGAATTTTTGAATCCAAGTATTAGAAGATGTGTTTTACTATTAAGAGTGAAAGATGGAGTATTAATAATAAATAACATTGTAAAATTAAAGTGCTGATTCAAATAGGAAAAAACTAAGTATATTAAAATGATTAAAAGTAAGTAATTAATGTATTATTTAAATACTATCAATGATGAGTTAAGTTTATTAGGAGATATTATACATATTATATGAAAAACTGAGTAAATTTATTTATGTTGTAACAATTAATTTTTATCAATATATTATATATTGCAAGATAATTTTAAAACTAAATAAAATTGTATTAGAAATGGATGAATGGATTGTAATTGATATTGAGACCCCTGAAGGGAAATTCTTTAAGTCTCCCATATATTAGGAAGAGCAAATTCATAATGTAAAAAGGAATCTAATTGATAATATCGTCTAAAGATGCGCTCAATACGGTAAATTAGACAACCCTTATTAAATTGCTCGGAAAACAGGAGCTATGCAAAAGGATATTGCTTATGAAAAGGGTCAAAATGTGTATGATCAAGAGGACTCCTTTATAGATGATGAGGAGATAGATAAGGAAAACCATGCTATGGTGATTCCGGAGACTGAACTGGATGATTATCATATGTGCATTTGCAATCTAAAGGATTTTCAAAAATCGATAGAATACAAAAAGAGAATAGCAATATTGAAAAAGCATACAGTGGAGTCTAAAAATAAGAGTGCTAAGAAAAAAAATAAAAATAAAGAGAAAACAGAATAAGTGATTGAAAAGTAACACCAGGAAGATATAGCGTTGTAATAAAATTCCGCAATTTAAGACAAAGAAATATCTTGATTAAATTATATTATTAAATAACATGGATAATCTGAAGCAAATGCAAGCCTTAAAGGTAGAAAAGGGTGATGGATCTCATCACACTTATTCTCAAGACGAGGTGTCATCCTTTTGTGATCACATCAATTACTACCTTAGAGACGACAAAGATGTTGCTGACATTTTGCCAATGGATCCAGAAACAAATGATATGTTTATCAAAGTGGGAGATGGTATTCTTCTTTGTAAAATCATCAATTTGGCATAACATAGAGCAATTGATCCAAGAGCCATAAATGTGAAGAAGCCACTCAACATCTTCAATGAAAATGTATTTCTGAATGACATATATTCTTATAGATCAACTTGAATTTAGCCATCCAATCAGCCAAATCAATCGGATGTGTAGTTGTTAATATCAGACCCGACTTAATTAAAGATAGAAGAGAGCACATTATTCTTGGATTGGTTTGGTAAATCATTAAGGTATTATTATTCCATAATGTAATAGATTTAAACAACAAAAATGGTAAATTTGAAAGAAAATCCATTCTTGATAAGACTCAAAAAGGAGGAAGAAGAAATAGGAGACATTCTTAAATTACCACCTGATTAATTGCTTTTAAGATGGTTCAATCATCATTTGAAAGAAGCCAAAGCTCAAAGACAAGTAAATAACTTTGATAAGGACTTGCAAGATGGTGAAAACTATATAGTCTTGCTCAATCAATTAGATAAGGATAGATGTAGCTTGGATGGACTCGGTTAAGATCCAGAAAACAGAGCTAAAACTATTATATAAAATGCTGAATCTATTGGTGTTCCTAAATTCATGAGACCAGTCCATATAGTTAAAGGAAATTCAAAATTGAACTTGTTGTTCTGTGCTTAAATTTTCAATGCTTGTCCTGGATTGACACCAAGTCAAGAAGATTATGAAAAAACGAAAATGTTATAAGAAGATGATGATCCTGAAAGCAGCATGGATGAAAGAGTATTCAAAATGTGGATTAACAGTCTTAATATAGAAGATGGATACATCAATAATTTAATTGAAGACATGAGAGATGGAATCAATCTCAATAGATTGTTAGAAAGATTAAAGCCATAAACAATTAATTGGAAGAATGTTAAAATCCCAGCCAAATCAAGAATTATTAAAGTTCAAAATGCTAACTACTCTTTGGAATAAGCTAAAACATTCAAAATTACTCTTGTCAACGTTGGTGGAGTTGATTTTGTAGATGGAAAGAAGAAACTCATCTTGGGTGTCATCTGGTAATTGTTTAGATTAGATGTCTTAAAGGTAATTCATTTTATCATAATCCAATAGACAATGGGAGACCAAAAGGATGACCAAATCTTAGAGGCAGCCAATAAGAAGGTCCCTGAAGCTGAGAGATTAGCTTCATTCAAGGATCCAAAGGCTAAGACAAGTCATTTCTTCTTCAGACTTTTGAATTCAATTGAGCCAAGAGCTATTGATTGGGACTTTGTTTAAAAAGGTAATTATGGTTAATCATTCAATTCTTAAGGTGAAACCCCAGAAGAAATCGAGAGTAATGCCAAGTATGTGATCTCAGTTGCTAGAAGATTGGGCGCTACAGTGTTTTTAATTTGGGAATAAATAAGAGATGTAGACCATTTCATTTATCTTAACTTAGGGTAAAGCAAAAATGTTAGCAGTCTTTACAGCTTCTTTGTTGCATTTTGCAGAAGATTATAAAGCAGCAAAACTTGGACATGCCGAATGAAACGATTAATAATATTAAACAATTAATCATATTAAATAATTTAGTAATTTCATTTGCTTTACTCAAATAAATATTAATTGATATCCTAGTTTTATAATTTTAGATAAACATTAATATCGCCCTTTATCTAATTCATACTTTGATTTTTATTCATAAAAGTAAATTCAAAACTTAGATAAATATAATTATGTTTTAAAATAAAAAATCTTCGGAAATATAAACTCATACATAAACAACTAAAAATAAATTAAAGAGACAATACAGTTAATTATATGACGCCAACGCGGTAATTAATTTAAAAACAAAAGGCAGTAGATTTGTGTTATCTAAACTATATCCTTACTATTTTTTGAGACAAAATACATTAATTATTGAGTACATTAGTGATCAAGATCTAAGGTTATTTTTTGATGATCTAAATAAAACAATAGCAATTAATTGGCCTTCTTAAAAACTAATCACACTTTCATATATGTTAATTCCATTCAGTTGTGGGTTTTCTTTGCTCTGTCCATTCTTTAGTTTCGAAAGAGCAGAAAAATAAGTTTAATTAAAATTGGATGAATATAATCACAAATGGGAAAGTAGAGGAATAAGGCTGTATTGGGATGATGATGATATCTAAATTTAATTATTTAATAAAAATAAAGTAGAGGATGAAATCAATAATATAGATATTATTGTTGAATGAATGAATCAATTATTATTTAAATTATAAATGGAATTCGATTTTTAAAGTCGACCTTCTTCAGTAAAATTTAATGAAATTTAGGCATACAATTTAAAAGGGCGTCCTGATAGTGCGAAGTCTCGTATGCCTGCTTAATTGGCAAACACCTATGGAGGCACAAAGAAGTTACCTAATGTTAGACCACATTCAGCCATAGTAACAAAAAATTCTAAATTGTAACATTTACTTCTTAATCCAGAGGGAAGAAAAGAACTGACGAAGAAGTCATTATAGAAGAGTAAGATTATGATAATTTTGATAAGCAAGGAATAGAGTATATAATGATTGTTAAAATTAAGTATTAATGCCATCTTATTACATCCGCCTTCATAGTTTGCAGATAAGAAGTTACCTAAAAATATCAAGAAAGAAAAAGAAACACTTTATGAGGAATAATTTGAACTCAAATAATAAATAAATAAATTGACAGAGGAGAATATTAGATCCAAAACTAAAAATGGGTAACTTTAAAAGGAGAATTCAAAATTAGAAAAACTTCTTGATAATTTGGATAATTACATCCAAACTGGTCAAGGACATCAACCATTAGGTGATTATCTTTTGATGAACAACCTTAAAAAAACTCTGAAAGATGTAAAGTCATAGTTGACAGAGAGAGAGGCAGAATTAACAATATTGAAGAAACATATAAAATTAACAAAAATTTAAGAAATTGAAGCTGAGTTAAAAAACTATATAGAAGAATCAATCAGACTTAGAAGTTTGTTGGATTAAGCATTAAGAAATTAGGCAGCTTAAAAGATGTATTAACATTTTTGATATTAGGGCTGTTTAGATGGATAATTTTGAAGAGAAATTTTATGTTCAGATGAAAGTTATCAATTCTCTTTAATAGGAAATGGATTAATTTAATGGACTGATTAAATTAAAGGATGAAGAATTGCTCGATGCATAAGTTAAATGTGAATAATTTGATTCATTGAAAATAAGAGCGGAGGAACAAACAAAGCAATTATAATAATAAGTATAAGAATACAATAATAAATGCGAAATTTTATAATAAGAAATCTAAAATTTAAAGACCATTAACAACAATTTAATTATTAAAGCAACCAAAACTCATAATGATGATTTGCACATTAGAGAATTAGAATAAAATATTATTGAATTTAAAATTAATAATGATGAAAAGAATGAAACTATAACTCAATTAGAAAAACAAATATAGGAAATGAAATATTATGAATAAGAGAACTTTAAATAATTAGAAAAAGAAAGAAAGTAATTAGAAAATGATATGGAATATTATAAGAATTAATTTGAATTAGTAGACGATAAATTTAAGAATTTATTATTATAAGTTGCATAGTAAGATATCTCTGAAGAATATCTATAGTATTAGAAATCTGAGAGAAAAAGTGAAAGAACTTCAACAACTAAATTAGCAAAAATGGGTACTATGGGTGTTATACCAAGTTTTGAAAAGGATTCCAAACCCCCTCTGTCTTAATTACCTATAAATTAACTATAAAACCATAATTATGGCAACCAATTAGGATTACACTAGGAAGATAAATCAAATAATAAACAGCGACCATAGAGTGGTGGTATCAGAAGAAGAAGAACAGTTAAATAAGAAGATATTAAAGACTTAGGCTTAGAATTGAATATGAGATTTAGATTGAGGAAATTAAAATTAGAAGATGTAGTTGAAAATGACTTTTTTGATCCTTAGATAAAATAAAAAGGCAAGATCTCAATAAAAGATATTGCTTTAAAATTAAGTGACAGACCTTTTGAGTTAAAAGACGTCGAGAAAATGTACTTATTGGCTAGATATATGATTGAAGATAACTCATAAGATTTTGTAGAATATGATGAAGAGGCATCCAGTCAATTATAAATAGTGAGAAGCATTTTTAAACAAATAGTAGGAAAATGTAGATTATTCACAGAGGATGAAGAACGATAATATAATAATGAGATTAGTGCTTAAATAATTAAATTTAAAAAGTCAATTTTATCCTATTTGCCCACATTTAATTAGGCTCTATTGACAAAAGATTAGTTAACTAAGGCATTTAACTATATTGGAATAAATCTCAGCAGTGAAGCCTTTGATTATTTCTTTTTAAGATTATTTGAGTTATAAGGCGAATCAGATGTCCGTAGATTTGATTACAAATTAGTGATTGAAGAGTGGGGAAAGGAAGAAAAGGAGCAAATTAGTATTAATAGTAATAATTTCTAGAAAAACAAAAGTAACCAGATAGAAGAGATACAAAGCTAAATACTAACTTTGCATATGGATAAAAGTTTAATATAGAAAAATGATTGGACCTCAAGTGTTTCTATATAAATATATCCAATATTATTAATATTTAACCATCACTCTTGCTGAATTTAAGTGTTTGCATTGAATGTTTCTAATTTTACTATATAGTCTTTTAATTCTTATGCATTAAGATGAATGAATTTCTGATTTTTCCCTAGAATTCCCACTTCTACATTTTTTTCATTTAATCTAAAATAGCAATTGAATAAATACTCTTCGTCTTCCATGATTGCCTTCTTAAGAGCACTCAAGCCATGTAGAATTAGCTATTCTAAAGTGCTTTTCTCGAATAGATGGAACCAACTTTCAAAATAAGTTCTGGCTGCCTATGATCTTGAACCTATTGCTTGACACTTATATTCATAATAGTTTCCTGATGGGCAAGTCTCAAACAAATGTACACCATTTGGATCGATGCCTGCAACTAATAATCCTACTCCATAGGGTCTTTTGGCTCCACTCTATGTTTTATGTTGTGACTCTTGAATTATGTGGTATTAAAATACTTTCTGCCACTTTGAATACTAGTCTTCCAACTGGATGATGAGATTCATATGTATATTTATATTCTAAACATTCTGTTCTCATATATTTACAGAGTACCCCTAAATAAATTATAAATGGATATTACGAGCATCAGCAGTTAAGCCAGCTATTGCAATTGCCATGTGATCATCAATTTTGAATTACTTTTCTTAATAACCAGCTAATTCAGATGGTTATCGTTTCAGACTGCATAATACAACAAAATCATTTGATTTGAGGCCTAAACAAATACTTCCCTATTTGACTGCCTCCATAGCATATTCCACTTGAAACAATTTTCCTTGTGGAGACCAAGTTACGCAATCTGTATCATAAAGATGCTTAAGCATTAATATTTAAATAATTATTATCACATTGGGATTATACAATTATACTGCAGTTAATTTCATTATTCTTGTAATTCTTGCTTTTTGTTGCAATGCTGAGTCAACAAATAATATGAAAAAAATTCGATTGGATTTTTGGGTCTCTCCCTTGCCAAAGCCTTTAAGGCATCTTGAATTTAATTAACTAAATCTACCATGCAATTGATCGATAACTGCTTTCTCTAAATATTGTCGAGTTGGCAAGGCCTGATCAGGAATTGAAGGAATCTAGCTTAGAGCAGTTTATTCTGCCAATTGTTGTTCAGCTATGTCATCTAAATCGTGTTCTTGAGACATGTTTAATAATTTATATATTATATTAATAAATCAAAAAAGTTTGGGTCTCATTATGCTAATCAAGTAAATCTGATTGCACATAAAAATACCCATCTTGAAATCTCATATAATGCTAATGTTATTACATACAGAGCTGTATTTTCATTAATTGTAAAATTAAATTATTAAATGTAAATTGCTAACGACGAGTATCTCATTCCAAATCTCCTTCAAGGAATTGATATCAGAAATAGTGTATTTAATTTGTTCAATATTCAGGAAATCTCATCACTATCCTAAACCTTAGATAGATTGCATTTTATCAAGGGTTTACATGAGGAAGATAATTTGAGATTGAGAGCTATAATCACGGATATGTAATACAATTTTGAAGCTGTTGTGGCATAAAAGTATTTTTTTGATTAATTAAAAGAAATATTGAACTCTCTAGACTAAATGGAAGAGTGAAATATTTAGAAGAAGAACTTTACCATTTGAATAGATTGCCGCAGAATAAATATCAAATTTCTAATAAAGATGAATTTGATCCTTCTAAACTCAGAGAATTAGAGAGAACTCTAAAATTGAAGGATTAATAAATTCAAGATCTCACTAATGAACTTTAATTGCTCAAAGCACAAATTGCGAATAGAATTTAAGAAGCAATCAACTAAGAAAGAAAAAAGGTTTAGAATGAATAGAAGGAGATGAATCTACCTGTTTTAGTTGAGAATGATAATTTGAAAAAAGCAAATTCAGATTTGAATCGTTAAGTTAAAAATTTATAAGATGAAATAAACAAATTAAAATCTGAATTGAATGATGCAAATACTGAATTGGCCAAAACATAACGTAAATTAAAAGATTGTCTATAAATGAATGCAGATAAAGATGATATGAAATAGAAATCATAACCTGTCTATGTTAAAATCTCAGAAGATAAAAATTTATTAGATGGAATTCTGGCATTGATGCATTATATGAGAGAATCTGTTACGGATATCATTTTTGAAATTTTTGTTAGATCTGCTAATCAAGCTTTCAATAGAAAATAGAGTTCTGCCATATTATTCTCAATAAATGCAAAGGAACTAAAAAGTAGAAATGTCAGAGGATTTCTAGTTGTTTTATATTTGTACAGAAAGTAAATATTGTAAACAATAATAGAATGAAATCATTTATCAAGATATATTTCCCTTATTATGGCAAATTGATTTTGAATGACCATATGGCAAGGATAGCACTTGGGGAGGATCAATTTAATTTATCTGAAAGAAGAGACAATACAAACTTATGGTTAGAGGAATGCTTGGCTCAATTATCTACTCAAAAGCGAAAGAGTGATAAGAATAATGAAGAGGATGCTGAGTTTCAACATTTATTTAGACTTTTATCATTAAGATATAGATGCAAATATCCCATGAAAGGAAATGATGAAATGAGAGTTGATATAGATATACGAGTAAGATTAGAAAACTAAATATGCTCTTCACTATTAAAAATATTTATTGATTGATATATATTTTATTGATCATATTCTTTATTTTTTGATAACTTTCTCTCTTTAAGGTTTTTCATCCAAATCACTAACTTAACTAATTTAACTTTTATCGTTCGCGTTTAATAAAATTTAGAAAGACTACTGACTGGTATTAAGAATGGGAGTTTTGAGTCTTAATTATTTATTGCTACCTAAAGCCATAGTTTGATCTCCTGCGACCATAGTCTAATCTTGAATAACAGATTGAGATGCATTTCCTAATTCTTCAGGTGGTTTCTTGGTTACATCATTTTTTGGTTTATACTCCAAAGGTAATCCAATGAAAGCGTTACCTCTATCAACTTTTTCATCATAATCAAAATATTGATCATCTTCGATTTTCTTTTTTTAAGTTGCTTTTTTTTCATCACTTTATGGTTCTTCATCTTCATTAATATCATATTCTTATTCTGATTCCGAATCATTGTCTGAATCATTATAATTTTTCAATTTCTCATTGAATTTATCTTTATTAAATTTAATTTATTTTGTAAATCCTATCTTCCATTCCTTGTCCTCTATTTTTCCTACGAATTCCATAAACTCTCGAATGAATTATTCCACAAATCTTTATTCACCAAAAAACATTTCACTGTCCATGCAATACAATTAGATAATGGTTTTACAAGTAATATCATATGAGCCTTAGAAGATATTTGAAAAGAACATTCCACAAATGAAAACATATAATGTTGGGATGATTGGTGATTCAATTCCTGATGTTGGTTTTCCCATAAATGTTTATTCAGCAAAATTGATGTAAATATAAATTGGAATAGATGCCATAAATGCTGTTGCCATTCTAATTTAGAATACAATCAATGTTTAAAGGAAATCTAAATCTTTAATTTTGTCCTAATTTCTAAAGATTAAAAAGTAAGCCTTCTTAGCACTTTAATAATATGGTTCAGACCAAATGGCTACTTAAACAACTGAATGTTTAGATATATATCTTAAAAACACCTCAAAAGCATGAATACATGCCATACAACTTGCCTAAGTGTACCTTACACAACTACTGGTTTAAGGAAGAAATCTCATAATACTCTATGAATAATAAATATATCTACTCTTGAATAATCCATTATTGATTGAGGAATTGTAAGAAACATGAGATTAAAAGCAATAAACACGCAAGTACCAAAATGGTAACGAAATAATGTTTTGAAAGAAAAACAATAAGGGATTCTGACAGTGTCTTTCTATTTTGTGAAAAACCAAACTGATAAGGCATAACTCGTGAACATATCATTCATAGTTAAAATTAAAGTTAAAGTAAAAAACACAGTAAATGCAACATAGATTAGCCCCATCTATATGTAATCATTGTAGATGACCTTGTAAAGAAGATGTCCATCAATATCTTAGTAATTAATATATAAAATCTATACATTTTGCTCTTGTTAATTCTGTTGTCCCCACTGTCATTGCAAAACATACCAAGATAAATGCCAAACAACACACTACCAATCCAATGAATGCAACAATAAATGGAAATGACCGAATCTAACTTAAAACTTGGATAATGTGCTATGCAGTTTTTAATAAGGAAATTCCTCTCTGAATTCTCTTAAAAAGTATTAAAGTAACAATTAAGTAAATGGCTGCTAAAGCCAGAAATACGATTGCTAATATCTAATAGGTGGTTACTATTTGGCCACCACAAGTATCTGAGTTCATACCATCAATACATCTAAATTCGTGGGCCTAAATTCATTCCATAATTTACTCTAATTGATTCCAGATAGAAAAGCCAACCGTATAGAAGTAAGCCAGCCTCTGCAAATATAATGGCTCCCCATATTAATCCAGCGGCGATTTTTTCAAATTTAGCCAGAACTGTAAACAAATAACTTAAAATAATTGATAAGCCAAAGCCGCATAATGTAATGTCCCAAGATTGCCATAAATCTGATCCTATCCTTCTCATTGTGTTCCTCGTTGATCCCAACTATTCAAATACAAGTTCTCTGCTCTTGGGCTCTTTTGGTATACAGTAATAACCCATCTAATCTGCTTGCATTTGGATGTAACAAAAGGAAGTCACCGTCATATGATCCGTGTCGTACATGCAGGTTTCTCTCCCTGTCGATGGGGGACATTACCTAATACACCAGGTCACATCTATATCCATCACTGGGCCAGCATAATATAAGAAGGGCTTATTCTTTAAACTCCCTATGCCACAAATCTCGCCTCTAAAGTCTATTCCATTTGGCCAATCTATCAGGATTTCCACCTGCAATTACAAAATAAGAGTAAACTCCGTATAACACATATACAATAAGAAATAAACCTATCCATGCTTTATCAGTTGCCTTCCGATCAACTAATCAGTAAATTAAACTTACTTACCAACTGGTCCTTTGAATCCCTATGGTGGAACAAAAGGAAGGTTCAATTCATCATTTCGATCAATTTCTTCATATTACTCCAATCTTGAGAACTTGTCCTCAGTACGAAAAAAAGTAGTTTTTTTTTCTGGAACCTAACTATTATTATTTAAATTATTTGAAGAAGCCACAGTAATTTTTGATGAGTTAACGATTAACTTTGGAATTTCTAAAGCCTCCTTATTAGTTTTTAATGTCTAGTCAAGCTCAGTAGTATTAAGCATAAATTAATTATATAAATATTAAATTATAAATAGCATCAACTAAAACAACTTTGTGAAATTGATAAATTAGAACTCATAACTAACTTACAGGTAATAATAATAATTTGTAATTTTTCCTATAAAAATCAACGCTCAATTTAAGAGGATATAATGAAAAATAAATTTAATCAAAAGAGTTTTAAGCTACAAATATGAATTCTAATTAATTGAAGACAAATTAACAAGGGTTCTCAATAGTTCTTATTCAATCTACTTTATTTTATATAAAAATAATTCATTAAATTTCATTCAAATTTCTAATGGTACCATATCATCCAAATTTTGAAGGATATTTCACTTAATCATTGATTTAATTGCTATATCAAAAGATGTAAATTGAAAACTAAAAAGAAATTCAATTTAATCTTTCTATTCATCACTTTTATCCATATTAGACCGAGTAATAATCTTAAAATAATCATTTATTTTTAAATTTGAATCTTGTACAATCTCCTTAAATATTAATAAATTAATATTTCAAAAGAGAGCAATAAAATTGCTTATTCTTAAATAAGGACAAATCTATTAGAATACAATGATAATGTGATATGATTTTCTTATGAGCTCCCCACTGAAATATATTACGCACATTCATACAAACTTTGATCAAGTAAAGTTGAAATTTAAGATCTGTTTTAAATAAATTAATATAAATTACTTAATAATTTCAATTAAGCTTCTTTACTTATCAAAATGCCAACTTAAATAGTATAGAGAAAAAGAAATACATCTGAAAAGAACAAAATTCATTCTATTTTAAAATGCCAAAAATCCAATGAAATTAGAAATAGGAAAGACAGAAGTGGTAATGATATTATTCATGGTGGAAATTATAAAATAACTTTTCAAGATAGTTTTATAGTCCTGAAAACAAATTCATACACACCATAGAATGAATTTGAAAATTACTCAGAATCTGAATAGTCCGATCACTCTGAATCGGAATTATCATAATTTTAAGAATAGATTCAAGGTCCTTAAGTTAATTAGACTTTAGAAGTTGTTCCTAAAGTAGCATAAACTAATTGTGACTTAGAAATAAAAATTGAGATCGATTAGGAATTTCCAAAAACAAATTCTCACTAATCATCTAAAATTGGAACCAAATCAACCTAAAAGTCTCAATGCTGTACAACTTTTTGATTGTAAGTGATGTAAGTTTATAAATGAATAAAACTTATGGTATATTATAATTATTATCATCGATATCTTATATCATCTTGAATGTAGTTTAAAAACCATTAAAATTAAATTTAAGGTTTAGAATTCATAAGTTAATTTTGTTCAGCGTCAACTATTCATTTTTTGATTGAAAATGTGAAATACAAATGAATTCATAATTGATGAAATAAACTATAGTTCAAATTTTTAACCATAGTCTTAACAACTAAGTATTGCAAATATAAGAATTAAAAATTGATTGATTATATTAGAAGCAGAGTTTTGTTTCGAAATAAATCTATTTTTTTTATATATTTTATTCAATTATTTAAGAAAAACTATGTTAATCAAAATGAGATAAATAATTATTAGTTAATAGAATATATAGTTTGTAATAAAATAAAGCTATAGAGCGATATAATTTTATTTAAATAAGAAATATATATGGATGATTTATTCAAAAGTAATTTTAGTCACTCATGTAATTTGAAATTTATTGTAGATGTTGCCTAGTGATATTTTTTTAATCCCAAAGTAATTTGCGATTAATCAATTCTTAACTTTTAAAAATTCCTTATTCTTTTTAATCAATTAGTTCTTCTTATTATTTGCAATTTAACACCTAAATTCTATTGTAACTATATACTTTTACCTAATTTAGTTATCAAAATCTTTTAATTATTAGATTTATTGAGTTAGTTTAAATTCTAGATCTCTGATATGATTTTCATGGTCCATTAAACTTTCGACGGTTTGATTCATATTACTAATTTGTTAAATGTAAAATTCTAAATTTGACTGATAATAAAAATACATTCCTTTTTATTGAGTTCTTCTAAATTGATTTTCAGACGTTCATTAAATTGAGTATAGTAATGAATCTACTCTGATAGGAGAGATTCCTTTTCTTTTAGGGATTGTTCACGAATTGATAGTTATTATTCTCTAATATTTAATTGATCTTGTTTTTCTTAGATTAATTTTTGTTATTCAATTAAGCACAATTCCTTGTCTTTGAACTTTTCAAGAAAGGCAGTTTGATTTTCCTTAATTTGTTATTCTTGTTGTTAAATTTATTTGATCTTGCTTTTAAGAATTTCAGCCATATACCTTACTTCATTCTCTCCCTACCTTAGTTTCTATTTACTAAAGTATATGATACCTCAGCTCTTAATTCCAAATCTAGGTTATCAGAATGTAATTGGTTTTTCTTCATATCTATTTCCTCGCACTTTTATTTATACTTTTCCTTCGTTCTCAACAATTCATAATCAGAATTGAAATTCGAAGTAGAATATTCATCATCCCCACAATACTAGGTTGCATATCTTATAGGTTTTGATGAAGCTATTGAGCAGGTTTGTATGGTTTTTCTTGAAAACCTGAGTTAATCTCTGGCAGAAAACATTTTTGGTTAACAGATAAACTAATTAAAATGAAATTTAATTGAATAAATTCATTAATGGCAATAGAATAATGCAATAAGCAAGAATAGAATTAGTTTATTTTGAAACGCTTGGAAAGGAATAGTTTGAAAGGGGAATAGTGAATTTATAAAATCATGTAATTAATCGTGTTAAAAAGTCAATAATAAAATTCTTAAACTTTATTTGGGAGGATGAATCTCTTTAAGTAGAAAGTGACATACTACTATGATGAAGAATTCGGGACATACAATTATTCTACAACACATCCAATGAAGCCATTAAGAGTGGCCATTACTGATGATTTAGTCGGTCACTATGGATTGAAATAATATATGAATTGTATTGTAAGAAATTTAAAATCGAATATAGGATTAATCTTTTGTGTAAACATACATAAAAAGAGTAGATGAAGACGTACTAACTTAATTTCATTCTTATGAATACATAGATTTAATTAAGATAATCACTCCAGAAAATAAATGTCAATATGAGGACCAACTTTATAGATGTAAAATTAGGCTGAGAAATTAGTTAATTTTATGGAGGATTGTCCAGTCTTAGATAGGTTGTTTGATTTTTGCTTATGCTAAACTTCTGGATCAGTTGGAGCTGCTTGTGTAATTGCAGATCAAAAGAGCAACATTGCCATCAACTGGAGTGGAGGATTACATCATGCCAAGTAAAGTGAAGCTAGCGGATTCTGTTATGTTAATGATTGTGTGTTAGGGATATTAGAATTATTGAAAACCTATTAGCGAGTTCTGTATGTTGATATTGATATTCATCATGGAGATGGAGTAGAGGAAGCCTTCTATTTAACTGACAGAGTGATGACATGTTCTTTTCATAAATTTAAGGAATATTTCCCAGGAACTGGTCATATTGATGATGTTGGACATGATAAAGGAAAATATTATGCCGTCAATTTCCCTTTAAATGAAGGGTTAAATGATGACTCAATCTAACATATTTTCAAACCAGTCATTGATAAAATTATGGAAAATTTCAGACCTGATGTTGTAATGTTACAAGGAGGTACAGATAGTCTTAGCGGTGATCGTTTAGGGTGTTTCAATTTAAGTATTAAAGGTATTACTGAAATTGAATCAATGTAGGACATGGCACTTGCATTGAGTATTTGAAGAAATTCAATGTTCCAATAATAATGGTTGGAGGAGGAGGATATACTCTTCGAAATGTCCCCAGATGCTGGACATATGAAACTTCACTTGCTTTGAATGTGCCAATATAAGATAATATTCCTGATGAATCAGAATACAAAGTCTATTTTGGACCTGAATATAAATTACATTTACCAATTTCGAACATGGAAGAGTAAAATTCTAAAGATTATTTAGAAAAAAATATGTAAATCTGAATCAATATTGTTTAAAGTGTTTAAATTCTAGAAAACCTAAAATAAATAACCCCTGGGTGTGCTTAAATTGACCATCATGCTATTGGAAAGGAAAGCAGATAGAAGGTTGATTATTAAGAATTGTTTTCTGAGTATAGAGATAATAGGGAAGAAATGCAAATAGAATAAAATTAAGATATATAAGAATGAATATATATAATATTAGTTTGAAGCATAATTATAATGAAATCTTTTGGTTTAATGAATAATTAAAATGATCATTTTTTTTTGTTAAATGGTCCTTTCTTTTATTATTGTTATTGTTATTATTATTATTATTGCTATTATTATTAAGGTTTCTATTGTTATTATTATTATTCTTATTCAACTTTTGGAGGTGCTTATTATTATGCTTATTTAGGTGGCTCATTTAATTATGGTTTTGCTTAAGCCTAAGCAATCTTTTATCTTGTAATTTATTCAGTTTTATCTAAACCAAGTTTTACCAACTCTTATTCGTCAGCAGGAAGTACCTATGATATAAGATATAGTTAATACATTTTATAAACCAGCATAATTAGCTAATTTTTGAGCTTTAGGTACAATATTGGATGAAAAGTCTTAGAAATCCAAAACATAGTTTTGAATTAATCCTAGACTATCATTCCAAGCTCTCTTAGGGAATTTCTAGAATCCTTCTTATTAGACTAATCTTGCAGAATGATTAACGAAGACTTTGCTGAATGCCAAAGGTGAAGCTTTGTATAATTCCTCAACTAATTCAATTTCAGCTGAAGTATCTCCTTCAAAGTAATCCTTGTATTAAAGAACTAAATAAATAATATTTTAATATTACATCCTTCCTTTGCTGCAAGATTATAATAGTCTTTTTCAGCCTACAAGAGTGCAAATTCATTTTCAGATTTAACAGCACTTTATAGATTCTTGAATACAGCAACGTATTCTGGGTCTTTGGTCATTCTTGCCAAATGTCTTTCAATCAATCGTCTTTCTCTAGCTTAATAATCTTTGGTGCAATCAAAGGCTAATCTATATTTGAATCTCCATAATTTCTTTTCAAGAAGTGAGGTTTAATCTTCTTCAGGATTATGAGTATAGGCTTCTTAGAAGTCAAATCTGAGAGGACTATATTTAGGATCAACTTAAGCAACAGCCTCATCAATTCTCTATTCAATTTATTCGTCATCCTTGTATAATTCTTGATCTGTTTCAAAGTAATCATTGTATAATTATTCTTCTTCAGTAAGACCTCCATAGAAGTAAGTGTAATTGTTCTCCCATCTTTCCTTTTATCTTAATCTCATTCTTCTTTCTCTTCTGGCATGATTAGCAAAATCAAGATATTCTCTAACATGGAATCTGTTCACTTTTCTTTCTAATCTCTCTTAGATAGCCAACACTTTCTCTGCTTCAATGACAGCTGCATATGTTGCCTTTTACATTGGTAATTTGTATTTTGGATTTCTGTAGATTCTTTCTTCATTGTAGCCTGCTTATTTCAATTATTAATCGATGTATTTTTAATTTATCTTCACCATGCTAAAATCTCCACATTCTATAAGCTGGATCAACAAGTAATCTATCGTGTACATCGTTATCCATTGTTACCATAATGTTTTATTCATATAATGCACTCTCAAATAATGAAGCCTCTCTGTGAGTCCACATTTTTAACATGTTGATTGATTAAACATTTTCATTCTAACATAATTGAATTATTTTACATCCAATTCAAAAATATCAATAGGATGGAATGAATCTCTATAGTAAGACATTTCCTCATCCTCTTATTGTCTAAGTCTAACCAATTTGAAGACTTGACCACACATTGGGCATCTCTATAATGGACCTTCTCTAAGCATGAAGAGATGAATTTCATGTTGCTCATAATCGTCTTCGTTTTACAAACCTGTGCATCCCACATATCTGAATGGAGTGTCTGCAGTGAAAATCACACAAGGATTGTCTACTGTACCAAAATTGACTGTTTAGATGTTATCTAGGTTATTATACACTTATAAGTGGAATGGATTTCCAGAATAAGCAGCATAATATTCATGAAGCACTTCATCAAAAGCCTAATATGTCAAGTTAGGTGTCATTGAACTATGGACACCATCCTATCTAACATAAGACCTTATATGTCTAATTGGAGCTGTGATCTTAGAGTTTAGCAATTAATTTTACCACGCTTTTGAGTGTTTTGAAAGTATCTAACACATTGAAAGTTGACGAGAATGACTTCTTGCTCACAAGTCTCAGCATATTAAAATCTTTATTTTATTAATAAATATATCCAAATATAATATTTGAATAGATATAAAAAGGAATCCTTTCATCTTAATAAAATTGTTTTTATCTCTTGTCTTTCAAAATATTGATAGAAGAATATTAAATGTATCTATTTTATTATATTATTATAAAATAAAAACGATTCCTGAGTGATAAGGAAATAAAAATGTTGAAATGCTATTTCAGAATCCCATTTAAATGGAATTCTGATATGAAATTAAGAATATAGGAGAAAACTATAATCAAAATAAAATTATTGAGCTTAAGAGTAATCTTTTAGGATATTAAATTTAATTAGAATATAATTCTAAAAAATTAGCTAAAAAAAAATAATTTGTTTAATTTTCTAAATATTTATATTTCAAAAGTAATAAAATCATTCATAATTAATATGATTTAATGAATTAGTCTTAAGTAATTCTTAAAATTAAAGACATCTAATTTATTGATTATAAATTTGAAATATTTACTGCATAATAATAAAACAATTTAAAATTCAATATTTTTTTTGCTTAGGCACCAAAAATTTCCCATTTTTATTTTTTATTTTAAGTTTTCCTTATTCCTTGTCTCTGACGAAAGTATCATTTGTCAATGGAGAATACTTTTTAGATATATCCTTTAAATATGCTTATTAATCGATATCATTTTGAATTTCATCCAAATTATTTCTAAAATCTAATGATTTTGCTAACTCATATTCTAAAATATTAGTTGAATATTACATTTCCTGGTTAATCCTTATGTTTAGTATATTTTCTCATAATCTGTTTCTGTATTTTCAGGCAATTTATCAATTAAATCCAAAATCTCCTCTGAAATCTAACCATCATTCTCCAAGGCTTTAAGCATTTCAATAGCCTTATCACTTTAAATGCCATTCTTTGACAAGAGATCTACAAACTATAAAAATAACATTTTTATTATACCTCCTTTTCTAAGTTATGAACTCCTAAATCTTTAATTGAAAATGCATCTAAATCATATTTAACAAATGGTTTTTCACTCTTTATAATGTATCTTTTCTTAGTTAATTTATCAACAACAAAATCATATTTTTCAGATCCAACAGCAACAAAAGTATTCAAATCTTTAACCATTTGATTAATATCCACTTCATTATCAGTAACTTCAAAAGTTTCTGTAGTAATTCCATGTTTATCTAATGATATTAATTTTTGTGTGTAAGATTATTTTGAAAACTCTTTGATTCTTGCAATCTAATCTTTTGTGATCTGACTCATTAAGTGTTTTCTATTAGCTTCTTATTATCTAATCAAATCACGAGTATCATCAGTAATATCGAATTCTCTTACATAATTGATGATTTTGTCATTCAAGAATTCATTTCCCAAATCGTCCTTTGCAAGAGCCAAACTAACCTTTAATTAATCTTTGTGATTCAATGGATGGATAGCAATTAAACTTTCATTTTATGATTCATCTCCCAATAACATTTTTTTAATATACTCCAAAAATTCTTCATGTTTTTGCAGAGCTAATTTCTTTAAATAAAATGGGTTCAAAATAGTACTACTAAAGCGACGTTTGAATTTTCTTTGCCTTCTCAATGCTATTTTCTATGCTAATTTTGCTTAAGCCTCTTTTGAATCTCTATTCGCTTCATTTATTACATACTTACCTTTTTTCTGGATTTCTGAAAATAATTCTCCAATTCTTTTAAATTGCATCTCTGAATCTGCAGCATACATAGCAGCTGTACTCACCAACCTAGAACCTCTAGTAAGCCTCTTTTTCATTTTTCTCTCCTTTTTTGCATAGCCACCTAGTACTCTTGCTTAAAGTAATGACAACAATGTGTCATCTGACTTTTCAACATTCTTCTCTAACTTTCTTTATATAGAATCACTTATAAATATAGTTTAATATTTTTTGACTAATTTATCTGCATACTCTTTTTCTTTCAATTTAACATCCTTTGCTCTGTCTTTAATTGCTTCAACATAATTTTTATATTGTTCGTTGTGAATAGAAAAATTAAATTTTCTTCCAGGTTTAGTATCTTTAACAACTGCTACACTGTCTTCAAAAGAATCTAAAGATTCAGCAAAACTATTCTTTTCAACAAAATTCTTATATTCATCACTTTTATTTAATTCAGAATAGGCCTTTTACTTTACTTTTTCTTTCTTCTCTTCCAAATCCTTTTAATAAGTATCATAATTGGTCTAAATAGCCTCAATTGTCTAATCTCTGACTTAAGAAATTTATGTTCTAATTCTTTCTAGTTATTTGAGATTGTAGATCAAATCAATCTGATATAATTCTAAATCTTCCCATGATTTCATAGCTCTTAATTTTGGATATGCCAAATTCTCTATTCTGAATTTGCCACCATACTTTTCTTGATTGCTATGGGATGTAATCTCAGGATAGAATTTAGGAGTATTCAATAAAGGCAATGACAAGACTGCTAAATCATGAGTGCCTTCTGCATTAATAGCAAATAAAGCTCTTTGAGCCATGGCCTTACTTGAAAATGTGCATACACAGTAACCTCTATTTTTATAAGTTTTAGCATATAATTAGTATTGAAGATTATCCTTAGGAGTTTCCACATTGATTTAAGGAACCCACAATTTCTTATAATTTTCTTTAAGGTGACTTGGGACCTTCAAACATTTAACAGTTTTTTGATTAAGCAATCTGAATAGTCTGAATTAATCTTATTTTTGGTCTTTTTATTATTGATACTCGAATAAGGTTAATTCAAGTTTAGGATCGTAATATTCAGGGACTATGGAATAAGTAAATGATAATTACAATTTTTGTAAAGCTATTCAAATTATTCAAGATTAGGATAGAATTCAATTTCTGTTAACCCAGTTTGTACATTGAGGATTTCTATTTTACAAGGATCAACTAGGGTTTGGATGATATCCTCATAGAGGGGAAGATCAACATTTTAGACTTCCAAAGGAATCACAGCATTGAGAACTCTTCCATATTAGCCAACAGTGTGTAATACTTCTTAAAGGGAGAGAGTTTTATTAATATTGGTAATCACAAGGGTTCTATTGAATGGCGATTCTTCTGCTGTATTTTCAAGGGATCTGCACTCTTATAATATTCCATTGAATTTTGTAAGATGTAGTTATGATTTGTATTATTCAGCTTAGTTTTAAAAAGTGAGAGTGGCATAAGCATTAATATTGAGGGAACAGGTGTGAAGTTCTACTTAGACTTGTTAATTGGTTTTGGATTAAACAAAGTCTTATACTTCTTAGATGGTAACATTAATGGGAAGATTGATGAGCAATAATTAATTTTCTGTAAGATTGTCGCAAGTCAATTTAGGTTTGTAGGATTGCATGGCATCAACTGTAAAAACATCATCTTCTTCGATTTCTTTAAGAGCAAATTTTTAATGTTTCAAGGATTCAGTTTCTCTTACGTATTTGAGTTGGTCGAAAGTTGAAAATATCCTATCAGCTTACTTAAACTCAGGGTGGGCAGATGAGAGAACTTAAATCTCGGATGGCTCCTAGTTATGAGAGACATAGTCGAATTAAATGGATGTGTGCTAGTATTTCTCATAATTGGGTCCTAGAAGCTCTGGTATATAAGGTTTTGCAGGTTGTGATTTTAGCAAATTTATCTAGTGATTGTAGTCGAGAAGATCGACAATGGGCCATTTGGAGAAGTGATACACCCTCTTAAATTTAAGCATAAATTATTTGTGGATATATAATTCAAATATTAAACTTGAATAACTTGATAGGCAAATCTGAACTGGCTGTGCATAGGATTCCATCGTAATACTTAATTTTGGAAATACTATCATTATGAACAAGGATCTCTGAAATCACTTCTCCTAGGATAGGATTAATGAATTATAGATATATCCATATTCGTCTCCCCCCACAATTAGTTCATCATTAATAAATTATAATAACTCCAATTCTGCTCTTTTTAATTACTAAGAATTATCACTTTAAATTTTACAATAACATAAATAAATTAAAGGTTAATATCTCAGATGATAACTTTGCCATCAAAATGTTTCTTTTATTTCTTTTGTTTATTTTCAATTTCCATATGGCTGAGTGACCATTCTATTTAATAACCCCCCTAATCTCCTGAAACTCTGAAATTCTTTTCGGTGGCTATGGTATAATAACAATTATCATGTCCATATAAAACTGTTAGAGCACTTTTTGGGATGTTAGAAGAAGTGATAAGATTATTAAATTAATCATTAGATACAATTCTAACTACATAGGATTCGTGTCCTCTTAAGGTGTTGCCTAATTCCCAAAGAGAACATTAAAATCTATTATCTGACTGACCTTACGTAATTTGAGTATAGATCTTAATATTCTTCTCATCTGAACAACTAGCAATTTTATTATCAAGTATTCGTGTAAGATCTTAGACTCAATTAATGTGATCTCTCAGTGTTTGCACACATTCAAAATTGTTCTAATTCCAAATCTTAATAGTTTTATATCTAGATGATGTTGCATAATCTCCATTGTTTAGTTTGATCACACATCTTATTACATTTTCATACCCATTAATAGTAGTTAATAACCTTAACCGAATCTATTTAATGTTCATTAGCTTTACGAGTTTTGATCTTAAATAGATGTTCAGTATCATTTCTTAATTTATCTATTTACTGTTTGAGTCTTTCATTGACTATTATCAATTTTGTTAATATGGTATCTTTCATATATGATAGTTAGAGCTACCCATCAAAAAAGATTCTTGGATTAAGATGTGTTGAATATAATTGTATTCATTAATATTTATTAAAGTTTGGTAATTTTAGTTACATTTATTTTTTCAATCAAATATTACTTAATATCATGTTCTAATTGATTAAAAATCATATGAACTTAGTACCTCAAGTCTTTATGTTTTTGAATAAAATTTCAACTTACCCATTCATTTTTCAACTCTGCACTCACTCTTGAGTCTAGCTTGAACTTCTTTAAATAACTAATAAAATATAATCTCCCTATGAGTTGAGTTGTGACTTTATAGATATGACTGCCACAATTACAATTGATCACAACCAGCTTAAAATTTATACATAAAATAAATTAAAAACAAACTTTAATTATATTCTTCTGATATTAATTGCATTATAACTAATCATTTCCTGTATCAGTGATGCCTAAATCTTTGAAAGAATGCATTTCATTTTATTTAGAATCTATTTATTTATAAATATATCATTTCTTTGCAATTATGAGAATCTCTTTCATAACCAAAAAACGTCCTTTTCTTTTATAGTTCTTTCTTAGATTGTATTGGAAAACGTATCTTTTATAATCCATTCAATAGTTTCATTCTCCAAAAACGTAATCTTAATAGTCTCTCTAATTTAGTCTATAATTAAATTGATATTTTACGATTTTCAGCCTTTATATCATTCAATTCATGTTATTTAAGATTATTAAAGAGGTCAATAACTCAATTATAGTATTATCTAAAATTGTGAAAATGAATGACCAATACAAACAGAATTATTAACAAAATGTATAATAATTGATATTTAAAGTTTATCTTCCAAACTTAAGTTCCAATTCATCTTCTATTTCATCTATGATTATTCCACAAATTTATTCCTTATCTAAGATTGAATAAATATGCGCAAATTATTTGTAGAAATTGAATTCATAGAATAAATTTATATATTAATAAGTAGTAATTGATTATAATGAGAAAGGATTACTTAATTATCATCATCGAATATCCAATCTGATAGAATCCAGTTTAGATTGATTAACAAGATTTGAATGTTTATTTTTTGAAGGAAATAACTTCCAAAATCTAAGAGTTTCATCACCACTTCCTGTTACTATATTTTCTCCATCAGGACTTAATGATAAATACAGAACTCTAAAAGAATGACCATACAAAGTAGCAATTCTTTCAATCTTTGGCATTTTCCAAACAGCAACTTAATTAAGAGAATAACTATAGAGATTTATGATGTATATATACCCATGTGAAGTAACTAATTCATTGGTGTTGGTCGACCATTTCATATTACAGATTTAACTACCAGTGTCTACACTATTTTAGAGTTGCCCATTTGAAGTATTCCAGAATTTTAAACATTTATCTGTTGTTCCACCTCCACTACATAGAATATTAGGTTAATGAGGTGACCATGCCAGAGCCTTGACTGCTGCGATGTGATCTTTCAAAACATACATTGATTAATTTGGCATTTTAATTGATTGTATCATGACATTATTATCATTGCCTCCTGAAGCCAAAAATTGCTCATTTGGACTCCATTGCAATCCACAAACTTCTTGTTTATGACTTTGAAATGACAATTCATAATCGTTATTAGTTCTGATATCTTAAAACAATATACTCTTGTCTCTACTCCCACTTGTTATATTGCAACCATTCCAATCTAAACAGCCTACTCTCAAATTATGATTCTCATATGTTTTTAATATCTTAGCCTTGACAATATCATAAATTCTGACTGCACCAGTATCATCTCCTATTGCTATGATCTCGCTTCTATCACACCATTTAATACAACTAACACAAACAGGAGCTTCAATTTCCAATAATTATGTTGTTTCATTTGTTAATGCATTCCAAGTATAGACTGAATTACCAAGACCAACTCCTATCTAATTGCTCATACTCCAATCAACTAGTTGGTAATAGAAATCATCCTTCAATTTTGGAGCATCCAGAATCTTATAGGGTGCCTTGTTTATTTTTCTAACAGGAGACGGGCATTCATTCTCAAAAATATAAGGTTTATATTTGGATGGCTGTCTTTGATAGACAAATAAACTCGATTAAGATTTGTTTTCCATTAATTTTTGTTTCAATAAACTATTGTATTTGGCTTAGCTGTTTTCAACTCTCAATTATTCATTAAGATCAAGTTCTTTTAATGATTCATTTTTCTAATCCTCCACCATGTGAATTTGATAATCACTTAAATTGACTTTCTCTGGAACTAATCTGACATACTAAGATACTCATACCTATCAAAATGCTTACCCTTTGAAGTTGATCGTTGTCTTAACATTAATATATTAACGGATATATTTTATATATTTTTAATTGGACTTTATAAAATTGATTCATTATCAAGTCCAGTGGGATTTAGATAAACTTGAATATTATATTTCCCCCATGATGTTATTTCTGAACTTTGAACTCTCCCTCTTTGTGATCACTTTAATTCAGAGTGATCTAAATTATTTATTAATAAAAGTTTTATTAGACTATCTAAATTATAAATAGATTCAGAAAATGTAAGATTAATCTGATTAGAAAAGGAGCACGAGAAAATCAATTATTCTGATGTTTTCTTAAAGGCATAAACCTCGAAACGCATCATTGGCAATTCAATAAGATAAATACATTAAAAAATAAGTTCAACTTAGCAAAAAGGAAAGCAAACCTCGATATTTAACACCAAAAAAATAAAATCAATCATTCTAGGCTCGATTATTAGATCTCCCAATAATTTCTTCCAGTCCTAAAAATTAACTCTGTGTTACCTAAATCTTCACTTAAACCAATGAAAAAGAAAGAAATCCTTATATCTATAATTGGAATTAAAAATTTGATGCTTTGTTGTGTGGAACCTTAAGAACATTCAATTTAACTAAAGAATAAAAACTATTCAACAAATCGTTTAGTTTTGAAGAATAACAAGAGATTATTAAGTCATTTAAATAAAAAGCACCTCCACTAGTTGGAAAAAAACCAAAGGTCAGATAACTGAAAAAGAAGGAATTTGACAAAGAATTTGTAATTGATGATATATCATAATATTTTAATAAAATTCAAGATTGATTACGAGATCTAGTGATTTAAAATAGTTGACCAAATTACTTTGAATTCATCTTTCCATTTTTTATCAAAGTATTATTTTTGTTTCTTACCTTAAAATCCATTTTTCTTTTGGATTGGTTATCCCTTTAACTTTCATTTGCTTAACTTATGCTAATGCTGCGAGATTGTGAGAAAGAACTATTTTAAATTTTATATTTTTCAAAAGTACTGTCACGAAAACTATCCTGAATTTAAAAATCCTATAAATTTCTAGACTGGCTCTGATTATCTCCTTATTATTCTAATAAATTAACAGTTTTGAACAGTTATTTCAATTTAAACTTTTATTGTTCCTGTTTTTGTGAGAATCTTTTAACTTTTTTTTCCATTTAATTTTAGGAGTTTTTAATTTCATTTTATTACATAATTTAAGAATTAAAATATCCCTAACAATCATTAGATGAATCTTGATTTATCTACAGTTTAGTAGATCTAAAATCTTAAAAATCATTTGTTGAAGCCTAATCCTCTATTTATTCAAATTAGCCCTACGAAGATATTATCTATCTACTTATTAGCTATTTTTAATTAATGGTCTCTTCCTTTAACCTTTTCAATTCGATTTTCAAATCTTCATTACTGTTTTGAATTTAGATTAAAGAGTCAGTTTTTAATTTCAGCTCTTCTGTTACTTCCTTTAGACTGACAAAATAAACTAATTACTTGAACTTTACTATCTTTAACCTATTGGAAGTATTATTCTAATCTGACTATAACTTTTAGATTAAATTGATTTATTGCTTTAAATTGGTGTTTAGCTCATCAATTTCTTTATGTAATTCTAAATTTTTATTTTTCAACAAATTCCTTTACTCTTCTACGTGCTTTTATGATTAATTTAAGTTAATCGGTTATTAATTAGTTCTATCAATTAAACTTAACGCATCTTCAAGTATCATTTTATGAACCATTTCCTTTTACATATTTTTATAATAATTCAATGAGTCAGTATATTAATCTTTTTGCAATTATATATCCTTATTCATTTAAATCTTGAATTCATCAAACTTTATTTCAAGTGCTTTATACACTTATAAAAAATCAGCATGCTTAGCTCGAATAAAAGTGATTTCATTAACTAATTCAATTATTTTATTTTTTTCATCGTTGATGGCATTATCAGTATATTTTTATCTTTTAACTAAATGATGATTCTCCAAAACTTAATCATTATATAAAGACTTAACCTTTCTTAATTCTAATAATTAAGATTGGAATTGATTTTTAAGCTTTTCAAATTCTTCCCTTTCTTCAATTATCACGAAATTCTATGAATTTATTGTATTTCGTAATTATTCTATTTATTTTTAATAAGAAATTTCATCCTATTTTAATTTACTTTGAGACTTTTCTAACTCTTGAATAGTTTGTTCTTTTTCTTCTAATCCACTTTAAAGTTACTAAATTTAGGCTTAGTTCTAAAAAATTATTTCATTCAAATGATTTTTATTAATTTTCATTTATTATAGATTTTAATTGAAAGCCAAAATTTCATCTTATTAGACTTAAATTCTTTATATTCCAAATTAATATTCTACTTAAGTAATTTGAAATTTCTTAATTTTATCTTCGTATTCTTCAATTAAATTTCTAGTATCTTGTTACAATTACAAAATACTGGATTTGTAACCTTACTCTAAATTTTCTAATTCATCTGTTACAATTTTTAGATATTTATTTTCATTCTGCAACTTAGAAGTTTCTTGTCTGATTACTTAATTCTCATTTGCTAATTTCTTATTCAATTCTAAAGTATCTCCATAAGTGATTTAAAATATCTAAAATTCTTATAATCTACAATTACTGATCATAAATACTTTTGTATGTTTTCTTCTTTATATTTTGAAAATTGCATATTGAGTAAATTGAATTAATATTCATAATCAATATAAGTATTTTTATTAAATACATAATCTTTTCGTAATTGAGTAATATTTAATTCTAAGGTTTAAATTTTTTTCTATTTTTCATCCAATAATCTTAATTAATTTTCTATTGTTTAATTTAAATGAGTAATTGAATTATCTCTCATATTTATCTCAGCCATCATAGACTCTACTTGTTTTTTAGACATTATCAAATCATCATTATTTTTATCATACAATATTTTCAATTCATTGAGTTCTTCAGATAATTAAGAATAATTTTATGCTTATTCTCTGTAGATGGATGCAATTTCAATAATTTTAGATTAGAACAGAATTTTTAGAGTTACTGCATCCTCAAATGCGATATTAGATTATTGAAAGTCCAATTCAACATTTTCTTTTTGTTATTTCAATAAATTATACTAATTATTTAGATCTTATATTAGATTTTGCAAATGATTTATCTCATCTTAGGCCTAAATTTCTATAGACATAAATTTCTGTTCTCTTTGCATCAACCTTTCATTGAGCTCTTCTATTTTTTATTAACCTTCTTTATAAATTTGATTAATCGTGAATTAAAAATCCCCTTTTGCAACATATTCCAAAAGTATGCCGAATACCTACCAAATCATTGCTGTTAATTCATAATTTTTAAGTATGTCTTTAAGCATTTCATAGAATCCTACTGTATAAACAAACATGCTTCGATAAATTCTGTTGACATCTTCATCCTTTAATCCGGCACTCTACAGTGAAAATGATAATCAAACTTAACTACCTTTAGAGAATTTCTATCAAGTCCTAATTATCTCAAATTGGTGTATTTGCCATTACCACCTGATACTTTTAATATCTCATTTATCCATTTTTCAATTGCCATTCGATCAATTATGGATTAGGGAATAAATGTATCTTATAGTTATCTGGATGGCTAGTTATTCATTTATTTATTAATTTAAAATTCAAAACGTTTGTCAATTGGACTGAAAAAAAAATATATTTTGTTTAATTTATTGTAATGTTTTTGTAAAAAAATGTATTTTATGATATTGATATGATGGTAAAGATCAAGATTAACTTCCAATATTTAAATATAAACTATAGAGTTCCTAATTTATCAAATAGACCTTAAATATAAAATTACGTCTTATTGGGAATTTAGTATTGCAATCAATAAATTTTTATATATTATTTTAATTAATAATAATGCGTGTTTTCGTAATTGGAGTTGGAATGACGAAATTTATCAAACCTGGAAAGGATGATAATCCAGATTATCCAATCATGGCAGCCTAAGCAACAAGAAGAGCTCTTCATGATTCAGGACTCACCTTCAAAGATGTTAAAATGGCTGCTGTAGGATATGTTTATGGAGATTCAACATGTGGATAGAGAGCCGTCTATGAAGTCGGTATGACTGGTATACCAATATACAATGTAAATAACAATTGCTCAACTGGTTCCTCAGCCTTGCATTTAGCCCAACAGTTTATTACTGGAGGACTCTACGATTGTGCACTTGCTTTAGGCTTTGAAAAGATGGAGAAAGGTAAATTGATTGATGATGATAGGTTCTTTAACTTTGAAATTCCCAGATAGAACATAACCAGTCGATAAATTAATAAACTATACAGACGAATGGTCGACAGAGAAAAGTAAAGGTCCATGGGCACCAAAAATATTTGGAAATGCAGGAGTAGAGCATATGTAGAAATTTGGAACCAAGCCTGAGCATTTTGCCAAGATTGCTTTTAAGAATCACTTACATTCAACAAGAAACCCATACAGTCAGTTTAGAGATAAATATACTCTTGAAGAAATTATAAAATCGCCAAAAATTCATGGACCTTTGACTAAACTTTAATGTTGTCCTACATCTGATGGAGCAGCTGCAGCCATCCTTTGCAGTGAAAAGTTTATGTTAGAACATAATTTACAAGATTAAGCTGTAGAAATTGTAGGATGTGCATTAACTACTGATAATGAATCTACATTTGCTCAAAAGTCATTGATGAATTTGGCAGGATATGATATGAGTAGAAGAGCTGCTGAATAAGTGTATAAGAAGACAGGAGTAGATCCAAAATAAATAGGAGCTGTTGAATTACATGATTGTTTCTCTGCTAATGAATTAATCACATATG
Source organism: Paramecium tetraurelia (assembly GCF_000165425.1). Taxonomy (NCBI): domain Eukaryota; phylum Ciliophora; class Oligohymenophorea; order Peniculida; family Parameciidae; genus Paramecium; species Paramecium tetraurelia. The sequence goes on along the minus strand of NW_001799499.1, from coordinate 292,581 downwards.
AAGCTCTAGGGTTGTGTGGTGTTGGAAAAGCAGGAGAATTTATAGATAAAGGAGACAACACATATGGGGGTAGAGTAGTTGTTAATGTAAAACTTCATTCTAAATTCATAGCCTTCAGGTGGTTTAATTTCCAAGGGTCATCCTTTGGGAGCAACAGGATTAGCCTAATGTGCAGAACTATGTTGGTAGCTAAGAGGAATGGCTGAAGATAGATAAATCAAGAATCTTAATTATGCACTTTAACATAATATTGGTTTAGGTGGAGCCTGTGTAGTGATATTGTATAAGAAATTCAATTAGAAAAATGGAAAAGTTAGGGCCGATTAATCAGCCAATCCAGATATATTAGAAAAGATTGAAGCCTAAAAGCAATAAGAAAGACCAAGATTATGAAATACATTATATTAGATTAATAGAATGCAAGATTATATTGTAATAATTATCTATTATAATTTTTATATTAAAATTATATTCTAAAATACATTTGTCATTTTAATACTGAAAATATCTCAATATGCAGGAGAATGAAGATTTCATCCATAATTGTAAAGGTGAATTTGATGAGAAGGTTGCATTTAGATTTTTGGGGTTCTGTGTTATTGATTACTCTAATCAAAATGTTAAAGTGAATCGATCAATTGTAGTAAAACGATTTATAATATTTCAATCCAATCAATAAAACACAGTATTTTCTGATGTATCCAATCACAAAAAAATTATTATCGAAGTTTTTATTCTCAATTCTACTAATAAAATTTTTTATTCTCACCATCTATTATCGTAGAATTCTCAATTAATTTTATGAACAAATTAAATCTAGTGCTTTAAAATTTGATATATATATTTCATTTTTACATAACATAACTAAATATTAATGTTTAATTAATAGTTAAACTTTAAATTATATTGAATTTATAATGAGATCAAACGAAAATATTAAATTTAATTTGATTATTGCATAATAATAGTATAACCAAATAAATTAATAGTAATTCTTACAAAATGCATGTGTCTTTAGTCAAATATTGCTTACATAATTATAGATCTATTAATACTTATTTAACAAAATTTATAATAACGAAATTATTTGAATATTAATCAATTAAAAGACTCATTTTTAAGAATGATGGAATTAACTTGTTTATTTAAATAAACAAGTTATGAATTAAATGATTGCTTTCTGAGGTATCCTTTGTTATGTATCATCCTATAGGTTTTAAAGATGAACTTATCCCAAAAACTCACTTTATTCTCTTTTATAGAATTTTTCTTGATATTAAATTTTTTCAATATCTTTACATAGATCACTTTTTGATAACTAGCTCTTTTCTATGATATCTCCAAAATTAATAATTTTAATTTGCAATTCATTAAATATACCTTTACTATTATTTGCCTTATTAGCTATTTTGAATATCTCTTTATCAAGATTATTGCCCATCCTCTTAATATATAATTTTGCCAATAACATAACTTTAAGGATGGGCAGAAACATTAGTATAACAACTATCATTGAAACAAAAATAATGGCTAAAAAACTTAAAATCTGAATATTAAAACCTTATTTTAGTTACTCATATATATTTTGTTCCATAATTAAAAATTAATTCTACAAATTAGCCTCAAAGCTTGAATTAGTAAACCTAAACATTTATAATTATGCTTACATCATTAAAGTAAAATTGCCAGGAATTATCTTGGCAACAATTTTAATGGGCTCTTTATAGATTGAATTGTATCGACATAGTATCTGAGTTTATTGCATGTAGCAATTCGAAAAAACTTTATCTCCTCTGGCCAAATTTTAAATTTAATTCCAATCTGTCTAGTTAAAACCCGTTTTATTTTCCTCGTATATGAAGTTGAGTTCCAATACTGATAGATTGAGATCCACATTCCGGTAAATAATTTCCCCATATTAATTAAGCAAATAAGTGTTTGCTTTAATTGATTTCATATTCCAGTCTTCTGCATCCATATCAGTTGCTGCAATAGCATCTAAGTGATTATTTATCCTATTTTCCAAGGAATAAGAAATAGTTTATTTATATATTTTGGCTGTTCCAGAAAAGTATAGCAATGAGAAGAAATACTTCTAATCAGGATTCTTCTGCCTTAGTTCCAAATGATTCGTAAACCAATTAACCTTTGCAGGTTAATATGACCAATTAAAAATTACTTAGGGATACATGTACCCAAACGATATATTACCTGTGGCTAGAAAAAAAATTCTGTTCTTTTATAAAGTATTGAAAGAAAATATGAATTCAGTAAGCATTCTTTCCAGTTTTTCAAGATCTTTGTATAAAACTTGTTCAGGAATGATATTGCCCCCCTCACAAAGAAAGCAGGTATAACAAGGTTCTGGGATCTTGAATAAAAAATTGACTTAATCAATCGTTTAACATGGTAGTGAATTTTTAAAATTTGATGATATTGTAAATTGGTCAAGTTATGAGTAAAATGTAGATATACTAGATAAAAGTTAAATTCCTTGGTTAATTAATAAAATAATACTTGATTGTTACTTTGAAACTATATAATAATGCAATTAAGGTAATAAAAGCATAAGTGATTTTCTATCTTGTTTGTGGAGTACAATCTTTGAGGAATCTTCATATATTTCTAACATGATGTTTTATTGAACTAGATAACAACATCCAATAAAGAAAAAACTAATAAGCAGCACAAAGATTTTGATTAAAAAAATCTAATTTCTCATTCTGAGTTGTTAAAACTTTTGTTTTAAAGTAATCCACATAGACATTGAAATTCTTAATAATATTTTATTAGTTAAATGATTATCTAATTGATAATTAAAATCATCAGATAAAAATAGATAAAAAATATGTTATATTGCAATCTATATTTTAAAACTATAATTCATTTGATTCAAACCATATCACAAATTGATTTGAATGATAAATTTGAAAAAATTGAAGAAATTGATTGTCATGGATTTCAATTTATTACTATAATTTAATTTAAATTAATCATTTATATTTTATATTATGAGTGATAAATCAAAATCTCCACCTGCACTTGCCAAGAAAACAACCAAGCCAATTATTAAGATCTAGGTTTCAAACGAAAAAATATAGACCAAAAATTATCAGCCTTCAAGATTTGTGGTTGCTGAAAGATTATAACCTATTACGTATAATAATCTAATTTCTTAAGTTACAAGACTCAAGAAGTATTGAGTGAGTTTCAAACTAAAATAGAAAGCACAATATTGAATCCAAACCTATTAAAAAGTGTTCAGCCTAGTTAATAAAGAGTCATTCAGGTAATAATTATCTGCGATGTTATTTCTAGCCAAAAGAATATAAAAAGAAACCTCTTAGGAGATAGGAAAATGAAATGCAAATGTATAAAGACATATTTGTATAACCAAAAGCAGATGCATTATAAGAGTTAAAAGAAAAGGAGAAGGACTTTGAAGCTCTCTTTCACAAAGGATAAGCCAAACAATATGACAAAATACTAAACATAAAAGAAGTGGAAGAGAAGCAAACCAAGACTTTACTGGGATCTTTGCTCAATGAACAAATCATGAAATCAACTGCTCCGATGGACAATATTGATTTAAAAAAAGAAATCGACAAGGTGGCATAAATGGACTTAGCAGTTCAACCTGAAACGAACTTTTAATTTTTTGATCAACAAATTTCTGTCTAACCTCCAGATCTCCCCAATGCCAGTATTGCTTCCCCTTTAACTCCTGGCAATGGGTATGCTCCTTCTATCCCTTACACTCATAATGTCAAGGAAAATAATAGAACCAGCATCAAGGATTTGTTAGTAAGGGCCAAAGCAGGTATGTAGGCTGGGGACATACAGAAGGAAGCTCATTTATCCTTTTATTTGGGAATGGTTTATGAAAGCAGCAAAAATCATAATGAAGCTGTCAGATTTTACAAAAAGTTTGTGGCTTGTGCTAAATTGATGGAGGATAAGATAGGGATGGCATTGGGAACGAATAGAGTGGCTTTTAACTATTACAATGCTGGAAATTACACTAAATCAATTGAGTTCCATAAGCAAAACCTTTAATATTCCGATTAAGAGAATATGTTCACTGGTTTTTATAATATGGGATTAGCTTAAAGAAGGTTAAGAAATTACGAGGATTCAGTGGAATATTTTGAATAAGCTTTGGAGCACTGGTGCCCAGAAAAGAGATGAAGCAGAATCCCAATGTATATCCTTTGGATAATTAGGGATAGTTTATTTAGAAATTAAATAATATCAATTGGCTTATGAGAATTTTCAAGTATTTATTATAAATTTAATATGACAGAATTGTTATGAATTAGCCAGAAGATTAAAAAATCATAAATTGCAATTGGAGTGTCTATTAAATTTAATTAAAATATCCGGATATTTACAAACTCCAGTTGAAATTTAAACAGATATTTTAAGAAATGCAATCTAAGTATGCTTATATCAATTATTTATATAGTGTGCCAATCATTTAAATGAAAAATCCATAGCTACTTTATGTTTGTGTAATTTAGGCGTTCTTGAATCAAAGCCTCAACAACCTATCGAAGAATATGATGATTTAGAATATGAATAATTTTGATGGATTATATTATTTATTTTATTAATAATAAATGAATTAAACTTTTGATAAAATTTCCGCTGAAGATTGGCATCAAAATCAAAACAATATTACAATACCAAAAGCTAAAATGAATGAATTTGTACTCAACTTTTTCATAGTTGAAGGCTACAGGGATGCAGCTATTGAATTTTCTAAAGAGGCTGGGATTTAATGTATTATTTAAATATTTTATTGTAAAGTGTCAAACAAAGAACTTGATAAGATGATTGAAAGAATTGAAATTAAGAAAAATATATTGAATGGTGAGATTGATTCTGCTTTATAAAAAGTATCGATGAGCAACAATAAATAAATTCTGTTTAAGTTGAAAATGCAAAAGCTGATAGAACTTATTAAAGTTAACGAATTAGATCAGGCTGTTTCATATGCCCAAAATTAAATTATAGACTTCTTAAAAGATTAAGTATATTTTCGGATTGTATTAAGCCTCATCTTATTGATGAAATTGAAAAGGCCATGTCTTTATTAGCTTACAAAGACCTTAGTAAATGTCCTTTAAATCATCTAACTCAAAATTCCCAAAGAATTAAGGTAGCAAGCGAAGTCAATTAATAATTGTTTTAAGACTCTTAAGGAAATGAGCAAGCTAAAATAACAATACTAATGAAAATATTATAATGGGCATAAGACATATTGAATTCTAAACTTTAATATCCTCATCTAATAGAAATATCAAAGGGGCAATTCTCAAAAGAACATTGACTCAATATAAAGAAATATATTGTTTATATTTTTTAATATCTTTCTATTTCTCATAATTAAGGAAATCTGAGTCTGAATAAACTCATGGCCACATTAGAAATCTCCTTGGCTCTATCATTCAACCAATCCATTTGGTCTTGTGTTTATGCAACTTCTGCGAATTTTCTTGCAAATCTGATTTTTGTAAATGATTCAATCTCATTAAATTTAGCCTAATTCACTAAATCAAATACCAATTCTTCATAATAATTATAAATATCTTAGGCTGAATAATTATTAGGCAAAACATGATCAAATCTCTTGATTGGACTGACATATTTTCTAATGATTTCCTCAAACTTCATTTTATTTATAAAAAAATTAATAAAATATGTTTAATTTATTTATGTAAATTAGCCTTATAAATATATATCTATAGTAAAAATATCAACATAAGATGTCATTAAATAAACATATCAATAATAAATAGTTAAATCGACTCAAATCAATTCAAAATATTATTTGGATACTTGCTCTTCATCGCACTTATGCAAGTAACAACATTATCACCTTATTTAATCCCCTTTTTTATCATGCTTTAGTATTTCTTCAACTCTTGATCTTTAGTGTCATTATACCATGATTTAATCAACATTCCATTTGCTTCGAATAAAAAATATTTTCTACATAAATTTAATTGCATTCCAGACAACGAATTGTCAATTATGAAAGTTTTCTCTAAATTTTGGTTCACTTTTGTTAGGTCTTTGTAATATACACCATCCTTTTTTGTACAACTCTAATTTTATAAATTTTATATTACATCTCTATAGAATCTTCTTTTGATAAATCCACATGGGTCTAAAAAATCAATAACCTTATCAGCATACTCCTTTAAAGCAGCTGTAAATATGACCAAATCAAACAATTAAGAAAGGCTTTATAAGAACTCTCTAGCATAAGGTCTCACCTTAATATAATATTTTTCAATATTCTCTCCTATTTTTACTATAATTTCTTCGTCTAGAATAGAAGTTCTTTCTAGATCTGAATGAATCAATGTTTCATCAAGATCCAACACTAAAGTGAACTCCTTTTATCTATTGATATCGATAGACTTCAATGAATCACATTCATCGATATTCTTGAGACTTTTTACTGATAATGGACTTCCCATAATAATTAAAAGTGAACCAAGCATTTCCCAACTCCAAGAAACTAATTTCTTGCACTTATCTGTTGTTGAGCCTTTCACAAGTTAGTTGCCGAACATTTTTGCTATATTTGATCTTGAAATGTATTCCATAATTAAATTAATAAAAACGAAGTTTGTGATTAATTATATTACATAAATAAATATCATATTAATAATAATAAAATTGAGTGAATTAAATTATTTAAGTCAAATGTACTCTTCTATTTTTTTTTAGACTATTTTAGTAAATTAATTATTTTAATTAAATAATTGAAAAATGGACTAGGCCTATTTATTATGTAAATAATATATTTTACATCAATTAAAATATTTATTCCTGTCATATCATAAGGAGAAATCTTCATAACTTATTTCATTAATGAAATTGGCTCATTCCCTTGATACATTTCAAATATGTCCACTGTGATTTTATCAGCTGAATCTAAAGATTTAGTATAAGCTAATAAGCCATATTCTAATGATTGATAATCATAGCTATTTTCAAAAAGTTGTAAAATTTTTTTATTGAATTAAAATAGAGCACGAATAATATCATAAATTTATAATCGATTAATCTATTACAACTCCATTAACAAAGCTGTATATTTAGTAAATAATTCTGTTAAAAGGGGCCTTAAGAGAGCTTATTTCATAAAGAAAAACCCTTTTAAAGGATGTTTATTTTAACGGAACCAATCCAACAAATCTTCTTCAGACTAATCAATATGTATCAAAGCAGTTGAAATTTACCCTAACCTTACAAAACAATCAGACAATTATAGAAACAGTTGAGGGTATATGAAATGACATGAAGATTAAAAGTTTTTGCCTTAAATTTTGTACCCAATCATGGCTTTTTCAGCAGCTTATATGCTCCAACTTAAAATAGTGGTTTGAGTAATGCCTTTGCTCACACTTTCGTATATAGTGATTAGATAATTCAGAACATTGATTTAAGCAGTCATTTTGGCATTGTCCTCTTCGCTTAGTTCATTAATTATGATTAATTGACTCATTTTCTCTTTTAAGCCATTCCTTTGATTCAGATATGTATAGAGCTATTATAAAATAGTTGATGGATACTTACTTATCTCTCTTGATTTTTGTATACTTGATTGAAAATAGAGGGAAGGTATTCAGGTTGTGAATAACATAAAAATAATTGCGATAACACCTTAAATAGGTTATTTTAAGTTGTCGGTTCTGATATTTCAAATAAGAGCTTAAATATTTCTTATATTTTGGGGTATTTTTGAGTATCATCTTATAGATTAGTAATAATATCTATGTAATGAATCAAATTCTCCTGTATGAACTACGTATCAATAATATGAAAATATTAGTCATCCGTTTCTTCAGGATGGACTTCAATTAATTAAACATCCACAATTGATGATATGAAATTCACATTATTTTCAATAACCTATCATAATCACTATCTAGTCTTACATAGCTGGTTTCATTAATTTATTTTAATACGAAGTTTGATAATATTTTTAGAGAATACAGGTAATCTAAAATATTTTAGACTAAGGGTAAGGCCAATTCAAAGTCTTGCATATTAATATAATATCTAACTAAAATATTTTTAATTATTGCTGAATAAGCAGTATTCTATTTAAATTCTATTTTTATAAATCTTGATATATTATAATTAGTACTTTTCGATTTCTTCCAAATTAATGTTTCCTTGCGTAGTCTGCAAATACAGCAGATATAATTAATATATACTTTTTAGTTTATCATATTAAGGTGGCAATTGGCTGAAATTCTTAAATTAATCCTCCAACATATCAATATTAAATTAAATATCTAGATGAAAGAACTAATTATATATCACATACTATAAATTTAATAAAACATCTGATGTAAGACTTCTAAAATCAGCTTTCCTTTTAAATAGTCTGTCAAAGGGTTCCATGTGAACCAATTTTTCCTCATTAACCTTTATTTATAACAACAGCAGATCTTCTTTAAAGGTAGGATGAGCATAGTCAAACAGACTCACATTATACTCAATTAATTTGAAGGTTTATAAAATGATTATATCAGCTAAGTCCTTACGATCAATAGCGATATAGTATTGAATGATTGCCAAGACAATTAAAGATGGCTTCAATTAATCATTATATTTATCTATCAAAAATTTGAGATCATCATCTTCATTTTGTGAGATAAAATCCCTTATGAAAAAATATGAACTTAGTATTTTATTAACTTGATTTGGCTTTGGATCAGATTTCAATTCCTTTACATCAAATGTCATCATTCTTATTTAAGATGCTTAAACTCTTTTTGCATCTGATTCAGATTAGCATGATGCTTGTTTCATTGCCATTTCCCCTAAAAATAATAAATTAGAATCTTCTGCCATCATATTTTCAAAATGCTTTCTAGAAAACGAGAAAAACAGAGATAAAATGTAAAATAATCTAAATTGCAATAATCCTTTAGAATGAAACCAAGAATCTGAATCAATCGAGACTTCATTATGCAATTGTTGTAGTCTTTTTATTAAGCTATTTTTAACAAAACTGCTATTAAGATTCTTTGTGTTAATATGTTTCGGATTCAAAGATATATGAAGTGGAACATAATTATCTAAATGAAGAAGTTAATGGATGGCTCTTAGTTCTAATAATATGTATGGAAGAGTTTGCTCCTTCTAGTTTAATAATTTAATTAGTATCTGTCTGTTTTCTAATGATTACTCTAATACACTATAGGATGTCAATTGTTTCCACATCAATTGAAAGTCATTACAATATTCTAGTTTGGAAGGAATGAAGTACGACTATTCAATCCACTTATTCATGCTTATTACAATGTATTTTCCAATTTCACATTCCTTATTAAATGCAATATAGTCTTTTGGTATTTCGTATCTTTAAATTATCTTCAATTATGACGAGAAATATTCATAGACAGGCGAGCTGACTTGATCTTTTAGGAAGTCACTGTAATTATTATGAAAAGTTTCTTTTCCTCCATCAAACCACACAATTAATTATAAATATTTGTAATATAATAACTGTAAACAGTAATTAGGAGAGTCATCAAATTCTTTTTATATTTCAAAGTTATCCTCTTAAGCAATCTTCAAAGCAGCATCTAAAGTGGGGGATTATTGGTTAAAATTAAATTAATTAGGTGTTAAATCATCAGGTTCTTCAACAACCTATATGATTTTTGTTTAAGCCTAAATAATCATAGTCTAGGTAGTTTAGATATCCTCTAAAATTTAGGCAGAATAAACGAAATCCTAATTGAAATAGAGATATAATGAATGCAAAGCTTGAAATTATAAGCAATATCGTTATAATTCCTTTTTCACTTTGGTAATTATTTTGATATGTGTAGGATTCTTTCTAATTTCTTTAATAAGTTGTAATCTATCTTTTGATTATAAGTCTATTTGTGAATTAGATCGTGTTAACTTTCTTCTCAACATAATCTTCTATTCTGTGTTTGTCAGTTACTCTAATTTAACATTAAGAGTTAATTATTTAACTAAATCATCTAAGCTTTCAACTGATCGCATCAAAGCGTAGTAGAGCATTTCCAGTTCTTATATAAAATTAAACTTCATTTACAATAAAGTGCCAAATTTAATATATATAATTAAGAGAACATTAAATGTAAAAGAGATGTCTGAATGACTAGTCAAAATTTTGTATTGATTTGTTATAAAATAGCGATAAAACCCCTATTCAATTGAAGTTGCAGATGTAAATTTATTGTTGCTCAATTAAATTTCTGCCTTTTAAATTTCTTTTAAGGCTTCTTTAAATTATTTCATTCTGAAATTCAAATTGATTTAATGAATCGAGAGAGTTAAGAAATCTATAATATCTTCATCTTTTTTTCTCTCTTTTATTTTAATCTCATCCTCTACGTCAATTTCAACAAAACTAGATGTAAGAGGGATTCTATAGAGTAAATCATCAATTTATACATCTTCGTAAATCATTGATTAAAGTATTGGCTTAAGGGGATGGGATATAGTAATTTTAGAATACCCAGAAATTGCATCAGGGACTGGTTTTAATAATATCATTTCAATAATGACTTATGCCAAGTTGATTAAGTCATCATCATCATTATGATTAGATTTGAATAATATATAGGTTCTTTGATGAAACACAAAACTACTTAAATTTATGTCTCCACACTTCTACTGCTTTATAATCTAGAGACAGGCATGTAAAAATTCATAGAGTTCTTCTATTTTATATTGTATCCCATGAATAAACCTATATTTTATTACTTATTTTAAAGTTATTTAAGAATATACATTATATTTTATGACACAATATCCCTTTATATAGAAGTCATCAACCTAATCTACTAAATTGCTAAGTCGAATGTTGAGGTCTCCCTCTAAATAACAAACTCCATAGCTCTCGTAATTAGGCCTTTAATATTTAAATTACTATTCATGCCTGATTTACAAAAATTATATTAAGAATTTTCTCCCCTATTAATTTTCACTAATCCAAGTAGTACTATTTAATTATCTTCTCAACTTAAAGTTTTCAATAGGAAATAGTTCTTCTTCAAAATACTGCATTGAAAATTATTACAATTTTTAGTATTAATGATCAAAGATGTAAGTGTCCCTAAAACTATCCACTATGAATGTGAAAATGTCTGATTTCTTTTTATTGATGTAGTAATCAATTATATTGAATTATCTGGTTGTACATGGAATTTCAAATCTATCTTTGGGACTTTAAATATACAAATAAAATACTTATATTGTAATGATAGATATCCTGTAATTAAAGTATCTAGTCCAATATATTAGATTTTTGCTGGATCTCCTAGAGATTTCGCAAGTTTCTCTTTAAGATCTGTCTCTCCTCTAATTTTTTCAATTAATTTGGCTTTAGAGAGAAAATCTAATGCTATTTTAAAGGAAGGAACCCTTTAGCATAATCTTCTATATTAACTAAACCAAATTCCTTTGACTTTCAAGAGTAAGACTTTTCTACTATTGAGCCAAGTATGTTTATTGATATAGTTCTTTTATTTTATCTTCAAGAGACTTAATTCCTCTATATCTTCTTTAATATTTATATGATTTGTATTTCTTTTGGAATTCTAAAGTAATTTGAAATCTTTTCTAAATTTATTTTTTGCCTTTTCTTTGTATAGCTCTTAAATGGCCTGTTAATTCCTTTTGAAGATAGTAAATTTTCTATAATCAAGGTTCCTTAGGTATAAAGTCTTTCTTCTCATATACACAAATCTACATGAAATCTTTAGGTCAGACCAGATTAACCTATGAGAGTTTAATAGTACTTTTTAATATAAAAACTCTTATGCTGAATGCAACTTTTTTTTGTCTGACCTTTTCCATTTTTTTATTTCAAAAACGTAGTTATTTTTTCTACGTTAGAAATATTTTGAAATTGTTTAATGTGACATTACTTAATCAAATAGGGCACTAATTTATCTATTCACAACTTATTTTTATTCTTTTTTATTCTCCTTTTCTTCTTTAAACAAGAATTTATGCTTTCCAAATTTATCTTCAATACTCAAAGTTTATTTAGATTCCTGAATTTTTTAAACAGATCCTAAAGGTAATTTTTATATGGATCCAATAGGTAGCTTTTAAATTGACCCTAAGGGTAGCTTTTGAAAGGATCCTATTAATGTTCTTCTTTGATGATTTTCTATATTTTTTGTCGATCTTAATTAATTATTTTCAATGTTTTTAAAAGTTTTTTATGGGTAATTTTCTACACCCTTATTTTATTTTAATTTGTCTTTTTTTTATACTTCGCAAAACTTTTCCATATAGTTCAGATCGTAATGATCAAATAATTCATCTTCAGAACTAATTGTTTCAAATTATCCCTTAATTTCAATGTTTGATGAACCAAAAACTTTGAATAAGGGAAATTTCTTTAAATTTTCTTGACTTTTCATTAGAGCCTTTGCCTGAGTCTTTTTAAATTATTCAATAGTACTTTTAATTAAGTATTTTTATCTTTATAAAAACAAACCTAATTCAAAAGGGATTTATCCTAAAATTCCATTGATAATGAAATTCATCATAAAATTGCTAATTAAGAATGTTAAATAAATTAAAATCAACTCCTCTCCATACTTAAAACTATAATCTATAATCATTTATCCTGTATTTGTTAGAATACAAACATAATTAATTAGCTCTAAGATACTATTCCATACTCCTAGAGATGAATTATTTTAAGGCCAGGGTCTCTGAAGATAGTAAATAAATTTAGCCTTATCTGCTTGCATTTGTGCAATATTCTAAACCCATAGAAGAAAAAAGCTAAAAGGGAATGTATAACCAAAAATAGACAGCAATGTATTTTATAAAAAGATCTCCATATAATCTTCTAAAGTTCCATATCTCTCTTAGCTTTTAGCATAATTTTATCTATTCGATTGTTCCTCAACATACTTATTGATCTCATTTTCATAGAAGGTATATTTAAATATTGGGATCTTCTTAACATAATAGAGTAATTTTATAATTTTGAAAGTCTTGAATATAAATATCCATATAATCATAGTGGCAAAATGATATTAAACATGATCAGAACAATTAGTTTCCTTGCAATACAAGTCGAATGGTCCATTCAAGAATGCAATTACAATTAAGGGTCCAACATAAGAGAAAAAATACAAAATATATTTTTTAACTATAAAGCTCTCTTCATAATCTTTAACTGATTTTTGATTTTCAAAATCAGTCAAATGAATAGCAATTATATCATATACTTAATCTAAAAACTGAATTATTACTATATTTATGGAAGCTGTGACTAGAATTTCAAAGAATCCACTCTACAATGCCTATATATTCTGAAATGATGCCTTAAGAGTTGTTGTAAGTATATACAAACCAATCATTATGGCTGCATATAATCCAATGATGAATATCAACGTAGAAGTAGCAAATAGCATACGAGTAAACAATTCAAATGAATTAATTCCAATAGAATTCATGTAGTCATTTTCAACAGATCTTTTGTAACTTCCTATAAAATTACTCCTCTGTTTTTAGATTTCTTCCTTAGCTGTTTAACCAAATTAAATATTAAATATTAATTACTTCTTTTACCAAAGTACAACAAATAGATTCGTCCATTGGATTTAGAGAAATGCAAAAATAATTCTTAATAAATAGTAGAGATCACTTTCACTATCTTATATGACCCATTAAATTAAATTACATGCCAGTGCAATAAAGGCAATTTTCAATAACATTTATGTATAATAAGTGGTGTAATAGAAATAGAGTCCAATCTTTTCACCATAATATTCACAAATTTGATTTATCGGAGTACTCCAAGGTTTGGCTATATTGAATGCCCATTCGTATTCAAGATGATACATCTTCCTTCTATAAAAGTCTTCGTCTAAATTTTCTTATTAGTGAATGGTTTAATGTCCAAATAATTCATAATGATCATTAACACAGAATAGGGATATAACAACTTTCTTGCTTATTAAATCATTCATCTAAAATAATGAATCTATTGACTATTCTACCAACTTCAAACGTTCTGAAGAAGAAAACAAAGAAATTTTTTTTTCTTCATTTATCTGATATTTACACCAACACATCTTGTACTAGTATTTCATAGTTGTAGAACAGGTTTTGGTTGGTTTAGTAAAAATAACATATGAATCTAATCTTTCGAAATGTATCATATCCCAAAAGTTAAAAAGTACTTTTCCTTCCGAATTTGCCACTTTTAATGCTTCCTCAAAAATTTTAAAGTACTTTTACGCCAATCTTTCTTGTTTGAATAATTTTAGTAATTTAGTGGTGACCTTATCAGCCTGTACGAAAAATCTAGAATATTCTTAAATCACTTCAAAAACCTTCTCTTGTATCTTTTTGACTTCCTATTAATGGAACCAATTTTATTTATCCTTGATATTTTGTTTTGTTAATTTCTTCACTTGATCATTTTTATTGTTTCTGATTATGTATAATTCATAAGGTGTTAACTATTTGTTTATCAAAGCTGCTATATCGCTGTTGATTACATTCTTAACTCTAATACTTCTTAATTCTTTTTCAAGATGGACAAGATATTAATAATATGCGAACCATTGGAGATCAGTAGGCAGCTCATCATCATCCTAGATATCCAATTTGCCATATTAAAATAATTGATTGCTTATTCTACTCTAATTTACTTCTCTAGCAACTCTCTTGAAATTTATATCTTCTATTAGGTTTATGATCTTTGGTCTTAAATAAAGAAACATATCTGTCAAATCATCATAATCATCTGGCTTCCATAATCTATTGTTCAATCTTAAAGGTCGAAAGCTTTTATCAACTGGTTCTAAAGAAAATAGATCAGAGAAGCAAAAGTTTAATTTTTTTTTCATTTTCTGTTTTTCAGCCATTGTCTTAAGATTGTCTTCAGTTGCATACAATTTACAAAATATATATTTCCCATCTTCTGAAATTGAATTGTATACATTATATCCAGTTAATAATAATTAGACAATAATGATATTTCTCATTAAAGTAAGAAAGTCTGCAGCATCAGATTAATTTCGAGACCATGTTCCATTAGTGAAAGTCAGAAATCCTCCATTTTTCATTTTTCTTGGTGAGATCCTCTTCAAAATATTATAGTCTACATCTAAAAGTTCATTTAATTTTTATCTAATATTAGCTTATTAGTCAGTTTTATTATTTAATAATTCTTTAAAATTTGAAATTAACTTATTGAGCATGTCAATTTTAGGCAGTGAATGATTTTGAGTGTCAGTTTATTTTTTCTACATGGTCTCATAGATAGGTTCATTATTTTCACTTATTTATTAATGAATGTTGTCCAATAAATATAAATCTTAATGAGTTGCTTTTAATTATGAATTTTAGGTGAATGCGAATCTGACCCTTGAAATTTTATTTGGTTCAAGATTTGTCAATACTCCTTCGACAGCCTTAAAAAAAATTTTATTTTCAATATTATTTCTATCTAATTTCAAAACTCTCTCAATATAGAGCATAGATTCTAATGCTGTCATTGTATCATATGATTCGCAATTTTTAAAATCAGGGTTTGGAAATCTAAAATATAATATTAAAATCAAAACCTCAAAATAGCGTCTGGCAACATCTAATCATTAAAACTATCAACATTATCGCTCCATTTCTAACTTAATTTCATTTCATCCTTATGGGATAATTATCTGCCAAGAAGCATTTACACATATATTTCATATTTCTAAAGAAATTTTGCAATAACTCTGAATTCCTTAACCTACTTATTGTCAATAGTTTTATCCCTTTCCCTTTTCGATCGAACAAAATTTTCAAAATTATTGATGCTTTACACCTTACTTTGATGAGAAAGTATTTCACTTGAAGGCGACAAAGAAAAATAACTCATATATTTAATTCACAATTTTAAATATAAAATGGTGGATAATTCAACTCTTTTATTTTAAACGATAATTTGATTTACGATAACAAGATATAAATTACCCTTCAAATTCTCGTTTTGTTATTTGAATTCCTTAATCACAAATTTAATAATTGTTTAATGAGTTACTTTTTATTTAATAATAACTATTTATTACGATTTTACTTAGAGTACAAAACAAAATAATCAAAATCATGACTCCATGTTACTGATTTAAAATTTAACATTTCTAGATATATTATCTATGTTTTCCCTTAATACATTTAATAAATATTCCTTCTCATTAATTGTGATATTTGCATTCTCTATTTCATCAGCCATCAGATCAAGATCCTCTAACATTCTATCGATTCTCCTCATAAACAAATTCAATTTGGAAATAATAATCTCCTTGTCATCATCAAATTCATCGTTTCTTGCAGATTTACTAATTTCTTCCTACTCTTTTTGAATCTAATCCAGAATTTCGTCTTTGATTTTTTGATCTTGATTATTCTCCCTTTTTCTTTATGCATTAATTTCATCATATCCTTCCATTATAATTGCAATTAACACACTTTATACTGCTGTGAAAAATACAATCATAAAAACAATAAGATAAATTTAACCAATAATTCCAATTGGTTTCACCAAATTAAATGATTCTAATTATATATTATACTATTATTATACCTAATAAAATATCGCCATTGGATAAGGAAAACAATGATAAAATAGTGTCAATAGTCGATTAGAAGTAGTTGTATTTCCAAAATATAGCCTAAGCCAAATACACAAATCCAAAAAAGAATGGTAAAATACTGAATATGAACATGGCAATATTCTTGCTTGATTTCTTCAATGTCCAAGTCACAAGACTTATATCTTAGAAGTATTCCAAATATTGTAACAGCATTAACCAAGATGAAAAGCATCCAAATCCCATCATCATAATTTAAAACTTATAAATCGATAAATCATTCGTCAAAATTTAATCCATTATCGCTATTGTTGCTCCAACCACTTAGAAAAATCCCCCCAAGGCATTTAAGATATACCAATTATTGAAGGCCTTAACATCTTGTTAATAATCAACATTCCTCCAAGCCTGTGAAAACTTCACACCAACTTAGGGTCCCTACTAAATTAAATCTGATTAATCATTTAAGGGTTGAGTTTCCACAATATTTTTTATGTCCTTATACATTTATTTATTATACATATATTCAGAACCTATATCATATAAATACTTTATCGTAGTGTAAATTGAAATACCTCCCAAGATAAGGACTATAAAATGAATAAGCAAAAAGTCTTAGCCACTTTACTTTTTCTGATCTTCAGGACAGTTACTATTACCTGTTTCTATCTTAGCATTAATGACTCCTATTTTATCGAAATTATATGTAATTTTGAAATTCCAATTTGTACAAGATTCGACTCCTTCAATATCTCTGAAATTTATAAAGTTATAAATCTTATTCCCTTGAAATTCCATAAGTTAAACATTTCCGATAAAACTTTTTATAGAATGTACATCATTAATATTAAATGGTTCTGTAAAACCTTCATCGATATCTACATCGAATACTGTTTGGTTGGCATTGTCAGTGTCGAATTGAGAATAGAAAATATTAAATTTAAACTCTGACAAACTCATGTTAACATTTTAAAATAAAATATCTTCCAAACCATTAAGATTGTCCATCATTGTAAGCAACTACTATTGAAAATCATCGAAGTTATAAAATTATTATTCATCATTATCCTCTTCCAATCCAAGGAGAATGTTCTTAAAAATCATATGCTGAGCTCTGCTTTAAGCAGTCAATTAATCCAACACATTGAGAACTTGAACAGTCGTAAAAACTATCAATAAAGTGTGTAAAATCATTTGCCAAGGGAATTGGTTGTATAATTCATACTTTTACAAAGGTGACAAGGTTAGCTTTTGCTGATAATCCATATTAAATTGTTTTTGTTCACTCGTACTCATATTAATTTATAATTAATATAGAATTAACAAATAATCACATTTATATATATCTATTTAAGAATTTCCTATGGAAATCACTTCTGACAGCATCATTAATAAATCTCTATTTTTCCTTTACTTCCAGTCTCGATTGATTTTTGAAGATAGTATCTTCATACCATCTAAAATGAATGATTAATGAAAAATACTTTTTCTTAAGAGAATAATCCTCACTAATTAATAAAGGGTTTCCTTTAATAATCTCTTCCTCTCTATTCTTTTCCAAGTACTCTTGCTTCTCTAAAATCTATTGATATAAATCTGAATTACTTTTTTTTTCTCTTCAATTTCTCTTTGCTCTTTAATTTTTTGATACTCTCTCATCAATAATTCATCGTCATCCTCTTCATCGCTTGAGGAAGATGATGAATTTTCTTCAATTTTCATTTCTTATTATTACACAGTAGGCTTTTCAGGTTTTTGGGCATTTTCTTCTTCATCATCTGAAGATTTAATGAATTCTTTATCATCAGCATCCTATGGGTAAATTTCCTTTTCTTCCACTTTAGTCTTTTTCAATATTTGGGGTTCCTAAACATCTTTATTTTAATCTAATTAATAATTTAAAAAAAAGTTTCTACTTTTTTATGTTGCTTCTATGGCTAATGAGGTTTCAGATACTCCCAAAGCCTTTAACTCTCTTTATCTTCTTCCCTCTTCCTCTCTTTTTATTAAATCCAACTTAAAATCCTTTTATTCCAATTCTGCCTATGTACCTTATCCAGGTTTCCTCATTTTCAATATCAAATAAGCTGGCAAGTCTTTTGAATGATAGGATCTTGAATGAACAAGCATTTTGTTTCCACCCTATTCACTGCCACCTATAGCAGGCCTGTATGTTGGTCTATGTGCTGTTGTCATAAAAAAATATAATTAAAATAATAAACAATAATAATTCATCTTCTTTTTCTTTTAACAATTTTTTTCATGCTTCCTTTGAGTTTCTATCCTTATGGTTTCTTTATTTTCTTTGTTCCTTTATTGAGCACTTTATTTATGGTCTCAAATTCTTAGAAGTCATCCAACCTTGTCACATTGGCCTTTCTTTCAGCTATTCTTTCCCTTCGTTTCTCATCCCTTGTAGTAGGCAATCTGGTCATATGATCTTCTTCATATTTTCTCTTTTCTATTTATTTTTCATCTTCAGCCCTTCCATAATATAATTATTATAAGTCTCTCTCTGTCATTTCCTTTGGTTTATCAGTCTAATAAAATGATTGCATACATAAATACCTCTTGATCATCTAATATACTCTTAATTAATGAAGCTTTTTTTTATGTTTTTCTAAGCTCTTCCCTTCTCTCTTATTTTTATTTATTTAAATCGCTTTTTGAAAGAGTTGCTGCAAGTTTTGGTGGCACATACTTTTAATTTGGATTGTTGACTTTATCATTAGCTTCATCTTTATGAAGATTCTCTATTCTAGGCTTTAAGGTTAATTTCTCCACTTAATCCACAATTTAATCATCTTCATTAATCTATGTTTCTTGATATTTTGATAATTTGTCAATGGAATATTATAATTTTTTTTAAGCTTAAATAATTTTCTGTATTAAAATTTTATCTTCTATCAACTAATCAACAGGAAACTCATCCAAATTTCCATAATTGAGTTTATGTAATAAGTACATATTGAGATGAATCAGATATTTAGCCATTGTTGCATTTTTCGCTCTTAAATATTAGGCAATATTATTTTTATTTTCTGTTGTACAAGTGATAACATGCAGATTATCAATAGATTGCAATTGATCATTAATGGTAGATATCAAATCAGAATAGACTGGAAAATCTTCATTAAAGTAGGTTAAACCACCACTCATTATATAAATTAATTTATGATAAAGAAATAAAAAAAATATAAAATTATATACTAAAATCATTCCAAATTAAATTGCACCTTTCTGAAAGCGCTTTCAGCCTGATTTTACTAATTTCTAAATTTACTATATTTCATCTCTTATTTTAAAATGCTTTTACTAGACTTCTCATCTAGTTGTCCACCTTTTAAACTATCTTGCATAAATGAATCTTCTTCTCTTGGAGAAGAGATATTTTTTAGATTAAGTTATTGTTCAGTAACAGATTGCAGTTTTTTAAGCCTACCAGAATCAAAAGATTTTAAAGAGTTTTTAGCTTCGAATGCAACAATAGGAGAATCATTTTATCTTCTTCTCCCTAAGGTGCAAGATGATTTAAAAATTTGTTCATCCTTTTCAACTTGCCCCATGAATTGAATTTCTTTCAAGGATTAGCATTGTTCCGATTTTTTACTCTATTGGGACCTTAGTTCTGGAAAAGCAGGAGTACCACAATCTTCTGTTTTTTTCTAGCTATGTTTTACTTACTAAACTCTATAAAGAAATTAATAATATTTTCATACTCTTATAATTTTACAGTCTATTTATTCGAATCTTCACGAATAACTATCTCTTAGACATCCTCATCCTCGACAATTTTGTTACAGCATTATGTATTCCCCATATTATAAAATAATTATGTAATATAAAATGATGTAAATTATCAATCATCATCAAATAATCTATTTCCACCCCTTCCTCTATTATCTCCCCTTCCACGAGGTCCCCCTCTTCTATTGCCTCTGTCTCCTCCTCTTTTGCCTTTCCTATCATCCTGGGATCTGTCTCTAATCTGTTGGCCATCAACTTTCTTTCTAAATTACTAACTATTTTGTTATTCTTTTCTAATAAATCCAAATCAGGAATTACTTCTCTTTATCCTTAACAGCATTAACTAATTTAAGCTTTTCCTCCTCAAATTCTCTAGACATAGCCTTAGGATTCGGATCCTCATAAGCCCATTTGCACATTATGCACTCTTATTAATCCAAGGCTTATGAATCCATGGCTTCTTTAGCGAATTCCGCCTAGCATCTATGTTTATATCTACATTAATAGTATATTTATTAAATACCTTATAAATGAGACACCCTTGGCAGGTATAACGTTTAAATCATCGATATCCCCCAACGGACTGAAATGTCTCCATAAAGTATCATACATTAAAGCTAATGCCTGCGTACTAGTATCAGCCTTAGGCATTTTATAATGAGTAATATAGATAGCTCTAGTGTCACTGGTGAAACAACCTATACTATAATGAGTCATAGACAATGAATTATTACCCTTTCATATCCTCTCTATGATTGGCAAATCTAGTTCTACCAAAGACATCTTTACTGTTATCGATTTATTCACACTCATCCATCGTTGGAATCCTGTGATAATATCTACAATTAACTCCTTCTGCACAACAACCTCGAGCAAAGAACAAGCAAAAGTAAGTACTAAATTTCTCATATAAGTCTGCCTTAGTATAACCACTATCAATATCTGGATGCATTCTGGTCAATGCAGAATCTTTCTCTTTATATTTGTTTCCATCACTTAAAAATCTATCAAACCATGTGTTATATTCTTCATCTCCTTATTTATAACCGAATTTTGTTGCCAATGATTCTTCAACTTACTTTCTAGCTGGTCTTAACATCACCTTCTGTCTTTTCTAAAATAGCTACTCTCTTTATCTTGCTATGTATTATTTAGGCAAAAATTTAAAAAAATTCCTCTCCTAATAGTCATACAACCTATGTTCGAATTATCTTCTATAATCAGACAATTTCTGTACTATATCTAATGGCAACTCCCAAACACTTTCCTTTGTCACAGGATTGTAATAATAATTCTTTTTCCATGTATCATCAAATAACACTTACCATGGATATATGATTTTTTGAATCTCATCTGCATTTACAAGTTATCCTCCTTTATTAATTTATAATTCTATTGGTTATTTCTGCAAATTTTGAAGTTATTCCTCCTTTTGTTAATTTAATTTTTCTTCAATCTACTTTTCTAATTCCTTTTAATTTTGATCTGCTTCTTATACTTTTTATTGGTACAATTAATAAGCCTCAATCTTCTTTCTATTTTCTTCCTCTTATTGTATTTCTTTTGAATTAGGTGCTAAATGCGCTATTTATTGAATTTTTTGAAAATCAATTCCTATTGGTCTAAAAGGATTCTTCTCTGGCTTTGCTATATCAAATTTCAAATTATCTGAATCTGATTCGTACTGATCTCCTTCTGAGTATGAATATTAATCAACATTTTCTTCCTCTTCCTATTACTATATTTTTTATTAATCTTCTTAATCAGCCATTAATTTATAATATATATAAATATTTTTATTATTTTGTATCATATTCTTCAAATTTAAAGATTATCTATATCCAACACACTCTATTTAATAACCTATAACACAATAATCCTATGTAAGAAATAAAAATTTATTTAAATGTATTTTTACTTTTCATATATATAATAGTCTTGTTATTCATTGAGTACTGATGTATTCATATTAACTTATAATAATAGAACTATTAATATTCAAATTATTAAAAATAAGATATACTAATTAAATCTATTTATTCTTACTAAAAATTTAGTTCAACTCTCTCAGTGAAATCTTTCCAACTTTGCAATTTCATTAATTTAAAACACAATCATGATTTAACTTCCAAAAACACCTTAATACTCTTCTGCTTCTTTCAAGAATTAAGAGGTCAATTCGAAGCAAAACATTTAATCACTAAAGGTTGAGAAATCAAGAAATTTTTTAAACGATGAACCTTAAGAGATATCGCTCACTTTGATTAAGCAAAAGCCTTGCTATAATGAATTATCTGTTTTTGATACTTCTATAAGATAAAAGATTTCTCCAAATGAAACCAAAATACTACTGAACAATGATCAATCAAATTTAAATGTTAATCACACAGAAGATGCTCTATAAAATGCTTAATCTTAAGGATGCTGCTTTTGCAAAGAAAATGAAAATTTAATTCCTTTATGTAGATGTTCTTAAGCACATTTTAAATGCGCTAATAACTTTTTAAAATTAGGACCTATTTTAGAATAATTAAAATGTCAAAAATGTAATGATTTTAGGTAAGTGAATAGTTAGGTATATTTTGATTTTAGCCTTTGGCAATAAAACAAATGGCATTTATTATTTGAGACTATCTTTCTATTGATTATCTTCACTATAATTGGTGTTTTAAGCTACTTTACTACCCACTTACTAGAAGATTCATTTGAGAATGAAAGAATATTAATTTCTTGTTTAGTTTTTTCATATACTATTTGTTTCATTGTGCTAATTTGTATGATTTCCAAAATAATTAGCCATTTCAAGAAAATAAGCTTCACTATAAAATCATACGACCCTTTATACTAAAAGATTAATCAAAACTATATAAAGTTAATGTAAGAACTATGACTTGAATATATATATATTATTATTCAAAAAATTATAGATACTATATTACCTATTTGTAATTTAGGTTTTCAAATATATTTGGACTAGATTATCATTTTTTAGTTAGAATTTTAATTAATATTTTTAATGCAAAAATATTTTTTTATTCTAGTTATTTTTGCCACGTGCAGCAATGCTCTCACGTTTTATCTCACAGAAGGAAAACAAAGATGCTTTTTAGATGAATACACTGCAAACACAGTTGTTATCGGCGCTCATTAATTACTAGATAAAGTCTAACCTAATGGAGGAGGAGTTGAATTGAGTGTTCTTGATCCAGATAATTAAGTGATTTTAACAAAAATGACTAATAGTGATGAAGGAAAGTTTACATTTACAACAAAAAAGTAAGGAAGATACTAAGTTTGTTTGAAAATGTCAAATAGTAAAGGTTGGTTCGGAGATAAGAAATAACCATTATATTTCTTAAGAATTAAGCAAGGAGAAAATTAAGAATTTTAATCTGCTGCAAAAGAGAGTCAAGTATTTATTAGAGTATTACTTTAAGATTACAGGATTAAAGCAAAAAATTAAATCACTCCAAAAATAAGAAGATGATTTTATTAAGCTATAATTAATGAACAGAGAAAACGAGGATAAGTTAAGTATAGAGAACATTAAAATAAATGATAATGTGTTCAATGCCACCTTAATTCAAATAGTTGTCATTATTGGTGCAGGAGTATTTTAAATTTACTCTTTAAGGAAATTTTTTGCATAAAAAATATATTATTGATTGTATTTATAAATTTATCAATACATTTTAAGTACTTAATTTCCATATGTACCCAACGAACTTCGCTAATTTAAGTATGGGTTCTAATTATATCCTGGAATTGGATTTAAGAGAGGATTGTGTACTGAAGGATCAATTTAATTGTTTTCAATGCTTCTAAACTAATTTATTATGTTTTTAAAAAATACCCCATTGCTCATAACTTACGAACCATTTTGATTTTTAGTACTTTACTCCTTTTCAAAGATTTATTTTTACAATGAATCTCTCATCATTTATTTATTATATAGTTAACTTTATTTTTTTTACTGGGCTTCCATCTCTTCTTTATATTATACATTTTCGATTCCTCTATTAATCATATTTTCAATTTAGTATTATTTATCACTACCAATCTTATCTGCAAAGTTTTTTTGCATTTTATCCTATTACTCTGCTACTTGTCTATAATACTAATATTTAAAAAATTTAAATACATCTCTATATTATTTTTGCTTTTCTGTTATTCTAAATTCTTCATCTCTTTAATTAAGTTATTCCTTAATTTTGTCTTGCTCTTGCAATTCCTTTTATTGCATAATTTTTCTCATTTTATCATCCATAGATGCTTAAGCGATTTATTTCATTTGATATTATTATAGCATTTTCTATTGCTTCTACATTTCCTAATATTATTATGCTTGAGAGACAAGGTTGTATTCATCTTAGATTTATTTTTATTTGATTATGTTTTGATTTTATTTTTTTTAGTTGATGCTTTATTCATAGGCTTCACTTAATTCTCTTTATTTTATCTTTTATATTTATTTGCGCTAGAGCTCATCATACTCCAAGGCTTTTGCTTGTTCTTGGAGTATTTATTGCTCTTGTTCGATTACTCTTCTTTTTTGATCCTATTGTTATTATTGTCGATACTGTTGCTGTTCTTCGAGAGTATTTCTAGTTTGGAGATAAATAGTAATAATTACTTGAGTAACTGTTTCTAAAATTGCATTAAATTTAATATTAAAATATATTTACAAAACTCATCTAAAATATTGTTATATTTAGGTAATAAATAAAGAAAATGTGATCACAGTAAATATTCTTTTTTTGAGTGTTACAATTATATATTTATTAATTGATTCATATTGAATTATTGTTTAAAGATGGGAAGTAAATGTTGCAGAGACGATAATATACAAATAAAAGGTTTAAGTAAAGAAAATTCAAGTAGATGAAATATTAACGGCTCAGAATCCAGATGTTACTGCACCACCAATTCCAGAGAACAAAAAATCACTTTCCTAATAGGGAAGCAAGTAATCTCAAGTTGAAGATTTACAGGCTCAAACAGAGAATAAGTAGAAAGAATATGATATGGCGATTGATGAATAAGAACTAAAATAAGAAAAGGCTGTTGACTCAGTAATTCAAGAACAAACTTCAAAGGTTCCAGAGATAGTTTAAACTCAAAATATGACCATTGAATAGAGTAATCAATACTTTGTAGATATAGTAAAAAATGAAGTACAGAGTTAAAATTAAACCGATAATTGTGTCAAATCATAAGGAAGAGTATTCAAATTTGGCGTCGAGACTTTTGTTAAGGAAAAGGAAGGATTAATTGGCACTCACTATAACTTTGGCAAGGTCTTAGGATAGGGTGCCTTTGGTAAAGTTTGGAAGGCAACAAATAAAACAACTGGTCTTGTCAGAGCCATAAAATAAATTAAGAAGAGTTCCATAATCAAAGAAGAAGAATCAAGATTGTTTTCAGAGATGAATATCTTGAAGAACTTAGATCATCCTCATATAGTCAAATTATTTGAACTGTTTCAAGATGAAAATAACTATTATTTGGTGACTGAGTAATTTATTGAATTATATAGATATTTATCAGGAGGAGAATTATTTGATAGGATAAAAAAGATGTCGTCATTCAGTGAGAGTATTGCTGCAGATTACATTAGATAAATTCTATTAGCAACAGCGCATTGCCATGAATAACAAATTGTTCATAGAGATTTAAAACCAGAAAACATTATATTTATAAGTGAAGATCCCAAGTCTTAACTCAAAGTCATTGATTTTGGAACATCCCGAAAGTTTGACAATTAAAAAGCAATGAGTAAAAGATTAGGAACAGTATTTTATTTCACTTAAATCAGCCTTATTATATTGCACCTGAGGTTTTGGGTCATTCCTACACGGAGAAATGTGACATTTGGTCTTGCGGTGTCATTTTATACATTCTATTATGTGGTTATCCGCCGTTTGTCGGTAAAACAGAAAACCAAATTTTAGAAAGAGTTAAAACTGGAAAGTTTACATTTGATCGTAAATTCAATATGCTACTTTTTAGCCGAGGATTGGGATCCAATTTCAAAGGAAGCTAAGGCATTTATTACTAAATTATTGAGAGTGGATGCCAGTAAAAGATTGTCTGCAAAATAGGCTTTAGAAGATCCTTGGCTAGTCAAATATGCTCCCTCAACTTAAGTAAATAGAAAAGTTTTGGATAACATTCGTTAATTTTAAGTAATTCTTATAATTTATAATCAATAAAGGCATAAACTGTATTAAAATAGGCATTGATGTCTTATATGATTACATAGATGTCAACTTAAAAAGAAATTTAAGAGTTGCAAAAAGAGTTTCAAAGATTAGATATAAATAATGATGGATTCTTATCTAAGGATGAGTTTCTCAAAGGCTATCTTTAGATATAAAATGACCTTAAATTGGCTTAAGAAGAAGTCGAAAAAATCTTAGAAATGATTGATATAAATAGATCAGGTTTGATTGATTTTTCAGAGTTTTGTATGGCAGCTATGAATTAAGAAAAATTACTCTCAGTATAGAGAGTTGAATAGGCTTTTAAAATATTTGACTAAGTATTTCAATTCTCTATTAAATTAGAATGGAGATGGATTTATTTCAAAAAAAGAACTAGAAGCTGTGATGGGAGATTTAGGTGATGATATATGGAATTAAATACTAACAGATTGTGATAATAATGGTGATGGATAGATATCTTATGAAGAATTTGTAAAAATGCTAAAAAATAAAAAACTTTGATTTTTATATTATATCATATATCCTATATCGCTACAAACACTTGTAATTTATAACCTTAAAACCCAGAACCTCAGATAAATGATATAATTAATAATATTGATAAATCTTTATTCTGGGTAAAAATATTAAAACATGTCAAAAAGAGTTCTTATATTTTCTAAAGTTATTTAATATATGTGGATTTATTTAACACAAAATTGGATGAATTTTAAATACATATAAGAATGAATCACCAAAGTAAATCTTGAATTAAGGCCTAATTAAGTTTTCGCCTAAAATTATTACAATAAATACTTTTTAGTAATACCGAAGTTTACAAAATCAAACTTAACGATATTCTCACTTATTTTGATCTCCATTTAGTCTTCAATCAATCTGGGTTTGCTTTATATTTTCTTTTCATGATTTCTCGTCGAATAATTTTGGAGAGATTACCATGTGCCATTTGCCGACTCTCTAATACCCTCACCATCATGTATGAACCATCTGAATATAAATAAATGTATATACTCATTGTTTTTATATATTATCTGTGCTTGTCTTCTAGATACAGTATTGATATTAATTATGACATCACATTCTTGGGATCTTCCAATTTTAAATACATATTCTTCATCATACTTGGCAATGAATATATGAGTTTGAATTTGATTGATAGAAGGACTATTGAAGGCAAACTTTAAATAGGGTCTATCATATTAACTTAACTTGTGTGGAGCTCTTTGTCTTAAATTGTTAGTTCTAAATTCATTAATTAAAGCATTTAATTATTCACTCTCTTCTAATGAAAGCCCATGAATTTTAGCCCCTTTTCTTATGTGTTCCTTTGCAAGAGCATTGTAGAACTGATTTAAATCTTTGTTTCTTTTTTATTTGATTTCTATGGGCTTTGATTTAATTTCCATAATATGAAAGTATGTATCAGCTCCAATCAGAAATGTATTATGTAATTGCATAAGTTTCAAATTGTCCTTCTTAATTTTCAAGAACGTTCCTGTCTTAGTTGCGTTATCTGTTAAATAAAACTAAGGCTTTTCTCTAAGACATATGAATATTATTACTTAATAAATGAGTATATATGTTATTTAATTGAAAATGGCAATTTCCTAGCATGCTTATTTGACTTAAATAATGAAAAAAAAAGAAGAACTGATTTGGTTAGAAGATTTGAATACGAGAATCCTTTTTCTGTCGAAAGTTTACAATGGAGTTTTTCAACATTTTTATCTCCATGAGGCAAATCTAAGGTTGTTAGTTGAAATAATTACATATATCACAATTTTCTGATCTATCATCCTATAATTTTTTTCTTCCTATAGTTATTTCCTTTTTGTATTAATTTCCCAAAATTCTAATTAATAATTATTCAGAAACTTACCTGTCATATTAGAGGATATATTCAGCATCAATTTGGCTTGAATGCTATTTAAAGACACTTATACGAATGTGTGGTTCATTTTCATTTAATCTGTCACTTTATTTCATCTGTTTCTCTAATGGCTATT
This sequence comes from Paramecium tetraurelia, assembly GCF_000165425.1. Classification (NCBI taxonomy): domain Eukaryota; phylum Ciliophora; class Oligohymenophorea; order Peniculida; family Parameciidae; genus Paramecium; species Paramecium tetraurelia. The sequence continues at coordinate 263,982 of NW_001799499.1, read as the reverse complement.
CTAGAATCATCAACTAATCTGATTAAGCTGTCTAGTCTCGATTAGTTTACGTTTAAATTATCGATTATTGATTTGGGTTCAGTGGATGTTAAATCTAAGTAGTAATAATAAACATTGAGAATACATTATCATCCTCTATCACAATACAATTGTCTGATGAGTTTCCAATTATCGGTTAATGATAGAATGAGCTCAATTATTGGGGGTAGTTGTTTGGATTATAAGGAGGAATCATAGGAACGGCAACTTAGCGAAGGTAAGGTAAATAATAATCTAAAAATATTTTTAATCAATTTACAAAATTGGAAAGGCTTAGGATAAAGTTGATAACTCATTCTCAGCTGTGTATATTTTTGAATAAAATAATTATTTTTATAATTATTTGTATATATTCATTTATGAAAATCCAATACATTTTTCAATTATAATAAAGAAAAATTTTACTGTTTCTATTGTTTTTCATTTATTTAATATTTCAGTTTAACAGATCAAATATCTCTGATTTACAATATATTAAATATTATAAATATTTAAGGAATAAAATTCAAGTAAAGTGTATAGATATATTTTTAGCCATTGAAACATCACATTACTAAAGTTTACTGTTATTTTAAGTTTTCAATCATAATATAAGTGTTGGGTCTATTGGATAAGACTGATTTTATTGGAAAATATTGTAAAGCCAAACTATTTTTCAATAAAATCAATAAATATATTTGTATTCAAAAAAAATGTTTTTAATTAATCATCCTAGTCTTCTACTTTATTTCACTCTGTTAGAAGATCAAGAAGCCAACAAGATAGGATTCAAACTTAAAAAATATCCATTTTAAAGTATGCCATCTATTAAGTTTGAAAGGTTCTTAAATTCTTCAATTTTAATTTTGAAGAAAAAGCCAACTCAAATAAGGAAACTTAAACAATAAAAAAACCATTCCTTAAGAAATACAGTAAATAGTAAGTTACTAAAATTTGTGCGATTTGAAATAAAATGTATTACTTATAAAGATAATCTAATGAATTTTAACAAAATCAAATGAATATTTAAAGTGAATTTTAGAGATGCTTAAATAAATGTCAAAAAACTTAGAAAACTATTGTCTTAAATTATAGACATAGTAGATTTTCTTAAGAAAATAGGAAAATGCCTTTGAATGTTTCCTTATTGCTTTTCTTAAAATTTACATATAATGAGTATATTATACATTATCAATAATACAACATATTATCATATGGCAGATTTTAAATCACTTAAGAAACTTTGCATTAACAAAAGTTGACAATTATTTTAGAAGCTATTTATACTCATTTGGTAATTATTTCACTTCCTCATCTGATATCGATTAAAAAGTAGAACATAATTTCTGCAATTATTCTTAACTTATAAGCTTATTAACAGTAAGTTCTTTTTTATTTGAGCAATTAGAGGATTTGAAGGATTAGACATTCTATTATTTACTGGATAATTTTTCATGAGTGATGCATTATAATTTAGAATTGTTTTTAAGGGATTCAAGTTAGTTATTATTTTGAATTGATTGATTTGTGTTACATCTATCTTAGTTTTTATTTTGGTTCTGGGTTAGATTTATTTTTGATTTAATCCTAGAACTGAGTTTTTAAGGGGAACTCTAAGTTTTAATGTAATTTTTTTAGGGAGTTTTTGTTATTTCATTTGATTAAATTTATGCTTTGAGGTTTCTTCTAAAATCATTAAATTGTTAGAGCAAGTCGCTAGACTTCATGTGACAGTTAATAATAAATATAATTTCTGTAATTATTTAGGAATAAATAAATTTATTGAATAATATGAGTGATTAGACACAACAAATAAAAATCAAATTATGCGATATGACAAGTGAATTGTTAAAGGATGTACAATACATAATATTGGAAAATTTGAGGAAGCACAGCAATGAAAAAGATATTGCATATTATATTAAGAGAGAGTATGTTTAATAATCACTATTCAGGTTAGATAAAAGACACTTAGGTCCTTGGCACTGTATTGTGGGTAAAAACTTTGGTCTGTTTGTGACACATGAGGAAGGATATTACCTCTAAGCAATAAAGGGATAAATAACAGTTGTTGTCTGGAAATGAAAGATTATGAAACTTTCTTATTTTTTTAATGATATATTATATAGTTGTGTAAATATTGTCAAATTAATTTACGACAAACAGGACATTGTTATTTAATTATTATCCATTGTTAGAGACAATGATCATGGAAGTGATGCCTATGTTAAAATATAGATCTACATGTAGCTGCATGGTAACTATATAATTTTATCATTTTCCAAGTACTCACACATACAAATGTTGCATTATGAAATAGAAATTTCCATAGAATTATTATAATGAAATACGCGCATTTTCTATATTTTATTCTAAGATAATCTATTAAACAATAATACTTTGGTTTGTATTTTTTGGACAATATTGCGAGTGGATTTGTAGATGAATAAGAAGAGTATTATGGGCATATACAAAGCCATCGAAATGACAGCTAGTCCAAAGCCAATAATGAGAAATGCTGAAAATACGTAACCAATTAATAAAAGTAAAAAGGTTACATTGTTTAAATCTAATAGATTAATATGAGTTGCTTACTATCATCGCAATCATTAGAATCTGATTAGAAGTATGCTACATTTCCTCCTGTGAAGATCATATAGTAAACGAATTGGTTATACACCTTCATGATTCTAGTATATTTGTTGAGAACTTCAGCCTAATGAATAATCTCGTATTAAGTGAACGGGGGTTCAGCAAATAGTTCTTCCTATGAGATTTCTCGAGTGGATAATTTCATTTTAATAAGAGTTTTGATTTATGCTCGTCTTGGATATATTTAATTATTACCTATTCCTTTCTTGCATGCCACTTAGATTCATTGATTCATCTGATGTTTTGGTTAACATATCAGCCATAACTAACAAGAAAATATCCTTGGAGTTCATCTGCAATGAATATAGTACTGCTAAGTAACTACCTTATGATTATTGAAATACCGAATGGAATTGAAAAATTCATACATGCCCACAATTGTTAACCATACTACCAAAGGATTGACCTCGCACTTTTTATCCCTCTACTACAAACTGTAAAAGCAAGCAAGATATTTTCCGAAACTAAAAAGTAGGTAAAAACCTGATCTCAAGAAAAAGACAATACCTATATATTTGTAAGATTATTTGAATTAGGATCTGAAAAGCTGTTTAAGCAACTTAAATTTCTTTTCGTCTTCATCCTTGGTAACATATTTGATTTAGTTCTCGGAACTTTCTTCAATTTATCTATTCATAAATATATATTATGATTGGAAACTTAAATTTGAAATAATTGAATTCAGATAATTATAATTTTACAACAAAATATATATATATAATAAATAATATAAATGAAAGGTTTGAATTACAGATTTCCTCATTCTAGATAAGATTCAGGATAAGCCAACAGAGGCGACAAAAGTTTGCTAAATCAAGGAAACCAAGGGGCCCAAGTTATACACAATAATAGGTAATGCATATATTCTACAACCATTTAATAGATGGAATGAACACAACGATCATTCTCCTTCCCCCTTAATGCATGCCATGTAGAAGATTTCAGTATAGTCTAGTTAATCTACATCTGCTAATCATTCTAAAAAATCCTCCATTTCTTAAACCTAAATAAACCCAATAGATGTCATTTCTAAATTATTTGATTCTTAAAAAAGAGGATGAAGAGCAAGAGAAACAAGTAGTTCAACAATAACAGAATCAACATAAACAATAATAGTCATCATTCATGTAAAATAATTACTTCCCCAATGAAGTAGTCGTTTAGAGAAACATGTTTAATTTTTTGTATGTTATTGGAATTGGTGGGTTTGGTAAGGTTTGGAGAGTAGAGCACAAAAAAAATGGTTAGACTTATGCTATGAAAGAGATGTCTAAAGCTTTGTATTAATATATTCTCATATCAAAAGGATCATTGCTAAAAAAAGTGTAAATTCTTGTTATCAATGAAAGAAGCATATTGAGTAACCTTAAACATCCGTAAATATCCATATGTAAACTTTTAGCTTTCTTGTTAACATCTACTTTGCTTTCTAAGACAGAGAAAACTTATTTTTAGTATTGGATTACATGCAAGGAGGAGATCTGAGATATCACATAGGAAGAATGCGTAGATTCAGTGAGGATCAAACAAGTAAGTGTTCATTGTACAACAAAGAGGATTTTTTATGGCTTGCATCTTTCTAGGATTAGAACATATGCACTCTAAAAATATAATACATAGAGACATCAAACCAGAGAATTTAGTCTTAGACAAAAATGGTAATACTACTATCAAATATTATAAGGATATGTCAGAATTACTGATTTAGGCATTGCTAGAGTTTTGAGACCTGATAATGCTTAAGATACAAGCGGAACACCAGGATACATGGCTCCTGAAGTTATGTGTAGATAAAATCACTCCTATGCTGTGGATTATTTTGCCTTAGGAGTAATTGGTTACGAATTTATGCTTGGCAAAGTATTCAATTTAAACTAGAATAGAGGCCTTATACAGGAAGATCCCGTAAAGAAATTAGAGATTAAATATTGGCAAAGCAAGTCTAAATTAAAAGATCAGAAATACCTGATAATTGGTCTCTTGAATCTGCTGATTTCATCAATCGAGTAAACTTTACATACCATTAACATATTAGTTAATTTAAAGAAAACCTGCGAATAGATTAGGTTTTAATGAACCCTAGGAATTGAGATAGCATTCCTGGTTTAAAAATTTTCCATGGTAAAAGCTCTATAATAAGGAATTAAAAGCACCGTTTATTCCTCATGTAATTCTGAGTTTTTTAGTAAATTTAGCAAACAGAGGATAATTTCGATGCTCGATAAATATCAATTGAAGATGAAGAAAACAATGAATTGATTCAAAAAAATGTTATAATGCTAAGGAGAAATTCAATACAAGGTATGAAATACCATATAATTAGCACTATTTAATGGATATGAACTCGATAATTTTACTTAGGCAAATGAACCTATAAAGCAATAACTCAACAATAGTAATTATTGATTCATCCTAATTTATATTATATAATAATAAATTATATTAAATGAAAATTACATAGTATTTTCAATCATTTAGAATATATGCTATATTTGAGTATTGCCTCAAGGAGATGGAATTGAGGGATTAATATTGTTATTTATAATGTTTAATATACATATTTTACTACTATGATATATATCATCAAGCTTTTTGTTTTTGCTCCTAATGTCTTTTTTTTTATGAATCTTTGTCCATTGGCAACTAAGGGGATAAATGATTGAAATACTTTCAATAATTCTTTGAGGGCAGGATCATTGAGATCATGAGCAGACTTGAATTTAGTCTCATCCAATTTCAAACCTGAAATTTAAATTGTGCTATTGGCTAGAACTGCAACAGTAATTGTGAATTATGCTACAATGCTATTTGGACTAATCAAAATAGGATATGGATTCAATAATTCGTGTTTTGCACATTCTTGAACTGCTAATTTAGCTGTGATTTCATCTTCGAAGGCTCTCAATGAGAAACACAAAGATGGATATTTTTCATAGACTTCTTACATGAAGGCTCTGCCATGTTTAGTTTTTAATTAGTATTATCTATCCAATGCTCTTTTGTAGACTGTAGTTCTCAAATCAGACTATAGGGATAAGATTAGAATTTTACTTCTTTGGTCTTTCCATCACCAGTTGTAATGTACACATCCAAAACAAAAACATCATTGACTTGAATTTCTTCTTCATCAACTCTTTGTTCTTGAGTTTCTCTATTGATGATGACTTTGTTTCCATCAATAAAATGTCTCTTGACTTCGTGACTCAAAACACCTTCCAAAGGAGTGCATTTGTGGTCATCTGCAATTTATTAAATAAGTTTTGTTAAAGCTGTATTTGTAGTGCCTGGTTTGATTGATCTGTAAAGAGCTTAAACTGATTAGTATGCAGCCAATATCACATCTGCCTTTTGGCCTTCTACTTAATCTTCTCCTACTACGACTGTGTGTGCAGCAATTGCAATAAATCCATCAATGTGTACACCCAATTGACTATTGTTTATTATAAATTTTACATCTTAGCCACGTCTCCCTTTGCTAAATTACTGTTTTCAGACTTCAATGGAGAGTAATGTCCGCATATTTGATTGGCAGAAATAGTTGTTGGAAATGCCAAGCCTTTTTCTATATTTTTCTTATTGTAAACTTTTTGTAGTTCTCCATTAATCTCCTGATCTCCAAAAGCACAAATGGAAGCTATGTCAGCATCTGGCTATATTTTGGCAATCACTTTTTCAAGAACAACTGATCATTATTAAATTAAAAAAAATACCATTTACAATCTTGCCTGCATTTTGATATTTATCTAATACTCCTGGAGTAGCTATTGATTCAAGCTTATCTTATTCTGTTTATTAATCCATATTAAATTTAAATATTTATTTAAATCTTTATATATTGTATAATCATATATAAATATTTATATTTAGTTAATTTGTCAATTGCAAAACCCCAAAGGTTCCCACATATTCTCCTAATCCTCATACTCATCCACCTTATATTTTGGCGACAATTATCCATGAATCACTTCCGGAGTGAACACCTTATCCAAAGTCAGCTAGAAGGCATCATCCAACATCCGAGGTATCAACATTTTTAGTAGATTGGAACTCTCTTCCAAACATGGATTTGCATTGACTTCTATCAGCCATAGCTTTAGATTTTCATCGATCATGAAATCATAACCCAACAATTACATCCCGTATTTTCTATTTCTCTTATTCAGTCTGGTGGAATTCATAGTTATCTTCACAACATCCTTAATTACTGGCCAACCTTCCTTTCTAAAATTATATACTGTCTCTTGTTGACTACTATTAAACTAATACATACTCTAATAACTGTTGAAATCTCTTTAATGACAATTAATTGCCATCTTCAAATTATCCATAATTTTAGGCATTCTTCTAAACTGCATTATTAGTCAAATGAATGTATCTGTCTTTCTAAATCTATTAATTGATATCTTACATTGTCTAATGAAAATGTAGTTCCACTGGTTCTAATGTAAGCCTCCTTAAATAAAAAGTACTGCATGTCCTAAGAGATGAGAACCCAACATCTTATATCAAACTTTCTTCCACTCAACAACAATGGCCTTTCAATATATTTTTGAATCACAAACTCCTTACACTCATAATTTCCTTTACCATAGTAGTAAGATTTAATTAAGGCTTCAACTTCTTCTAAAGTGCTAAATACATGAACACCTTCTCCTCGATTCCAATCTGCTGGTTTCAAGAGCCATAAATACTATGATTTACTCATCAAAGTTTCCTACAATTTATAAGTTTTAATTCCATTGTAATTGACTTTTGTACCTGCAAGATTTGATAGATAAAAATCAAATTCTAAAGAGGTTTTCATGTTTGTTTATCCTAATGGATTGTTTGTTTGATAGAATTCAGTAAATTATTGAACATCTCTCACCCAATCCTGGGTTTTAAAGTTAAAAATAAAAACTAGAGGTATTATATCGAAGGTTCTTTCAATATTGTTGTAATATTAAAGCAGAGATTACGATAACCCTAACCATAATTCTTATAGATACCAGTCTTCGATGTGATATTCTTATGAAATTCAAAGAAATTATACATTACTCTTACATAATTACTCTCTGATGGTGTTAAACGATTAAAATCCATACCAAAATAGGATTGTTGCCAAATGAAATGTTTGTATTAAAATGATTGCGGTACTGCTGTCCAATATTATTCTCTCTTTTATAAAATTCGTTTTACAAGTTCTCCATTATTGCCTGATCCGACATAGTAATTGAACTTTTTATAGCTTCAATTAATACCTTTAATTTTGGTAAATTTCTATCTCTGTTGTAATTCAAAGTAGGATTTAATGCAGGAATTGTTAACTTTGATCTGTTGGCAAAAGGAGTATAATTGTTGGGATTAATATATCTTTTGTTTTGGTTTTCCTAACTTTCAGATAACAGTCTGGGTGATAGGATATCAAATTTGTTTTGTCTGATCATTTGTCTGTTGGTTGTTATGAGAGGGAGGGTTGGTTATGAGAGTTCTTCCTCTGAAACTTCCATCAAGGGTATGTCTTTTCCTGCCAATAATTTATCCCTCTACTACTATCTTGCTATGTAATATTTCACTCCATCAGCATAGATGTTTAAACTTCTTGCTAAATCTGGTTTCTATTTAATTATCTTCTCTAATGTTTTTTTTTATCTATCATCTGCCTTACACAACAATTCCAAATTGTGGAAGTTCCCCAAGGATTTGCTTTGAAGTTGCTCTTCCTTCTCTTTCTTTTTAATTAGTTTCTCTTTTGTAGCCGATGCCATTTTTGATTAATATAATAAACCAAATAATTTTATAAAAATATCAGTATGAAAATTAAGTAATCCCAAGTTGTTTAGGTCGTGGAATATTTCAATTTATAAAATTCTTTATTTAATACTTTTTTTGGATAATAAATAAAATATATAAAATAAATGTACGACTTTTCGAGAATGCAAAAATTGGTGGATAGAATGTAAAAACTATAGCCACCGTAGCCTCCTGCCGATACAAGATTCTTGCCTGAAGAATTGAAGAAGGAGAAGGTCGTTGAGGATCCAAAAGGAATTGAAAAAAAAGCCAAAAGATAACTCCTCATTAAAAATTAAAAGGGCTCAGGTGGTTTGAAACCTGTTGAAGATGAAAGGTTATTGCTCATCCAAAAGGAGAATTACTTAAAGAAAAAGCAAAGGGAATTAGAGATGGAACAAGTTAAAAAGGAATTAGCAGAACAAAAAAAGTAAGAAAAGTAAAAATTAGAAATAGAAACTTAAAGAGCTTTATAATTTGTTAAAGGAAAAAAGGAGTATTAAACACACAATTTATATTAGGGTATCATAAGTAGAGAGAGAAGTAAAAATTAAAAAATAAAATGACAATGAATTCTTAAAAAGAAAACAAAAGGTGAATAATTCAATTTAGATGTCTTCAATTGATGCATCATACGTATCCCAAAGCTAAAATCTAAATAACTCTTTGATCAAGAAATAAATCTTAGATTACCACACACTCCCTAAAGAACAATATTATCGCATTTATCGTTAACCAGCTGTAAGTCCCCCAAAATGAATTCATTAATTACATTCATCCAAAATTAACCCTTAATTATATTATATTATTGTTGATAATAGATATAGAATTCTAATTTTTCAATTTAATTTTTATCTCTAAGATAAAGTCCTCTTAGCCTCCTAAAATTTCCTTTGGAACTCTGATAATTGGGTTTGCTCTCCATTATTTAGTGTAAAAGATTAATTATTTTCTTTGTTTTCATCCTACACCAACGACTAGAGCGGAGTTTAAAATTAGAACAATCTTTTGGTTCTATCATCTCTTGCCCTTTCATACATTTTTTTTTCATTGATGGTTGGTTCAGCAGTTTCTAATGCTCTCAAAGACATAATTTTAAGTTTGGTTGATCTGATGTCCTCAATTTATTGAATGATGCTCTGTGGATCCAATTAGTATTGTAACTATAATGAGGCACCCCATGTATTTCTTTCAGTAAGAATGGTTCTTGTAAGTTAATCGATTTTTCTATTATTGAGAGCAATATAATTAAAAGCCATTATAGATTGACTCTAATCTGGATGATCAGGGAAATATGATTCTATGTCACTTAAAACATCATTTAATTTCTAAAATTTATAGATCTACAATAATACATCCATTTATGCTTGTATTTTTTAAACTTCTGCGTCAATTTCTTTGACCTTCTCACACATAGTATCATCAGCAACCTAAATAAGTTCAGACTCTTTCAATTAAAGAGCTTTGTATAATTCTTAAAAGTTGGATTGAATCTACATTTTTGTAGAAGTGTTAATTTCAACTAATTCTTTCTTTTTTGCAGCAAACTTGCATTAATCCTGTAATAATTAATCTTAACTAGATTTGACCTTCTAATAGAATTGATCAGCCTAAATTAATGAATGGTATTACTTTGGTTGTTCTGATGATTGAATAGGACTTTTGAACATTCTTTACTTCATGGTTTTTATGCAATCCTTAGAGATAACATTCCATACAAAAACAAGGAGTTTCACAGGTATAACAATAAAGTAATGCTTCTTCACTTGCATGTTATTAACATGTCACTGTCAATCCTTGTTGAGTATTAAGATGAATTTAGGATGCTTTCGAATGAGTGGAAGCCTAATATTAGATTTGCTATCTTGAGCTTTTTAAATTTGCAGTTGACATTCGAGATGACTGCAATTTGTACATATCTTGTAAGACTTCTATTGCAGAGGGATCCAAAAGGGTTTATGAAGAACAGATCTCACAAACTAAGGTTTGACATTAGAGTTTATTATAAAGTTTAGCAGAACATTGAAGACATAGATTATGTTCACATGATAATGCCAATATTTAATCTACTTCATTTCCGCATTTAGTGCATTCCAAGAGATCCTCCATTTAACTGCTAATTTAAATTTGAATATAATTAATAAATATATAAAATTTCATTTAGCAGCTAATGCTTATAATAAATTAGTATGTATTTAAAATAGAGCTTTTTGCATATCATCCTGAAAATGAGGTCTTTTGGCATAAAATCCTTAAAATTGACTGTCCTCATAGACACCTACAATATATCTTTCATCTTCAAATTTGTCAAGTTTTTCTAATCTGGCAACTAATTTGCCATCCACTACATCCACCAAATTTAATTGAATAATTCTATACTCTGGATTTCGATTGAGTACTCTCAAATCAAAATACTTCATAAAATGAATTTACACAAGAGATACCATACATTTAACTATAAATACCTAACCTGGAATTTCCATCAAAGCAGGCAGTATATGCACTAATATAACTAGATCCCCCACAATCATCATCTATTATGTTTTTGTCATGTCTAATTATTTCTCCTTCCAAAATAATACTCTTCGAGCAACAAACAGTCCTCTATCTATTTCTGGCTAATCGAAAAATTAAAGGTAAGATAAAAATTTCAATTCTGGAATCATGAAATCGTTTGTACAATAAGTAACTAGACTGGTCATCAGATATTTCATTGCATTTGTTAATTACATATATGATTGATCTAATTCTTACTCTGTCAAGGGTTTTTCTGGATTCTTTAGATATAAAATACAATTATACAATAAAATCTATCTCTTTTATTTTAATCAAATAGTTTTCTACTTTTGCCAATACCATCTTGCACCAATCATTAATGCGTTTCAAAGCAATAGGATATGAAATTTTTTATATAACTGCTTTACACTCCACTGAATGTTTATATAGTTTTCTCCATAAAATATTTAAAGGTTTACAATATATCTTCCAACGCATTGCATATCTCACTGCATTAAAAATTACCTTCAGTCTTGAACCCTAAAATAACGCTTTCTTATCTCCATTCTAAATTCAGTTAAATTTATAGCATACATCAGAGAAAAAACTTTATTTGGTTTATTGTATGGACCTCTTCGAAATTAATGGAATAGTCTTTTGACTTGATCTTCTGGAATTTTAGGCTTGCGAACCAACAGTTTTAATTTTGCCTAAGGATTATGGGTTTTATTAATTTGTTTAAGTTTCATGGGGTTGGGGCTGAGATTAAGGTTGAGGATAGTAGGGAGATTGATAGGGGTTGTACTAATAGGGTTGTTGGTATTGTTATTAAAGTGGGTATGGTGGAGGGGATTGTCCATATGGAGGAGGTTATTATCCGTAAGGATAATACGGATAAGGAGGTGGGAAATACTGAGGTTACTGTATTTGCTAAGGCATTTGCTAATAAATTATCTAGGGAGGTTGAATAATTGGCTATTACAGTTGTTAGGCTTATTAGAAAAAGGATTGTCTTAATGAGGAGATTTCTTGCTTAATTTCATTTAATTATTCATATTGAGGTAGCTTTGGTAATTTTAGGTGTATGGTATGAACTTGGCTTTTTAAATTCTCTAGTTCTTACTTAAAAACCTAAGCCTTATTTATCTTGATTATCCATTTATAATATTACTTCTCTTTATTCTTTCAATAATCTCTTTAGTGTCTAGTTTTATAAATCTATTGCTAGCTACATCTGAACTACTTCTTCATTGACTGAGTCGTCTGCTTACTAAGAAACCTTGGGAAATTAGAAGGATCTATTCAATTGTCCAGATTATCTAATTCCGCTTTTTTGACTAGGATCATGAGGTAATTAAATATCATAGGATGGTTTCATAAATTTATCCAATAAATCCAGCTGATTTCTCAAATTATCATAACCAGGCTGAGGTTTCTAATAGGATGATGCTCTCCTTTCCCTATAGTACATTTGATATTTTTATTATAAACATAATATATTTCAAAATATTAACTGTGATTATTACTAAGTTTAATCATTCAATTAGAAGTTCTAAAAATCAATTATTTACATTTACATTATTTTATAATCGCTATAGGCTTTAGGAGTTTTATGCAATATTGATTTTCTTTTATTGTTGAATATTTAGATTATTCTTAATTAATTTATTTTTTTTTAATTTGGTGACATCTTATCAAAATCTTTGAAATTATTAATAATTATTTATATAACTTAATAAGAATATCTTTAGTACAGCATATCATTGAAGAATCGACTTCGTTATTTAATAAAGGGAATATTAAGGAATAATAAAAATACTGAATTGTTATATAAACTTAATGATACTCTTCCTGGATGTAGACCTCATAAAACGTTTATAACGAGCGAAACGAATTCCAATATATATGAATGATAAGAATTATTTTATTAATTTTTATATTTATATATAAGGATACTTCTGTGATAGTGAAATAACTAAATAAAATTCATTAATCTAGGTAAATTAGACTGCGTTGGCAATTATTATTTTAAAACCTAGTCATGTTATGGTTATTCAAAAAACTTAGAGATGCTTATGATGGTTTTAATTTGTTTGTGCTTTTGCTTGTAATCTAATCAATAAGACTCATAGACTTTTGAGTTTGCATTGATATAATAGTTTACTCATCCAAAGGTGCTCTGCAAAGAGGACATACCTATATTAATATTGACATTACTTTTAACTTTTCAATCCAGAGTTATAAGCAATTAGAATGATACAAATGTTTGCAATAAGTAATCTTAACATTATTTTAGAGATCAAATTTTTCTAAGCAAATTGAGCAATACTAATAATCTAAATTAATCGAATGAACATCAGTATCTTTAATTTCTTAAAATTTTTAGGTTGGTATATATAAGTCAACATATGTGGTTGGGTTTGGTTCAGTTTATAAATTGTGTTATTAATTTGCTTTGCTTTTGAACAACTTATAGCAACAGCAAATTGTAATTAAGATTAAAACTATTGGTAAAGGGATGAATAAAATGAACAGAATTGTTGAAGCGCCTACTTTTTCGTCATTTATGTCAATTATTTCAACCTAACATTCATCCGAAAGTTTAAATAAATAATAAGGTGTTTGTTGCACCTTCATTTAATCTGAGACTAGAAAGGTAACATCTTTACAATTCTAGATTCTATCATTGTCTATCTAAATCAAATTGGTTAGAATTGAAATTCCATGGTTAATTTAAGGTTTGTCAGCATAACATTAGGATCTAAGATTGATAGAGCTTGATAGGACTCTTAAAAAAGTTGCCCCAGTTAATTATTCAATATCTAAATAATATAAATAATTTGATGAAAGTGTTGTTTATTACAAAATATCCAAGCCTTGAATACTGCAGTCATCTCCAAAGGATCCTTTCATGCATTAACAAACTCCTTAAAAGCAACTTCCTCCATATCGACAATCTCTAAGTTGGTTAATATTCTTTTTACTTTGCACAGGCTGATAATGGTATTATTTCTGCTTGAATTTTGTATGAAGATTGTAGTTTTGAAATTGCCCCTATAAATAAACCCTTTCCTTTAAATTCGTAAATATTGAAATTTGAATGATATTTTTTCATTTCTAATCTGTCCTAAAGAGATACTACCTGCTTTTTACTATTATCTTCATAGGCATTAGCATCATAAGTACATTATTCTCTAGTAGTTATAATTTTTTATTACTTTGTGATTGAATCATATTCCATCGTCACATTGGCATTTGGTTTATTTGAACACAATAAGAAAATAGGTATTTCTCCATCATAGTAAGTAAGAGATATGGCTATCTTTGATCTCATAGGAAAGCCGTCTTTTGTTAAATTGGTTATTGAGAAAGATTAAACACCCTACACTCTCTAATAAGTCTTTTCGATTTTTTGGTTCACTATTTAGTTAATGCAGATTAGAAAGAATAAAATAATCATAGTAATATTATTTTAATACCACATAGTTTTTATTATTAGAAATTTCAGTAATTATTCATTTAATTTACAGTTCCAATTTCTACTAGATAGGCATATGTCTAATTGTTGAACCAGTATCAACAAATGTAACTAAGTTCTTTTTCCTATTGCTCTAAAGATTAGAGAAAGTTGATTATTATAAGATATCTGTTTTCTAATTTTTTCTCATAGTCTCCAAATCTAAGGGAGATCTGCAACGAGGGCAGCTCTACACATTCTAACCAATAATTTTACTTTGTTATTGGTCCACCACATTTTAAAACAAAAATCATGGTAGAGATGATTGCAATAAGTTATTCTGACAGACTAATTTTGTTAGAGCTCCTTCATACATAAAGCGCACTCGATATCTGTTTATTCTACCTACTCTAGGGCTAAAGAAAATTTAATAATAGGCACAATCCTTAAGGCCTTCAAGTCTTTTGGATTTTTATGATGGTAAAATATGTAGAGCATACTTAATAAGGCTAAAATAAGCAAGGCAATGAAGGCAACAATTAGATTTTAGAATACAAAATGATTCTCTTATTGTGTAATCTTTATTCTATTTGATGAGGTTTATTCAAAGATAACATAGGATTGTAATTTAATTGGGAGTTGTTCTTGCATTTCGATAGTTTTCATTAAACAGGATTGCAAAAAGGTTTGATTAAAATTAATCAAATTGGTTGTGATTTACACTCCTTAAAATTGCATCTAGTATTGATGCTAGCATGTATATCGAATTTCAACAAAGGTTTCTAATTGTCTTTCAAACTTAGAAATATTGAACGATTTAATATGAAAAAAGTAATATTATTTTGGTTCCAAGTCTAATTAATTTTCGATGTCTTTGATCTAAATAGTGCAATCACTCCCCAAATAGGATACTGGACATTCACAAAATCCATTGATGCATTTGCCATTGTTTTAACAGATTCTAAATTAATATTATTTTAATACTTCGCACATTAATTTTTTCGCATTTATGTTAATTCAAGAAGAAAGCTACTTTCATTTCCTTATGAAATTATTCCAATAAATGGATTGCTTGAGAAGAGATAAAAGATGGAAAATAATTCGCTAATTTCTTTAGAGACAGGATTATTATCAAAAGTAATGGCTTGCGATGAATTTTGATAATATGAATTGATATCATAAATACATCCTAATCTATCTGTTATTTGTTATAATACGTTTTGAGTGAATGAATATTGAGCAAAGTATTATTTGGCTTGGAATTACATATAATGAGCAATGACTTAGTTGTATTAGATTATGGTGACAAGTAAAAACGCAAATGCTTTTCATTATCAATTAGAGAAAGGTTAAAAGTGATATTCAGAGCAAAAATGTTTTCTGAAGTATTATAATTCCATTGTTAGTTCAAGAGTTATTCTGCAAGACAAAAAGAGAATAAGATGATATATAACATAATTATATTTATTACCTAAATTTTTTGACAAAAATGATATTGAATTATACCAATCAATAAATTGTTTTCTCATTTTGTCAATTAATTTTGTTTGTTTTAGTCCTCCTCCTCATTATTATTTTGAGGGATATTAACTTATTCTGAAAATTGTTAAACTACAATTTAATGTTCGTCTCCGTACAATCTTGTATTGTGTTAAGATTTTGGAGTTAATAAAAAGAATTGAGCCTACTGATTCTCAGAGATATGCTGACCTTAATGATCACTAGAGGACAAGAGATGACTTTATACTAATAAACTAACATTTAGGTTTTCTCTGCACATAGGACAAGTCTAGGATCATTAAATTATTACTTAATGCTTATTTAACCATTACTTTAAACAATCAGCATGAAATATATGAGTGCAATAAGTAACCTTCACTCTTTCTTAGACTTTGAATACATTTAAACAAATTTCACACTCTTGTTCATTTTTTAAGCCAGGAAATTTTTAGAGGATTTCAGCATAAGAGAATTCAGGCATCATTTGATTTTCTTTTTCTTCCATTAATTTCTTTTCCTTCTCCAATCTTTCCTGTTCTTCTTTTTTCTTTTTTTATAATATATCATCTCTCTTACATCTGTAAATACAGTATATAACGACAATCATTATAAAAAGAGAAATACTCCCTATTACTATTCCTATAACAAAGGGATCCACTGGACTTTCAGAACCTTTAAATTAAACAATAAAGGGTTGTTTCAGTTTGATTATTATTTTGGCAAATTATTATTAAGAATTTTATTCTAATTCATTCACATAATTTAAACAATTATACATTTCATCCACTGTTATGTTAATTATTGATAATTGTCTCTCTGTAGTATTCTGTAACAAATATGGGTTGTTAGCATAGCAATCTACAATAATTACAGCTTGCTCCTCTAATCTGGCGAAGTAATATTGAGTAAACTTTTCCTCTTTTTCCATCCATTCATATATATCAAAAAAATAAAATTGAGAGCTTATCAGTGTTGAAGTTTCTAGTATTGATTTGCCCATAATAGAACAATCATGAGAAAAGTAATTTTGAGGGCAAATACATATGCCTTGGCTACAAATTCCTCCATTTTTACAATCGCTTGGCTTATTACAAATTTATACTAAGGGCAATTTTAATATTTAGTAATTTGAGCCATAAGATTAAAAGAATTATTGGATCTTATATCTAAATAAACATTAGAGCTAAAAGGAATAGCATTATATTATGTTTTATATGAATTCGAGATGTTTGCTTAATTAACAATCCTAACATTTTAGACCTTCAATTTAAAATCAATAGCATTGTGATCAATCACACAGCTAAAATAAAAAATAAATTAACTTGGCTTTATATTAATCGGTACATAACTCCATAATGGGTTAATTTTCACTATTATCCAAGGATGATAAACTGAAAAGAATTACTTCTCCTATTTTTAAATAAAATCCTTATGGTATAAAATTATCAAACTAGTAAATGTCTTTTTAAGATAAATTGGTCTCATTTAGTAAGATCATTTAGCAGCTCAATTATTAAAGCAAATATATTATGATAAGCGTCAGTTCTATCATTATAAATAATTTATTACAATATTATGAAAATTTAAAGCATAAATTTATTCTCCGTACTCAAAAAAGAAATTATTTAATACGTTGAATTGATAAATTGTTAATAAGTTTAGAATTTAATTGATGTAATTTCACTAAATTGTAATCTTTAAAAATGACTAAGGAACATCTGATTATAATAAATAATTTTTATATAAATTATAGAATTATTTGGTGAGATCTCAAGTGTAAATATACCAATATACGATTCAACTTGTTAATTATAATAAAAGAGACAATAAATATTTTAACTATTAAATACTGATTAGGGAGTAATTTTATTTATAAATGATATATACTTTGATAATAAATTTTACCCATGGAATAATTATGCGAAACTTGCTAAAGATCATAAGAGGAAATAGCTAATCTTAGAGCTCAGCTCTAAATTAAATAACAATAATTACTTAAGATTCAAGAATAATATGAACAAATAAAATAAGAGCAAATGGAAATCAAGCAATGGACGAAGCCTTTGTTAAAAGAAAAACTAGTGTATGAAAAAACCCAATCCAAGTAATTGTAAAAATTGCAGAATAAATACTAAACATTGTTACAAATACTTAATTATAAAAATTATATTCTAGACTCTTTGGATAAGAAAACAATTATTTTTAATGATTAATCAAAATCCTGTGTTAACTGATTCTATATAGAAATTTTCAGATAATCTTTTGCCTTAATTTTTTGATTATTGCAATTCGAGATGATTGAAAGAATATCTTTCTTTTAAAACTTTACTAAGTTTATTCAATTCTTCCTACATCATTGGTTTTTATTTAAGAGAATCTTGAGATTTGCATGCCCTTCATTATTTTTATTTATTACCAATTTTTCTCAAGCGATTTCACTTACACTGGCTTTGGTCTTCTAGATTTATATTAAGAAGGAATACTGTAAACTGAATAAGACTCATCAGATTGATCTAAATAATGTCATTGGAGAGCTTACCCAATAAATCAAGGATGCCTTTCTCTAACTCTTATTTATTTTCATTTTTCTGATAAATCTGCAGAATTTCCTAAGTTTTTCTGTCACCCTAAATTAGCAAATCTGTTAAATCACTAGGATAAAGTTACCTTTGAGTTCCCCTTTTTATGATTAATTTATAACATTTCTTCTGCACATTTCATATAAGGTTAGCAAATATTAACTTTCCTTACTAGAAGAAAACTACATGTATTTAAAAAGTAAATTTATAAATAATTATGAACTGTTAATATATAAACTATAATATAATAGATATTCAAAAATTAATTTTATAATGTACTAAGATTTACTAATAATATTTATTATGCTTACCAATTATTTAATGAGATCAAATAAAGTCAATAACAATTTCATTTCTATTGAATGACATAAAGTTACCATATCTTGTTAGACCATTCTTTCTAAGTTAGTTACAATAAATGGAATAAGCTATACTTTTTTGGTTGGTTTAAAATGAATTATAATAATAGTAGATAAATAAATTTATTTGCAAATTTTATTATTGTATCTGTTAGTCTATCTATATATTACTTATATATCATACTCAAAATGGTTAAATCTCCTAAAAAAAAAAATAATTAAATTATGAATTAATAAAAAGGTATTAAATATTATTGAGCTTTAGATAAGCCATAAAAACCGGAATGTTCGCCAATCTCTGAATAGAATGATTTCTAAGACACAACGTAAAAGAGGGATTTCCCTGAATTGAACCAATTGTACAGGGAAAAAGAGGATTTGATCAAATGGTTGCTTGACTAATTATAAATTGCTTAAAGGTTATGCACTCAAATAGTAACAATCAAAGTATAATAATTGACTTAAAATTTTAGAACAAGGATTAAATCTAGGACTTTTAGGAATTAAAGCGCATTCTTGATGAGTCATTAGAAAAAGCAAAAAATTAGGGGTATTCTTAAGAAACGAGTGTTAACCCATTTGATTCACCACCAAAATATATTTCTGATAAGGAAATAATTGATTCAGATATTAAAACCAAAAGCTAAAATAAATTCATCAATAATCCCTCCGATACCAAATTAATTTCAAATACGAACAATCATGAAATTAAGTGTAATAATTTAGATTATTTAGTTGGCCATAGAGATAATTAATAGAAAATCTACTAAAATACCAATGCTTACAATGAAACTCTTGAATAATCAAAGGCAAACTAATAAGAAGATTTTAATTAAGAAAATGGAGATGAAGAATTTGGATCATCATGCCATTTTATTAATTCCTCATATGAATTAAGAGCGAAAGAATCATTTATGCGGTTGAAATAGAATTAACTTAAACTCTCATAAGAATATTTAAATTTATAAAGGGAATTTATAATTTATAAGGAAGCATCATAGAAATTCATTCAAAACGATGTAAAGTTGTTAATGCAACAATTCAAAATTTAAATCTCCAATCAAGTTAGAAGTTAGCCTTAAATTTAAAATTACGAACCATAAAGTTAAGAAATAACTATTCATTAAAATAGATAAATTGAATCTTAAGCTAACCATAATATTTATTATTTGATGTTTTCCAATTACAAAGAAACTTTACTACAATTAAGAACTCAGTTTGAAAGTCTAAAATAGGGTTTGATTAATGAGAATCAAAAATTAAGATTAGAAGTGGAAAAAGAGTTAGAAAAGTTTAAAGAAAAACTATAAAGTATATTTAAGCAAAATTAATCGAATATAACAAAAATAAAGGATTTGTCTGATAATTTATCTATCAAACATAAGGAGAATGAGGATTTGAAGAAATCTTTAATTAATATCAAAAAAGAATTGGATGTGGAGAGACAGAATAATTAAGAGTTATAAAATAGATTTCAAGAACAAGCCAATGAGGCTTAATTAGGATAGTTTAATGATTCAAATGTTTATTCTTTATTAAAGAAATTTGAATAAAACTAAAGAGCGGTTTGTTAAAATGGCAATGAAGCATTTGAAAAATTGCAGATGATGGAAGAACTAAACTAATAAGTGACTCAAATTAAGAAAGCAGTTATGAAAGATTATGAGACTCAAATTGAAAATTAGGATTAAGAAATAAAAAAGTATGAAATGAGAATTAAAAGTTTATAAGTGGAAAAAAAATAATTGGAAGAAAATATTAGATAAAATAATCTCTAGGGTATTCTAAATGATACATTACAAAAAGTATCAGATTAGGAAAAAAAAAATTATGAATTGTCTATTGAAATCAGCAAAAAAGCAAATCAAATTACTTTTTTGAAAGAACAAATTCAAACATTAAACGATTTTGTTTAAGGAAAATAAAATGAAATAAGAAAATAATTAATGGAGGAGTATAAAAATATAATGAAATTGTAATTGGAAGGGTGTTACACTTTATAATAATAATCTATTCTTTTTAACTTCTTAGGACTTAAAATATTTAGATAATACATTATTTCTGAAAATTCTAACAGAACATAAATTGATTTAACAATGGAGAAATTGAATTAGTTTAATTTGACATGCCAAAAAAAAGAAAATTAAAAATTAATGGAATCCAAAGAGATAGAAAGATTTTATAAAGATTATTATGATTAATTGAAGGATATTTATGAGGAGACGTTATAACAATTCAAAAGGCTATTAAAGGAAATATAAGAGAGAAGAATTAAAGCGTAATGATATACTTTTTATTTTTGAATTTATTTTTATATTGCATTGCCAGTAGTAATAAATAAATAATGTAATAAAATTCTTCTTTTGATGAGAATGTTTAAATGGAAATTGAAAATTAAGTAGAGTAGAGAGTTGAATCATAAGAATTAGCTGAAAATTAGAGATTCAATGAATTTCAAACACCTCCAAAGTAAGATCATTCTTAACTTGAAAATGAAATCAATAATTGTTAAGAATCGCCTCATTTTACCTGCTAGCTTAAAAAAAATAGATAGCCAACAGACGAAAAATACAGTATTAATTTAATAAATGGATAGATTCTGAAAACGAAGATGGCACATTCTAAAAGAAGGATGAATTTCAAATAAATATGCATTTATTGAATAATTTAATAATTCAAGCATAGGAGAGATTACAAAATTAATCTCAGTTATCATTGTGTACAATTGATTTAAGTTTATGCAATGAAACATATAGTGAAATTAAACAATAGTTATTTGAAATTGAAAAAGTTTATCGAAGTATTAATTTTAAATATTTACAAAAGGTAAAGACGATGAACTTTCATAATTAAATATCTAATTGGAAAAGGAATTCAATGCTTGTAAGAATCAGAAGAATTTGGATCAAACTACAAACTCATAATTAAATTAATCTTTTGATATAATTAAAAGATATTAATAACTTTAAGAGATCAAGAAAAACAAGCTTATAAAATTTAAGAAAAACTATCGTGAAAAATATAATCAATTAAGAAAAGAACTTCAAGATTTGAAAAGCATAGTTGAATAAATGTTTTCTAAAAACCCATTCTTCTTAGAAGAAGAAGAATAAATTTCAGAATTCTGTAAGGTTTTTAATTAAAGATATAAATTCATAGAGGAAATTTCATTTATGGACAATAGTAATTCGGTATTGGATGACTAAAAATAAGAATCTCCTTAATTAAAAGAGGATGAAAATTTAGATTCATTTATTTTAACTTTAATGAAATAATTCAATATAAATTAAGGAGATGTTGATTAAATTAAATCATAGATTGTTGAATGTGTAAAAAACCAGAAAGAACTTATCGAGCAATAAAAACTTTAATTAGAAATAATTCAGACAAACTAAAACTTAAGTGCAAATCAATAAATACATAAATTAAAAACCAAAAAAGATGAATTAGAGAATGAATTAATTTAGTTAAATTAACTAAAGGAATCTCAGCAAAAAGCTTTGGATTAAACAAGGAAAGAAGTATAGGAACTAAAATAATAGCTAGAATTGACATAGAAGATTGATTACGTCTTTCTAAACTCTAAGTTATTTTAATTTGAATCGACCTAAATGAAGTAACAATAGAAACTAGTCTAAATTACATAGATAATATTCTAGCAACTGATGTAATCTACAGCCTTTAAGTCATAAATAAAAGAAGTTTTAAACGAGTAAACTTAGTATTTGAACTCATATTGTTGTAAAGCTAATGAAATTATTAACAAATAAAGTTGGTAATAGGATGAGGATCCATTGAAATATTTGAATTACCATCAATAGACGATTTCAAAAATGGTTGATACAATTTGTATAGAATACTCTAAAATGATAAAATAGATATAATAATAAAGAGAAGAATTGATGTCTTAGTTATGATTCTATTTTATTGTATATATTATTATATAATCTCATCATTCGACATTAACATTCTATTGAGCGTCTCCTTATCTTTATTATCTATTTCTATTTCCACCTCTCTAAGATTTCTGTTATGGCTTTTTTTATCTAAAAGCATACAAAAATTATTCACCTTTTTTCAATGGTAATATATTCTTCGTCTGAACTATGTTAGCTTTAATGGTCGTTATCCTATTATTATTCAGCGCCTTGCTTCTTTTCTTACCACTCTTCCTTTTATTATCTGTCCCTATTATGATATTATCTATTTCCTCTGTAGGGTCTCTGTTTATAATCATCTCCATTATTTTTTCTCTCATAATTGTTATCATTATGGTAATTCTTTTTATAACCTTTTCTATGATTATCATTTTGATGATGTTATCTATGTCCATCTCTTTGTTAATGAGTCTTCTCTTAATTCTCTTGATTGTCAACCTAAGGTGGTTCTTAAGTTTATTACTAGGGTTGATTGGTATTTTATTCTAAGTTAGTATTTTCTTACTATTAGTTTTCTTCTGAATGTTAATGATGTTATTAATCTAATGGTTGATGTACTTGAGGTTTAGTTTCTTCTTGGAATGATTTTTTTGGACTAGATTTAATTAGTACATATTGTTCATGCTATTAGGGCTACTCCTTCTATGTTTCAACAATAGGTTGGGAGTGAGGTGATTCTTATTTTAATTGTTGGACTTCTTGAACTTCTTGTGATTGTGGGACTGGTTGCACTTAATGTTTCAACTAAATTTAAATTTTATATATTTACATTCAAAGCCTTCCATGGTTGATCTTTCTTTCTCAATTACCCATTCACTTTATTTTAAAGTAGTTTAGCAAGTTCATAAAGTGAATTATGGTCTTGAGAGAGAAGGGCAAGTGTGTCTTGGTTTTCAGATAAATGCTCTAAAATGAGAATGAATGTTTCTTAAGTAAGCAGTGTTCCACTTTGTTCTGCTTCCCTCTTTGCTTATAGCCAATTGGATAGTTGGGCTTCTAATTCCTTTAATTTTTCATTGTTTTCCTCTTTGCTTTGAATCTTTTGAACTTGTTCTGCCTTCAATTCTTTGGTCTTTGATAATTCTTCCAAATCAGCTATGTCCTTTAATTTCTTCTGTAGATTTCTAGATTTCTTAGATAGGTAGTTAAAATAGAAATCCTTCTCTTCGTTTTTAACCTAATCCCAAATTGACTATTTCTTCTATTGTTTTGCTCCTTTCATAAATATGTATTTTTTAAAAATATTTAAATAAAAACCTCAATAATATGATGCCATACGAATCTGCCTTACTATATTATTATATTGTTCCATTTAATCACTTTCCCAACTATTCCAAATTAAATCCTGCTTAATTCTATTCCGTATTCGTTTTTATACTCAATTAAATAAAAAATGGAAAACCGAGAATAAGATGTTCCAGCAACAGAAAATCCAGTCGCAGAAGTGAGATTGGAAGACAAATTAAATGAAATATAAGAAGTGGGAGAGAAGGGAATAAATGAAATCGAGAAATACTACAAAATAACTGGTTCTCCAATCAACAATGCAATTATTGTTTAAGTCTTGATTTGTGCTCTTGCTTCTGGAAGCACAGCACTTGTGAATTCATTGGGTCCAGTTCAATGGTTGATCAGTCTAATACCCGTGTTCAACCTACTAAACTTCATAATATATGCAGTTTTCTTGGCATTTTTATAGTTCGGCAGTCCATTTTTCAAAAAGGTACATAGATTCGATTAACAAAATATAGAAACCTTGGAACTTCTTATTTTTTGGTATTCACTTCATTGGAAAGTTTTCATTCATGGTATTCTATGGAGTAAATTACCCATTAAATAAATTTGAAGTGTTTTATTTCCTTTGTGTGTTTGGTTATTTGTACGTGTTAGCATTGGTGAGAAATAGAGATGCAGGTTTGAATGGAGTCGATTTTACAATCAAAGGGAACTTTTTCTAATTAGCCGGTCTTGGAATATTTTTGGGTTTCTTCTTGGTAATCTTTCGTTTATGATCATTAGGCATTACTTACATAAGCAGGTTTTTGGCCAATGATTTGGTAACCAATTGTAGGAGTATTGTACTTCCTCTATCTCTTGCTTGAAGTTTAGAGATTTGATGGAAGTCTTGACTATCTGAGAGAAGGGAAAAATGCATTATTTTTGGGAGCCGCTCAAATTGATGCAGATTTGTTGTGGTTCTGTCCTTTGGCTATATTTCACATCAAGTCAAAAGGTGAGGTCATTGCAAAGAAATCTGAAGAATTTGCTTAGGAAGCTAAAGAGGAGACTAAGCAATTAATAAATCCTGAATAGAATGCATGAATTTATTTAGAGAATAAGACAGATACAATTTATTTAGTTTGGTATTATTTAAAATCGAATCGAAAGGTTCAATGGTAAATACTAGTCTAATTCTTTATTTAAATTCAAATTATTGTTTTCACTCATTCTCAGAATTCCACTATTTCTTATGGGTTTTGAAATATTAAATCGAATCCATTATATGCATTTGTATCTTTATACTATAATTAAGTATTTATTAAATATTATAATGAATGTATAAATGAAAAAATTGCTGAAGACAAATAAAGATCTCGGCAACCAATATTTAGACTTTACTTAACTATTTGAAAAGAAACTCAAACAACCAACAATAAATAATGATAGTAAAAAGGAGTTAATTGAATAATATAGACAGCGCAATTTCAAACATGAACCCTAACCATTCTATGAATCATCGGAAATTATTGTTTATGGATCCTTTGAGAATTCGAACATCATGGCTGTTCAACAAGAAGGCAATGAATTGAATATTTTATTGAATGGAGACACTAATACAAATGGATGTACACAATGGTTTTATTTTGGCATTTTGGTCAAATAGCCTTAACAATTGACTTTTCGTATTCTCAATAACCGAAGAGGTAAATCCCTATTAAAAGAGTACAACCACATTCGAGTATATGATAATAATAAATGGAATAGTGAAACTACTAAAGAGTTATTTTATTACCGAACAAACATCAATCATCCCTTCTACCATTCTTAAGATTCTTCTATTGCAAACCTGCAGTAAAATTTTCCATTGCATACCTTACAATTTAATTATAATTTCACTCAAAATAAAAGCATCGTGTACTTTGCGTTGACCTTGCCTTACACAGTCAGCAACCTATACCATTTAGTTTACAATTCGACTTTGAAACATAAGGTGTTATGTAGCACTACTTTGGGATTGCCAATATTTAAACTCAAAACTAAACATAAAAGTAAAGTATACTTTTATATTGAAATAATTAGCTTCTGAAGTTGTGATCATTTTGGCACGTCAACACCCAAGTGAGTCAGTAGGTTCACACATCTGCGAAGAGATGATTAAATTCTTAGATTCTGGCCATTAAGTCCAGAATAAGTATAGATTCATAATATTTCCGATGCTTAACCCAGATGGTGTATTTTTGGGTAACTCAAGGTGCAATTTTAATGGGGTAGATTTAAATAGGTAAAACACAGTTATACATTTATTCTTAGAAAGTGGGATATGCCTAATTAGAATACTGAGCCAGAAATTTACAATGTAGTTAAACATATCAAAAAGTACAAAGTAGCCTTTCTTCTTGATTTGCATGGACATTCCAAGAAATTGAACTAGTTCCTATATGGTTGTTCCACTCCAATTAAACATATTTCAGATTATATGAGAGTTAAACAATTCAGCAGACTATTACAATAAGGATCTGATCTCTTCAATTATTTTGTAATTGAGATGTAAACCATATTTAGAATTGCTCATTTAATGTGACACCAGATAGAATGAGTACAGCTAGAGTTGCCATGTGGAAGAAGTTTTCAATTGCTAATTCAATGACCATTGAAACTTCTTTGTATGGAGCATCAAAAAGACCTTTCGAAAAGGAAGAGTTCCATCTATTAGCCTAAAATATCCTTAATGCTCTATTTCAATATGATGAATATCAAACTGATCCTCGTCTATTTGACGCATAAGAAATCAATCAAGCCATTAAGTTAATCAAAAAAGAGGGGATTGAAGACAAAGAGTCTGGGTCTGATTCCGATGCTGAATAGGATATTATAGTAGTGAGAAATCCAAGATTAAAGGTCACATCCAGAAGAGATTCAACTCCTTTAATGGTCAAAAGTAAACCCAAATAACAATCCGAAACACCCATCTAATAACCTACTCTTTTCTTTAAGAATGAATAGACCTATAGTTACAAGAAGATCCCGTCATATTAGATGAAAAGAAAAGTGTAAAATTGTTAATCAAACTTAGTTCTCGAATGAATTCTTTTCAGAGTCAAATCATTGATGAACCATTAAGTGCCCAATTACCTACTATTTATAATATTCCTAGTAGGTAATACAAAGGCACTCTTGATCTAATATAGGCAATACAAGTGAAATCGCTTTCTAGATAATAGTGATAATTATAATTTAGTAATTTATTTTCTATATATGTTTATTAACTCTAATCTCTTACTCTATTTCGAAAGCATTTAAACTAATATGTTTAGTATTTTAATAGGAAATCCAATAACTCTAACTATGTTTAATAAACTATTATGGATTTCCTTATTTACAATATAATTTATCAGTTTTAGTTTTATATTAGGATTCTATTATTAACAATTTTTAATTATTACAGATGAATGTTTTAAGTGGGTGTCAACGATCTTATATAAGCTAGCAATCATTAAATATTTTATTATTTCAAATGTCTTAATGAAGAAATCCATCTCTATTCATTTAAAGGTCATAATTATTTTGTAATATAATAAATTGTTAAAATGGATTAAGAAAATAAGTATGCACTATTTTTCATTTGAAAATAGCTTCTAATTTATAAATGATCATAAATCATCTAAATTAAAATTCTGTTCAACCATATCGTCCTCCTCAAAAAACCTGAGTTTAATCCTATTGCTATTTTATATCTCATCCTCTTGGGTTGCATTTGTCTCTTCATATAATGTTGTTGCTGGGGTAGCTTAATTAGAAGCACTAATTATTTTACACGATTTTCTCTAAGCTAATGGGGATGAAGGGTTGAATTTTTGATGATGAGATCTGATTAATTTATTAATACATACCTGCATTGACTTGGGGAACGAGTTCCAATTATTTCAGACATAGGCTTGAAGATTTTGTTATTTTTTTTCATTTAAATGTTATCTTCTAAGAACTTAAGATATTTCTCGTGTTCCTCCTTGGTCCAATGTCCCACATTTTTTTTAGGTGAAAGAGAATCACATTTTTTGATTTTTTTGGATTTCGGAGATCTAGTACTGGTGAGTTCATTATTAAGACTATCCTTAAAGTTGATTTCCTCTTCCATTTAAACAACCCCTTATTAATATTTATTTAAAAAATAAATGTTTTCTTTAACTTTATTATATAGTTCATTTTCTTAATCAATTCTCCACCCTATTACAAGTTTAGTCAATTAGATTGATGATGGTTTATTCAGTAGCCTCTCTCTCATTTTTTCAGCATTTAATTCTCCATTCAAATATACATTCATTTCATCGAGCATTCTAAACATCTATGCCTAAGCAATCTCTCTCTACTTTTTCTCAGTTGTCAAGATTTCTTATAATTTCAATATCGAATTGCCCAATCTCTTAATGGTTTATTAATACTATTCTTCTCTAGATTGAATAAATTTACTTCAATACCTCTATCCCCTCTCTTCCTCAACTTCTTCTTATAATTATAAAACTCGATCCCCGATTTCTTCAGCATACTTTTCTTCTGTTTCCTCTCTATATTTCTTTTACCTAGCCTAATCCAGTCTAAATATAAACTCTATCGTCAGTTTTTTTATGATCTTTTATTCAAAATCTTTTCAATTCACTTTCTCTCCTTGCAGTTCCTTGCCTAAATAGGCCTCTAATCCTTTCAAATCTTTGGTTCTCAATTTCTCATCGTCACTCTATTTAGAAACGAATTAAATGTACTTCTCTAATTATTTTTTCATTTTAAGCTCCTTCCTCTACTTTGGATAATTATTCCTTCAGTAACTTAAATTTTGATTCGTCATTCTATTGTTATTTATAACTTTATCCTCTAAAATTTTGACTTTCTACTCAAATGTTTCCTTCTTAAACTAAAATAAAATGATTGATATAAGAAAATACTGCTTAATCCTCATCAATAGAATGCTATAGGTTAGAGAGCTTTTCAGTTAATTATGAGATCTTCGCTCTGCTGGGAGAAAGTGCCCTATCTCTATCACCACCATATGAAACAGCGGATTAATTCTTAGGTCGAGGAGAAGAGTACATCAATTTAGAAGCTGACATAGTTTTTGATATTATTTTATGATAAATTTATTTCTGTATATATTCAAAATTAAATTTATGTTTTAAAGACTAATCTAATATCTATTATTTCATTTATATTTTTCAAATAATGGAAAATATTTATCTGACCAATAAAAATTAAGTCCCTATTGTAAGCTATTATTATTTCATTAATATAATATAGAAATTTAATTAAAGATAATGAAAAGACTTTACTTATATTGTATTAGAAAGACGAATAAATCAATGATTATCAAAAGGTTTCAATCTTTGCTACTTTTTAAGATCATCAATTGCTATAAATGGATTCTAAATTTATTAAAAAGGATTTTAGAGGTACTTTTATAGCGCATCATCAAATTATTTCGTTTCAACAGTTAATTATTATTTTATGTCATCAGGCAAATTTGCTAGTTCTGACAAATAGTTTTTAAGAATTTCAGTACTATCTTAAATTCGATGTGGATCATAGTATATTATTGCTTCATTCATCTAACTTCTTGATTTCAAGCGATATTTGTCAACCATAACAGATCTATCTATAATACCATTAGACTTCTATGTATTAATTGGGATTAAGTATTTCTGTCGATGATTCGAAGTTGTCTACTCGAAGGATACTTCAATCTCACAAATTTAATCAGCTTCAATTATTGGACTGTTTTTTAGACTTATCAAATGAACCTTATTGTACCCAAATGAAATCAAATTTTTAGAAATCCTAATTTCATATGGGTTAACGTATTGAAATTTTCCTCCTTCCTATTCCGATAATTAAATAGGGCATTGCTTGTGTGTTTTAACTATTATTAATAAGTTTTTTATAACAGACTATTAGAGCTTGGTCGCTTAGTAACATAACAATGAAGATAATTGATCTACACTTTTGACAATTTATAAATTTCCATCTTTTGTATTTCCAGGCTTTTTTTTAATCTTAGGGGATTCTTATTATTTATTAGAGAGCAACAGAAAGGTTTTCAATTTGAATACTAACTCTTTTTCAAAGATCTGTTTAAAATCATGGTTGTTTTATTATATTTCAACATCTTAACTAATTACATTAATAGAAGTTATTTAGTTTTTATATTATCTTAGTTTCAAACACAAGTTTGCAACCAATAGGGCATTTAAAATATTTGAATTCCCTTTCTACAGAGTGATCTGGTCTATCTTTTAAAGAATAATTTATCTGTTTTTTTCATTGAGTGGAATTAATGGGAAAAGCTTATCAGCTTTATTGTTATAAATAATTATACACAACCTATCCTGTTCTGTTAAATAATTAATTAAACATTTCAAGGCCGATTTCATTTTTTCTAATGCTTCATCATTTAATGTCTAATTAATGTCAATTAAGTATATTAAATCAACACCAATTTTAAAATCAGGTTAGTGAGGAAGATTTTTATGAATTTCAAAAAGCAGAGACTAATTGTCCTTGTATCCATACTTAACATCAACTGGGTTCTTTAAATCATACTATTATATGCATTATTATGGTGCTTCATCGTCTGGAACATTTTGAAGATATTTTTATTAAATGTCAAAGTTGCTTTATGCTAGGTTGATGTAGTGCTTGTTAAAAGAGATCATTAAAAATACAATAACAAAAGAAGAATTGGATTTATATTTTATATTTGTAGGTTACAAATTTAATTAATATTAAAATAAAAATACTTATATATTCACATTCTAAAATTAACAAAGGAACTAGTTAGTATATATAACCATATTCTAATTAATAAAGATACTCATAGTTGATCAATTAAATTCAATTTAAATCATATTTTTTATTCTCACGAATAAAATTTGTAGAAAATATTTAAGAGGTTACAAAAATTATTTCTTTTGTGTTTATACATTATTGTTATAAATTGTTTTTGATTAAATTTTTCTAAATGATAATTCCAAAAAATTTCAATCAATTCATTTAAATTCATGGGTGATCATAATTTAAGTAGTCATTTGTTCATTTACGATTTCTATATTTACTTTTTCAATTCATGTAAATAATTAGAAGTTTAACTCTAAAGTATAAAGAGCAATTATAAATGCGAGCATTATCTCTATATACTATTAATAGTTATTCATGTAATTATCTAAAATGAACCTAATTGATTTTGAATCCAAGTTGATTCTTTTTTGACATGTTTCCAACAAAATTTTATAATCTTATTACATCCTTATATTATTTTTTGACCAAAACATTTATTAAATTATCTTTTTAATAAATAAAAAGAATAAAGACTTATTTGATATAATAGATAGTTGTTTATGTATTTATTTGCATCTTCATTTAGTATTAGATTATAAGATAAGATTATATTTGTAATAACCAATTAATAATAAATCTTTAGATTATATCTATATATAATACATATAACTAGGATATGAATTAGATCAAAACTTAGCCGTATAGCTAGTTATTTAAAATCATAGGAGGGATATTTTGAGAGAAGGATCATAGTTAAAAATAGGCAATATTAATAAATACAAATATGGAAAATTTACATAAGTAATTAAAAGGTTAGAGAAATAAATTTGCATTTATTTATGACAAGTGTGAATTATTAGTAGTAGAGGAATTTTAATTATAATGAGAATATGGAATTTCAAGTTTATATAAAAATATTTTAATTATTTATGTCATAAGAGTCATAAACAAGTTTGTTGGGAAACTTAAGAAAAGTAATTACTTTGGTAGATCAATTACGTGATATTGGACTGAATGATTACATAAAATTACCTCGAATCGTTGTCCTAGGTATCCAATCTGCAGGAAAGTCTTCACTGTTGGAACATATAGTGGGAATTGATTTCTTACCAAGAGGATCTGTAATGTTATGATTTGATAAAATAGGGCGTTGTCACAAGAAGACCATTGGAATTGCGTCTGTCTTACTCACCTTAAAGTGTGTGTGCCTAACCAACAGCTGAATTCGTAGAAGAAATCAAAGGCAAGAAATATACCAATTTTGAAGAAGTCAGGAAAAGCATCGAAGAATTAACTGACAAGGTGTGTGGATCAAGCAAAAACATCATTGACAAACCAATCATTTTGGCAGTGACTGGACCTAATTGTCCAGACCTAACCCTTGTTGGTAACGATAAAAGATTCTATGTAATATAGACTTACCTGGAATTACAAGAATACCAATTATGGATTAACCTAAAGATATTGAATAAATCACAACCAATATGGCTAAGAGATATTGTGAAGACCCATCAGCTATCATTTTGTGTGTTGTTGCAGCCAACGCAGACATGACAACATCAGATGCATTATTATTGGCTAAGAAATTGGATCCAGATGGCATCAGGACTGTAGGAGTCTTAACAAAAATAGATATTATGGATCAAGGAACAAATGCAATTAAAATGTTAAAAGGAGAAGAAGTGCCACTCAAATATGGTTATGTGGGAGTGAAGTTGAGATCCCAATAAGAAATTAAGGATAGTGTTCCCATTGTGTAAGCTGTTCAAAGAGAAAAGAATTTCTTTGCCAATCATCCTGTTTATTCTTCCATTCCTGGAGATATATTTGGTACTTAGGTGTTGACTGGCAAATTAACTAGAATTCTATATCGAAGAATCCGAAGTTTCTTGCCTACTTTAATGTAAGAAATTAATCAGAGGATCTCTAAAGTATAGAATAGACTTGACATTTTGGGACCTGGATTGCCAATTGAAGATTCTGTAATTCTATTCTATAACATTATTTAGGATAAATTGCATTATATTTGGTAACTGATCCATGAATTTTCTGTCCGTTTTCGAAATTCTATATCAGGATAATATGAAAAACAAAAGGCTAATATCAAGAGTTTATAGGTGCCAGCTGGGTCATCAATTAAGTTGCTGTTCAAAGATTTATATGACGATTACAGTCAATTAGATTATTGTGCTTTAAAGAAATTTAAGGAAGAGGATATTCTATAAGTCATTTAAAAATATTAAGCATAATCTATTCCTGGGTTTTTGCCTGTGGATGCATTTTATGCTCTTTTGAATCCAGAATTAAAGAAATTATATGCTCCCGCTTATGACACTCTTGAATAAGCATTTCAGATCCTAGAATAGTATGCAAATACTATTTTAGAAAGCCAATTACAATAGTATGAGTCTCTTTATATTTAATAGATTGCCTTCTGTTTACAAAATGTTATAAGATTAAATTATGGAAGTGATTCATGAATGTAAAAAGAATGCCCATGATTCTATTACTGATGTACTTGATGCAGAATAAAACTACATTTTCACAAATGATTTAAACTATTTAAGTGGCAAACCTTTCATCAAATTTGGCAAGGAATCAAAAGCTGATCAATAAAAAGGAAATCCTATGGTTTTAGAGTTAAGAACTAAAATAGAGCATTATTTCAAATTAGTAGTCAGGGCTGCTAGGGACAACGTTCCAAAACTGATAGGATACTTTTTAGTTAAAGGATGCTAAGTACTTCTATAATTTCTATACTATAGAATCAAATGTTGAGATAATTGTAATAAAATTTAATGCAAAACTAAACCATTTTGTCAGTTATTAGTGAAGACTAAAATGTAGTTGAAGAGAGAAAGAAGCTAAATAGGGAAGTAGAAACATTCAAAAATGCATAAAAGATTATTAAAAGAGATCCTGAGTAAATATCAAAATCTATAAATTAGTCTATCAGAATATATATTATCAGCAAATGAAGAATAAGAAGATTAATAATACATTTAAAAATAAAAATAAGCTAATTCTGCGCCTACTCAATAGAATAAACCATAAGTATGATACTTAAATACATTATTAGTAATAAACACCATAGTAGTAATAATAATAACCAAAACCATAACAACCTTAATAATAATAATCATAATAGGTCTCTGCAAACACCAATTAAAATAATAAGCCTTTGACAACTAATGCTACCTAAAGAACAGATGTGCCAAAAGACCAAGAATAACTACCTTAAAAACCTAATGACCCTATCGTAAATAGAAATACAACTTAATAACCAGATTCAACTAGACAACAACCATCCCCAACATAACCATAATAAAGATAAGCTCAACCTCCAACCTAACCTACATAGCCAATTTAATAACCTTAAAATAATTATCCATTAAATAATAATAGACCAACAGGAGCCGCTCAACCAGTTGCTTAATAACCAGCTCCTCCTCCAGTAATTTATTAGTTTTATATTTTAGGCTCAATAACAACCTCAACCCTAAGCTTAACAATAACAAGCAGAGAAGAAAAGCTTGTTTGGATTTATGAAAAAATGATTTATATTGATCATTTTAGATTATCAAAAATATCATGGACTCCTAACAAATAGTTTTTTAGTATAAAAAACATTTTTATATTAAAATCTAGTCTTAATTCAACCTGAGTTTGAAACAATGTCACTATATTGATTCTGTTTTTGCTGTGTCTTCAAATTTCTATCGACATTCTATTGGTTTTTATTCTTCTTTCGATTTCTATGATATATTCCTCCTTGTTAGCTTTTCTCATTTGTTGTATATTTTTAATATTTAATATTTAAGTCCTTAATACTTTATCTTCTCATTAATTTATATTACTTTAAATCAATGCTTAACTTTTTCAAATTCTCTTTAAGAATATAAATATTTGATTATTGTTGTTAGAATTATAATTTATGGGGAAGGAAGCTAGTCTATATTAAAAATTAAAAAACTACACCAATTATAATTTGTTAATTAAATCTAATAATTATCGTAACTTAATACAATTTACTATAAATCAATAGCCATGCTAGCAATTTTTATTAAACTGAATAGTCAACTGATAAAAAACGAATAATGGAAAAAGTTGTAAAATTTGACCAAAGATGATCCAACTCATTCTGTGCCTATTGAAATCTTGTGGTCAAAATGCATTATATAAAATTCCATATCTCAATAACTAAGGAGATGTTAATCTCAAAAAAATTATGGAGAGTTATCTAGGATTGTTGTATTAATTTCTTAATATTTTCTATTAAAATTGTTATTTATAATTAATTATTAAATACTTATAACTACTTAACAAAATTTAAGTTAGTGATGATGGGATTATTTGAATTAACTCAATACATTTTAAGATATTTGATGACTTTATATATTTAATATGAAGTGAATATATAATCATTAATTATTTAAATAATGAACAATATCTAAGGGTATTCACTTTCAAAGCCATCAACTAAAACCACATAAGCACCAGGTGGCAACTCATCCATCTCATTTGTAATTTTGAATTAATATTCAGGGATCCGATGAGCCTGCCCCTCAATAAAAACGAGTTGTTAGAGACCCAAATGCTAGTCAATTTACTCTAGGAGGAGAGCCTGTTCCCCAAAAAGGATAGCAATCATAGCAATAATAATAATAGGATTAAGGTTTTTCATATTTTTTGAATATTTTTTTAGGGACCCATACATCCGTCAAAGTTAAGAATCCACCTGGAGGTCGTTCATAAATATAATTCGGATGAAATATTAGTTTAACAAATAATTCATTTACAATTAATTGCATCTCACCTATTCTATAAATTTCACTCAAGTCACTAAAATATATATCAAGAAGTGATGGATTGTGTTATCTATGAGAAATAATGATTGGGTTGAAGTTTCAGATAGTAGTTTGTCACCAACTCATTCACATTCGGATGTCAGATTTATAAAAATATAACATTTAATTCAAACCTTCAAAAATTATAAAAGAAATTCATAAAATAATAAAATAATGTTATTTTGAAAAATCATAAAATTTGAATAGGGCCGAGTTTTTTGAATTTACTCAATTTCAGATTATTTGCCTCAACTTCTTTTTTATTTAGTATCCTTAAACTCTCTAATGGGATCTCCCCAATTTTATTCATATTTTTTATTATCCTTTATTAAATCGATAATAATTCTTTGTCTGTTTAATACTATTTATCAAAAGTTTCTTTTGTTTTATCTAATTTTTATATGAATTGTCTAAATTGGTTTTTTATCTTCTCCTAAGGTTCCACTTTCTCTATGATTTGACTATCTTTCCTAGAGACTGGAATGACAACTTAACTTAAAAAAGTTCTGTGAGAATAGATTTTGGATGTATTTGGAGATAGGTATGGAAGTTTGATGGTGCTTCTAGAGGTTTCTGGATAAAATTGATGAAGAGTAGTTCTTTCTTCACTAATTTCAGATAATTATTAATTGGGTTCTGTTAACCTTTTCTTTTTTTTAATAAATCGTGATAGTCCTTTTTTTTATTTATTATTAAATAATTGCTTAGTTGTTTTTTCAAGAAGCGTTAGAACCTTTTCTGTTTATTATTTAAATTATTTAGCTTATCTAGAAATTAATTCATCCATTCTTTCTTTTTCTTGTAGGTTTTCTTCTAATTATTTTTGAGGCATTTTAATCATTTAGATAGATCCTTTACAATTATTTCGTTCTTGCTCATATTTTTGTTGTAATGCTATCTATTCTGATTTAGTCCTGATATCAATAAATAACTTATCTATTGCATTATAAAATTTGTCATCCTCGGTTTTAAGCTCTTCAACATCTTATTTTGTTAAATTTGGCTATTCTTCCTAGATCAAATATCCTTTAATGTCAGGATAATGTCTTATAACGGTACTATTTTCAACAATATTCTTGCTCCTTTATATGATGTCAGCGTAATCAAATAAATCATCATTATCGCTATCAGAATCAATTTTCTTTAATGTTTTTAATTTCTTTTTTATTTCAACACTCGCTAACTTCTAA
Source organism: Paramecium tetraurelia (assembly GCF_000165425.1). NCBI lineage: Eukaryota > Ciliophora > Oligohymenophorea > Peniculida > Parameciidae > Paramecium > Paramecium tetraurelia. The sequence goes on along the minus strand of NW_001799499.1, from coordinate 227,134 downwards.
TTGCTCAAATGCCTCAGAAACTATTTAATATCAAGGAAGGTGTCCATATTACTAAAATCCTTAAATCTCTTATCGAACTACTACTCCTTTGAAACTTTTTGGATCCTCATTTTCTTTCTCTCTTATTGTAAAACTTTAGTCACATTTTAATTGACCAATCTGTTTTCTGTATAAAATCATTTTATTTACTTTCCATCTCATCAGTTTCACCAAGTGGAGTATTTGGAGAAGAGTCTTTTTACCTTCTTTTTTTGGCTAATTAATGTTTAACAAATTAATAGAAGTCTTATTCGAAGTTGTTCATTATAATTAATTAAAATGGGTGATATTTAGTCATTAAAAGTAGCCTTTATTGAATTCATAGAAAAATTACTGCCGTCGATCTCAGATCCAATGTCAATCACTTAATAAAAATGCTAATTGCTCATTAAACTTCTTAAAGATCAAGGTAAGACAATTTCGGATGTTTGTTTATATATTTAAAATCTCAAGATAGTACATTTGAAACCTTCTAATCAGAATGTTTAGGATGAGGACAAAGTGAAATCTCCAACCAAAATTAAATAACTCGATCATGAGCTTTTCTAACCCGAATCCTATTTTAAGCTAAGTAAGAAATTCTTCTATAAAAAACTAGATCTTCCAAATAAGGATTTAATAATAAAGAAATCCAGTCTCAAGAATATTGAATTAAGAGAAAAAAATAATAATGCTGAACAAAATGAAAGACAAGCAGAAGACAGCTCGACACCTCTTAAATTTGGGATTGATAAATTGAAAAGTATTCATCTAACATTATCTTAAGAAACGCCAAAAATGACTTCGACCTTTAATATGTTCTTCCAATAAGTCAAAGGGTTTTCAATAGTTTCCAAAGAATATATTATTGATAATTTACAACAATCAATGAAAGAATTCACGAGACACACTAAGATTATGGGATGCATAGAACAAAGGACCTTTGAGGTCAATAGTGGCGAAATCTCTGAAGTTGATAAAAAGCTACATCATCAAAACTACAATTTTACAAGTTACTCTAAATAAGTTGAAAGATAAAAATCTTTTAAAAAAATGAGCATATTTGAACAAAAAAAAGTCCCAGAATCAAGTGTTCAAAATTAAAACAATCAATAATTATAACCTTCATAATAAATACCATCAATTCCTAATGGATCCTCTAATTAAAAAGAGTAAGATTCTACGAATATTGAATCTCATTCAGGATAGGTTGCTCGCACATATTTACCTTCTAAACCATCACTATATTCCTATCGGGCTTAATAACGAAGGGCTGAATAACAAGGGTCTTAAAATTAGAGAAATATTTCTCAATAAGAATCAAATAACGAATAATCTAGCAATACAAATTAATAAAATAATGTATTAGAAAATTAATAACACGATACCAAACCCAAAGATGTCCAACTCTCATTAGAATAATCATAAAATTAAACCTCAGAAATTATCCAAATAGGCACTTTTCCATCTCCCAAATAGTCATCCAACTAAAAATCTGATTATGACACAGGTTCAATAGATACTCAAATAAAATCTCTACCAGTTTCACCCATGCTGACCAACACTAAGTTCACTATTGAATCTACTTAATCTTAAAACCATTCTCGAGAATAGTCAATAAATGAAGAAGTTAAAGTTGATCAAAAGTATGAAGTTTCTTAAAGAAACACTTACACCAGATTTAATTACACTCAATAAAGATTATAATTAATCAGAGGAAATTTGATTTAAAATAATTATAGAGGGTCAATTAATAATAATGGGGAGGATAAACCTACAGACATTAAGATAGATATGAAATAATTGGATTAAAATTTTTGATTATAAATATTCTTTTCAAATTCATTATTTAGTAAAACTTTTTGAAAATTATTTCTGCTTACCTTCTTCAATATTAACTTATTTGATTAGTAGTTATACATTATGATAGTTCTATGTATAATCGTCATTTTGAATATTCAAGCTTGCCATTATTGGTGTGTATTTGTTTACAGAAACAGAATTAGTTCTTGATTATCGAATATAATTAGAATTCTGGTTATGATAAACTAATAAATCCTTGCTCTTTTTTAGAGCAGAATCTATGTAAGGATCATAATAACTGTAATTAGGCAATTATGGTTTTTGTGTTGGTTCAGGTCTTTAACTTGATTAGGCTCTTTAAGAATTCTAACGTGAAGATGACTAAGGTCTATTAATATGAGGTCTTGGTTCAGGAGTGAGAGAGAATTATTAAACAATGGGTTTGGTTCTTACAAGACTAGCTACTTTTATTGTTTAAGGAGTGGAGTTGGAATTGGAATTAAAAGCTTTTGCTTTGTGACTATTTAAATCTGGACTCCTTTCGGTCTTTTAATCAGATTTTGAGATTGTATTTATAGTATCCAATAACACTGGTTATTGTGAACACTTAACATAAAAGTGATCAGCAATAGTAGTACTTTCAAAAGTGTTTATCATGTTTAACACCTAAGCATAAGTGGGTCTCTAAAAAGGACTATATGAAAGGAATTAAATGACAATCTATTCAAAAGCCTAAGAATAGTTATATCTAGATATATCTTGTATGAATTACTTTTAAATATATTATCTTAATTTAGTTATAGCTAATCCATATTAGAAAATACATTTCTCAACATCATAAAATTATTTAACTTCTAAACCAGATATGCAGACCACACAAATAATTCCTAATACAAAAATATTTATCTTCTCTAAATCAAAATTATACTAGATCTTATTCAATAATTTACTTTGTTTTGAGAATCTTTCAATTCTTGTAATTCTTCTGATGATAAATATTCCAATTCCCTCAATCCTAATTTCACTTTTCTAAATGATGATATATTTTATGGAGTACAACTCAATTCTAATAATTTTATATCTCCACCATCTGTTATGCGTATATTTTAAGGGTGTAAATCCATATACTTCTATTTATTATTTTATAAATCAATCAATGTTTCACAGACAGTTTTGATTAGATACCATAATTCTCCTTCAAAATATCTAAATTTATGCATTTATATTACGTTGTCCTTAATTTCCTTCTAATCTCCATATCCTTTAATAGGTTTTTTTGTATGTATTGAATACCGATATGAACAATATTTAGAGTTCCACAAAAATCTTTTACACTTGATTAGGAGCAATCATAAATTTATATTATATTGGGGTGCTTAAGTCTTTGACTACGAATTTAATTTTCAAGATTACTTTATTTATTAGCATAATAGTTCGGGTTTATTAGATTGCAATTTAATAACTGCCATAAGTTCAGAGGGATCCCTATTAGACTAGTAGACAACAATATCTCCATAGGCAGGATCAGTTTTATTTACGATAAACTTGTAGTTATTGAGAAGTTGGTTTTATTTTTAGTTGTTGGAACCCATTTAATTATATTAAATTAATATTCTATGCTAACTTATACAGATTTTTGTCTTAAACTAGCTAAAATAATTAAAGAAGAGTAAATTGAATCACTAACTTTGAAAACTCTAGTAGATGAAACAATCGACTTATTAGACAGATAGTAGCCTCCAGTTGACACATATGTACTTAATTTTTTTATAAAAGGAAGAAGTAATTGCCAAGGAATTATTGTTTTACAGAACTGAATGTTAATATCTCAATAAGCTAAGACTCTCACTCTAAAATTAAGTGAAGGTAATTAGAATAAATAAATAGCTATTGCAAAGATAATTATAAGAGGAAAAAGAAACCAATATGGAATTAGCAAATTTTCTAAAAACGCAAAAACAAGAATAGTTATTGAATAAGACAAAAACAGAAGAGTTAAATAATATAGCATTAAAAAATGAATCCTAAAACGTAAGTGCTCGATAGCATAAAAACTGTAATTAACTACTTTTAATTGATTTTTATTTAGAATTAAATATTACTTAGAGATAAGCCTTATAGCCATAAACAACTAAACAGATGTAACTAGCTCCTCATCTTACCATAGAGATTAAAAATATAAAAACTCCATTGTTGGAACATTAAGACCCAAAAAATCTCAAAGAATTATTCCAATAGTGCGTATAACAGATTTCTAGGGAAAATCAGATGAGAGGAAATCATATTAAGAAAAATAAACAAATGTGCAGTAGAGATCATTCAGGACAATTTAATATCAGTGAAGATTAGAAAGATGATATTTTTTCAAAACTTGATATCAAAACCCTGACAGAAAAGTATTAAAATACAAACACAATGATAATAGATTTTTCTTAAATCCGCAATTTTTTAAAATGATAGAGGCCTAAATATTTGATGTAAAGTGTTGCAATAATAAGGCTTGCCTTTACAATTTCAAATAATCTTAATTATCATCAGAACCATAACAAATCTAAAACGAAAGTAAAATTTTTTAAATTCCTAAAAAAATACCATAATTTCGATCAGATCATAGAAGTAGAAGTGTAGGCAGACAAGATGGTATAATAAAATTATCATCTTAGATTTAAAACTTCAATATTAGTATTTATTCGCAGATGTATTGCGTTTAGAAAGAGAGTTGTGTGCAACCCCTAAATAAAATAAAAATAGATAAATTGAATTAAAAAGTTAATTGAAAGATATTCGTGAAAAACTATATCAATTATAGTGTAGGATTTTAAACTGAGTTTTTATCTAAATCTATTTCATAAATTATTCTTCTCCTTATGTAGTTATTTTACTTTTTATTTTAAATTGTCTTTACTCATAAACTATAATATCACTTTGAAAAAATAATATATAAAATTATAAACAGCTAAGTAATTTTAGCGATTTAAAATAATTCTCTAATTCTATATCGAATTATTAATAAATAATAAAATCAAATCTGACAAAGTTCATTCAAATTGTTAGAAATATATTATTCTAAATATTTGATTACTTATCCTCGAGTACAATTAATCTTAGATCTACACATTCTAGTTTCTAAAAGTTCATTTTAAAAATATAAATTCACATACTCTCCTTAAATTATGAAGCTTAATTTAGATGCAAAAGGAGGAATAAGTGGTTCTTCAACTAAAACAGATAGCATTGCAACCTAATTGGAATCATGTCCAAAATATAAACTAATAGTTTGATCTCCTTTAATTTATTTAATTATCCATTGGAATATTTCTGTTAATGCAGAAAAATGTTGAATAGATCTTGAATTATCCATTTTATAAAATTTATAGATAAAAATCTAAAATACTAAATCGAATTACTTCATCTAAATATTTTTAAGCATTCAATGAAAGAACAGGTTTGTCAAATCCTTGATATCTATTACATTTGAAACCACCATAAAATGTTTTCATTTTATTTATGGTAATACTTTCTTCATCTAAAGAAGAATTAGACAGTTTCATTTGTTGGAATACTTCTTAAAATTCTGGTCTTTGTTTAAATTCTTCGTTCTTATTCAAATATTCTTGTTTACTCATAATTTCTTCTTTAATATCATCTAGTTTAGGACATTATGATGAACTATGACCATGAAACAAAAAGTCACGTTCCATTTTAAATGTTTAGAAATCAAAGATTAATGGATTTGTAAAATCTGATTACATAATTTCATTTAAAATTTTGTCATTTTTAGAATACTATGAATAATAATCTTAAAAGTAATTTCTTAAAATTCCTTAGAAATTATTAGGACATAGTCCCATAACAAAACCAATGAATGAATGCATAACTCTTGGTACAACAGATGAAACGAAATTTAGTTTTTAATATATGCAATTTCCCTCAGCATCATAAAAATAATTTGTCTGTGATGATTACCCTAAATTCTAAAGTTATTGAAATCCTTTTTCAGTTAGATATCCAGGTTTATAATTTTTCCATAAAATTTAGTCTAAAGGATTATACTTATTAGGAGATCTTGCACCATGTCTTATAAATGATATTTCCTTCTATTATTCCTCAACAGCAATAGCTTAAAAGTTTACAAAATAGAGTGTGCTAATAATAATAATTTACAGAATAGTCCAAGTAAATTAAGATGAAAACATTTTTATGTTTAAAATATTTATATATTTATTTTCTCATGGGTATAACCTAGCTGGTGTTCCCTCTTTTATGACTTCAGAACTTTCAATTAATCTTGATCCTCTAGTTCTTGATTGATTTGATGAAACAGTTGTGATTGTTGGTCCTACAACTTTCTTTTCAACTTTTACTTCCTTAACTTCTTTTACTCCTCCATTTTTAATTGAATCAATCTCAGCTTACACCATAATTAATTATTCTTAACAATTGAAATAATCTGTGTTTAATTTCTTAAATCTACTTCTCCAAACTTCTACTTCCTTTGAATATTATATTTAATAATACAGATCTTAGTTTAGTTGTTTTTTCTTCAATCTCATAAGTAACAGAGCTTTCTATTTCATGACATCTTTTTTCCCAATCTATAATTTCTTATTCTTTTTAATTTAATAATCCTGTGATTCTTTCGATTTCCAGTCTTACATTATACAATTATTCCTGATTTATTACTTATTTCTTACTTCAATTATTTTTATCCTATACTGCAATCCTTATTAAGATTGATCATTTCCACTTCTTAATTCAATAAACTCCTGCTCTTTTTGTCGTAATTAATTTTATGCCTATTATAATTATAATCTTAGTTTTTAAGCCTCAAGCTCAAGTTATTCAACCTATATTTTATATTCAATTTATAAGTACCCTTGTGTTATCTATGACTTCTACTCTTTCTTTGACTGTCTTGACTTCAGGCTCTCTTGCCAATAATTCTGCTACTCTCTATCTTAAAAACAATAATTCTTCCTTGTATGATTCGCCATCTTCGCATTCACATTCTTTCTCTTATTATTAAGGATAAGGAACAGGAACATACATAGGCATCATATAAGGTTATTAAGGAGGTGGTTGACATTTTGGTCTGCATTCATGATTGTCAATCATAATTTAATAGCACCCATATTAATTATTTGGAAATTAAGCAGAGACAAATGAAGTGGACATATAATTTCTTTTCCTATTATATCTAATTGGAGCTTATTCAACTTCCACATTGGTCTTAATTACCTATGATTCTACTACTGTTGTGGTTTTCATATTTTATTTCAAATAAATTATATTTTAATATTAATTATCCCACACATATCTATAATAAATATCATTCATATATATTCAATAAACCCAGATATTCAGAAGTTAATAGTACCTTTTTATTTTCATAGTTAACCAAATACATCCCTTGGCCCTCCTCTCCCATGTCAGTTTCATCAAAATTACCTAATGATTGTTAAATTAAAGATATTACCTTTGATTGTATTGATGGCTGGATCAGTGAAATAATTACCAACTCCTTGCACATCGCTAACCATATAATTAAATGTGCTGATAAAATATGTATAATAAGTAAATGATTATGCAAACTTATTTAATTCTGAAGTATGATCTTCATTTATGAATCCATAATTATTATTATATTTAACAAATTCTCCCTTAAAAAATCTTTCTGCTATCCAAAATGAATCTAAATATATCTTATAAAATTACTTTTTGATTCTTCAAGAATTAAGAAATCACTATAAATAACAGATGGTATTTTGATATTGATTTACTTTTCACTTGCCTTTTCTTATAATTCATTAACAAATAGTTTCATTAGTTTCTAACAGATCAAATGTGATTTGCATTCCTTTAATGCATCATCCATAGATTTGTAGGGTAAGCTACCAATAGGTGTTTTTATGACATATAACTCATCTGATTACACATTTGTTTTTTTCATTAAAAATACATCCTTCATCATACCAAAGGCAAATGGTTTTTCAGTTCTTATACAATTCCAACTTCCTTCATTCGTCTTTAAAAAGTCCTATGGGCACTAAATTTTGTCTATGCTTTCAATATTTTTGTTGAATTCCTCTTCCTTCAACTCTACTCTCCAAACTTAGAATTTAGTATTAACAATTTTCACATTCTCCTATGTTTCAAAGTTATAAAAGTTGCCCTATTTACATAGAGCTTCCATAGCTCCTTCTTTTTCTCTTGGAATTTCTTATTAAATTTGTGGTTATTTAGATTTTGTTTAGTTTTTATTTGTTTGGGTTGCATTTTATGATGCCTCGCCTATATATTTGGTCATAGTGGCTGCCATTTAATTTTGATCCATCTTTTATAAATCTTAGTAAAGAAACAAATCTAATCTCTTCTTAGATTCATATATTTTCTTTATTTCTTCATACATAACTGTAGTAAATTTTGTAAAATTAAGGGCTATTAAAACGATGCCGTTCTATATCAATTCTTCTATAGCATCCTAAATATCTTCATTAGGATGATTATCTCCACAACCTCCATTATATTTCTTTCCATGACATGGAGCATCACATATTATAATGGCAATTTTAAATTTGCTTGGCCACTATAATTTGCAAACTTATTTAATTGCTCCTCTTATATCTTCAGCTGCATCGCCACCTCCAGAACACTTGATACCATCAAACCATTTTTCAAGCGCTTACTAATCCTTTGAAAATGGAAATTCATGATATTTTCCCCCTAATTATCTTTATTCATCCTTATCTTAATAACAAACTGATGCCCAATTAGTTTCTCTATTTGTGGCTTGTTTTATGATTTTTAAAGATCCTTAGACCGACCTTTTGGTTTAGTCCTTATATGAGTCCATAGACCTAAGCTAAAATAACATTAATACCCTGTAACATCGACTATAAAGCAGACATCTAACTAACCATACACTCTTTTAGCTTATTACATATTTTCAGCTCCCTTTTAAATTAAATTTCCTTTTTTTATCTCCAATTATTCTAGTGCTTCTTGTTTTCTCTTTTTCTCTTTCTCTAATTTTTCTTTTCTTTAGAATTCTTTTTATTCGTTTTCAGATTTCAATTTTTCTTGATCCTAATGCTTTTTTTATTGAAGCCATTATTTTTCTTATTCAAATTACAAAAATTCCATATTTTAATCTAGTTTAATTGCTTTTCCGTTTGAGGATTCTTTAATTAAATTCTTTAGAAAATCTAATTCTTTTTTTATTAGTGAAATTTCTTGATTTATTGAAGATATCTCAAATTCTTTTTCCTTTAGATTATCCTGCAATCGCTGTTTTTCAACATTAACTTATTTTAGCAAATCAAAAGAATTTTCCTTTTCGATTTCTATCTATCTAAGTTTGTCATCCTTTTATTTGATTATTTTTTATAATTTAGCGATCTCATCTCTTGATTCCATAAAATATTGATGCTCCTTCTCAACTTGCTTGACTGATTTATCTAGTTCAGATTTAGCATTCCTTAATTCATCTTCTAAAGCATTTTTTTAATTCATTAGATCATCTTTTTATCTTTTAAAGTCATCCCTTAACCTCCTCATTTGATTCTCTAATTATTAAGTCAGTGTTTAATCAAATGTTTAAGTAGACCCACCAATATTAGTTTATGTCCTTCGTAATAGCGACTAGTATTAAAGTTTGAGATTTTCATATTCATCTTACAAATCACGAAATTGTTATTCAAGACTAGCTTTATCTTTTGTAATTTTATCAATATATGTCTATTTTTGATTAATATCGTTTTTTTGTGATGAGACTGTTTGATTAGAATCATATTATTCATCTTCTAAATCTTTAATTCTTCTTTTTAAATTATCAATCTATGATAGCATTGATCTTTTTTCTTTTGCCATTTTAGTGGTATATTCTTCTTCTATTTCTAGTATTTTTTATTCTAATTCATTAATTTTTTATTGATGTTATTTTTCTTTATTGGGTGGTATAGGTTTTGGGATTGAGAAATTTGATATAGATGGGATGGGAGGCATATTTGGCATATTTGGCATATTTGGCATGTTTGGCACGTTTGGCATGTTTGGCATGTTTGTAATAGGGAATGGAAAGGAGGTGTTTGGTGGCATTACATTGTTTGGTGGCATTACATTGTTTGGTGTTTAAGCATTATATATATTAGGAGTAGGCACCGAGCCACCATAGGCTATAATTTATTTTAAATATACTAGAATTCCATTATGGCATAGTATAACTTGTGGATGAACCAAGAGGGGGCTGAGTACTAACTGGAATATTCTAATTCTATTAGGTCTATCCTTCACCTAAAAAAAGATTATTTCCTAGTTTTACCTTGTTGACTTTGATTTGGTTAATAGAATTGGTAAGCTAAAGAAATTAATTTTAATGATTACATTATTGAGAATTATTGTTAGGTATCATTGAATATTTCAATTGATATTTTAATTATTATAGTTTTTATCTATGGAAAGCTTTTATATACTCTAAAATAAATTTAATAGAATTAAGTATAATATCAGGTATTAACATGAATTAGATTATAACATAAAATTATGTATTTCTAATAGGCATATTTATTTAAAATAAAGAGTTCTTAATAAGCAGATTTCATTAAAAAGAATACATGATAATCTTAAAATATAAATATTAAATAGAAGTTTTTATATATATTCTATAGATTTAAAGAGCAAATATAATATTAATGAATTAACCAAAAACAGATTTATTATCTGTCACGCCAAGAATTCTATCTAGTCGTAATAGTTAACCTAGTAATCAATTATTTTATTATTAGATGAATAGTTATTAGATGAAGCTGGCAGAAAACCTTCTATTCTTTTCACTAAATTAGATAAAATTTAGATTTCAAATGAACCTAGTGATAGTGTTCAATCGAATGAATCAGACGAAATTCCAATAAAGTTTACTCAAGGATTCAAAAATAAAGTTTGGAAAGAAAGAGCTTTGAATGTTATAGTGTTAGTAGCGAGATTTGTTACATATTTATTGACAAACTCAGACAAATTTAAATTGAGATATTTGGAATTAAGATAATTCAAAGTTATTGGCGATCAAGCAGCAGACTATAATTATTATTTGAACAAGCGATTAATTCGAGCCAAAACAAAGAAGCAATTTTGCGTAAATATGGCTAAGTAATTATGAGTTTCACCTCAAGATGTTTACGAAGAAGATTATAAACCTTTTGAGAAGACTTGGTATAAGAGTATCGCCTATTACACCAGATCATACATTAAAATTGCTTTGGGATCTTTTTGTTTTTACCATCCTAATCATCAATATTATTTATATTCCATTAAAAATATCATTTGAAATATAAGGATCTAACAGTGGAATCGACTTTTTCTTGGAAACCTTGCCTTAATATGTATTTATATGCGAAATTTTATTGAATTTTAATGTTGCATATTATAGTCGTGGAGTCTTAGTGTTAAATTAAGTTTAAATAGTGAAACACTATTTGAGAGGGAAATTTATTACTGATTTCATAGTTCTCATTCCTTTTATGATTGGAAGATCAAACGTTCCTTATATTGAATTCGTATTATTATTCAGAATTTCAAGAGTAAATCAATTAAAATAAATAGATTATGTTCATCTTTGAAAATCTAGTGGAAACCTTGAATCTGAGAGTAAATTTCGCAGCTGTGATAGATCTAGTCTCTTTGTTAGCCACATTTCTCTTTGCATCTCACTTAATTGCATGCGTTTGGCATTTTATAGCTGTTCAGGAACATTTATTTTCGGATTCCATTTTTACTTGGGTTGATAAAGCTGAATTAGAAACCGATTGGATCAGTAGATATATAACGTCTTTTTATTGGGCATGTATTACAACACTTACTATTGGTTATGGCGATATTACCCCGGTAATGTAATGTTATATTAGTAGGTTACACAAATTGAAAAGTTGTTCGTTATCTTTGTAACTCTTTTAAGTTCAATCATCTTTGGTTATACAATATCGAGCATTGGAGGAATATTTGCTTAAATGTCAGAAAACAAAAACTATTTAAGAGACAAAATGACTATGATTGATTCTTTTATTAAAAGAAGAGGACTCAATAAAGATCTCTAAGTTAAAGTTAAGAAATTTTTTGAATATTATCTAAAAACTTAAAAGAATACAGATTCTGAATGTGAAAAGTTGATGGAACATTTATCAGGCACTTTAATCAGGGAAGTGAAAATAGATTTCTATAAAACTCTCTTTGATTAATCGAAATTGTTTAGACAAAATTTCTCAGGAGATTTTATTGCAAACCTATGTTTGTTAGTTAAAGAGCAGAGTTTTGTACCAGAGGAAGTGATATTTTAGGAAGGACAACAAGTAGATAAAATATATTTTATATTAAAAGGCGAGGTGGAAGCCTATTTAAGGAATAATAAATTAATCAAGATATATAAAAGGAAGTAAGCCATAGATGAGAAGGGGTTTATCTCGTAAAATTGTGCTTAATTTACATCAAGAGCTGTGAAATTCTCTAAATTGGCTTACGTTACTTTTGATGATGTTCTAAGTTTATTGAAGTAAAACAAAGAAGATTTAGAAAAATATTATAGAATTAAACACTAAATCTAGTTTGGTGGAAGAATCAAATTTAGTGGATGTGAACTTTGCTTTCAAAATCATAGTTTTACCAAATGCCCTTTTGTATTCTACACTCCAAATAGCATAACACTCTTTAAAAAGAAGGCAAACAATGATGTTTAGAAGAGACTCTTTCTGTAGCGGCAGAATGCACAAAAACTATAAGCAAACAAAGCATTGTTAAATTTAAGATATCTTTAGCGGAACATCCTAGAGTATGGTAATTAGAACTACTTATATTCTGACTTACTTCCTGATAGTGAATTTTTCACAGTTAATAGGGTTGATGAAATGAATTTTGCCGGAGATGGTCAATCCGTATCAGACGATCAAGAATCAATAAATTCTCCTGATAATTCTGGAACTTAATTAAAGCATTAGTTGTCATCTCAATCTCAAAAGGGGAATAATATGAAACACTCAGTCTAAAAAGTGGTGAATAAAATTTAGTAAGAGCCCGGCATATCTCAGATGCGAATCAAGGTAACAAGGGGGACAAAGAAGTAAACCATTAATGTCTCCAGTTAGAAAATCGTTAATGAATTCGAAGATTTAAAGGATACCAATTAAGATAGCAAATTAAATATTAGCAGATAAAATAGCAAATAGGTGCAAGAAACACCTCCGCCTTCTACTCGACTTATAAGGCTTGAGCCATCATAAATAAAACTCATTGAATTAGATATAGTAAGAGAGATTTTTGATAAGCATGAATATTCAATAGATTCTCAATAAGAGTTTGAATTCTATGATGCGCAATTTAATTTGAGCAATATTATTAAAGATTTATTTACAATTAAAAGGAAAAAAATGTTGTTCTAAATAAATAGAAAACGACAAAAAAAACATTTATATTGCATCCCAAATAAAAAAGGGGCAAGTCAAAATAATATTCATAGTAGCATGTATGTGGATAATTGAAAAACAGAATTATGATATATATGTGCTTTAGTATAAATTGTATAAAAAATAAATTATATATTATTTATTAAACAAATAATTTGAGACATCTGATACAAATTTTATAATTCACTTTAAAAAATATTTTAATGATTTTTTCATATATAGATATATTTTGAGTAGAAAATTAAATGATAGAAAATATGATTAAGGAAGTTATTTTGGAGAATTTTAAATCTTATTATGGGGAACATCGCATTATTTGTGGATCACATTTCAACTCCATAATAGGTCCTAATGGGTCAGGCAAATCAAATTTTATAGATGCAATATAATTTGTATTTGGAAAAAGAGCTACTTCTATGAGGTGTAAAACTGTCTCTTAGTTGATTTCAGCAGGAATGTCAGAATGCAGAGTCGAAGTTGTATTTGAGGGATTCGTGTTAAAAAGAACAATAAGAGGAAATACAACTGAAGTCTACATAGATAATGAACCAGTTAAGCAAGCGAAGTTACATTAATATTTGAAATCTAAGAATATAGATGCCACTAATAAATTCATAATTTTGCAAGGGGAGGTGGAATCAATCAGTATGATGAAACCAAAGTCTGGGAATTTCGAATAGCCAGGCTTATTGGAATATATTGAAGAAGAATATTAGAAGGAGCAGATGGAGGAATCTTTTAAAAAGAAGTAGATATCTTAAAGCAGATATTTTGAATCCTAAGAAAAGGCAAATATTGCTTAGCACACTTTAAATGAAATAAAGGGTATGGTAGATTTGGCTGAATTTGTTAAGAGTGTTTACAGCAGAATTTTTAGGGTTTAACTTTGTTAGATCGAAATCCTAAAAAAGGAGTAGATTTTATGTTAGTTGGAGGATGAAATAATGAATGAAAATGCTGAAATTCTATTGCAAACTGAATGCAGATAGAGATAAATGGATGATTTGAAAATTTTAAGGGGAGAAAAAGATAGGATTGATTAAGAAATAAAGGATAATGAAAATTAATAGAAGATTATTAATCTAGAAATAAATTCAATAAATAATAAGTATGATTAGAATGAAGAGTTAGAATGTTAATTGAATATCAATAAATTATAGAAATAAATTGATGATTTAATAAAGGAAAAGGAGCTTTTGGAGTAGGATTAAAGAAAATTTGAATAGATGATTCCAGAAAAATAAAATAAGGTAGATAAAATAGAAAAGGAAAAAAATATTGCAGAAACTCATTATAATAAATTGAAGACAGATCTCAAAGTTGAATCAAGATTTCTAATGAAATAGAAAGAGGAATTAGAGTAGAAGCTTAAGCCATTCAATAAATAGATTCATGATTTATAAGTTTAACTAGAGAAATTATAATTAGAAAAAGAAAGAACTAGTAAGAGTCCTGATGAATTTTTAAATCAACTTGATTAGTTTGATAAAAAAACAGCTTAATTATAAATTTAAATAGAACAAATCAATAGCTACATAGAGAGACAATTAGATTTGTAAAGTTTGATAAGAGACTCAAAGGATAAGACATTAAAAGAGTTAAGTGAGAGGAAGGCCGAAGAGAAAAGATTGACTAATGACATTGCTTAAAAGTAAGAAAGGTTGGATTAAAACAATGAAGATAGAAAAGAGAAAAATTAATATTCCACAGTATTAAGGGCATTAATAAGAGCATCCTAAGCAGGTCAATTAAAAATTTGCGGAAGATTGGGAGATTTAGGAACAATTGATCCTAAATACGAATGTGCTATAACAACAGCTTGTCCTGGTTTGGATGGTATAGTAGTGGAGAATGATTAAGATGCTGTAGATTGTATTAACTTTTTAAAGTAGAATTAAATTGGCAGAGCCTTATTCATACCCATAAACAAGGTTCCTGATAATGTTATTTAATTTATGGAAAGACCTTTTAAACCACTTGATAAGACTCTTAGATTATTTGATTTGATCAATTTTAAAGATACTAAATACAGAGGAGTTTTCTATAATTTATTGAGAGATACTTTAGTGGTGGATAACATAGAGATTGCAAGAGATATTGGAATAGGCTAAAGAAAAAGAGTGGTAACTTTAGATGGAAAACTAGTAGAGTAAAGTGGAGTGATGTCAGGTGGTCCAGAACAGAGGAAAGGAGGAATGTCTAGTAAATTTTATGAGGAACTTTCTAATGATTAAAGAGAATAATTAATCAGGGAAAGAAACCTTCTTAAAGAGAGATTGGATCAAACTAAATTTGAAATCTTAGCACTTGAGAAAAAGTTAAGAGAAACCTTGTCGGATGAGGAAATGGTCAATTCTAAACACAAATAAAGATTAGTTGATAAAAATATGCTCTAAGAATAAATTAATGATAATAAAAAGCAAATGGAAATCCTTTAGATTCAATATTAAGAATGCCATTATAATTAATAGAAAAATTAAGAAGTTAAAAAAGAGATTGAAGTTGTGTAAAGAGAAATAGAGAAAATACAAAATAAAATTTGTTTAGATTAATAAGATCTGCAAGCGATAGATGATAAATTAAAAGAGATTGCCAACCAAGATCTCAATTCTGCTAAAGATATGTTTAGTAATTACACTCAAACATTCGAAACCTATTAGTAAGAACTCCTTAAGGTTATTACTTAAAAAACTATTACAGGTAAAAAAATTGTTTAAAATACTTAAAATATTCAATTGGAAGCTGAAAATTTGGAAAGGTTGAAGGATTAATTAAAACGAATATAAGATAAAAAGTATTAGGACAGTAATGTTGTAGAAGGACATAAACAATAACTACATAGATTACAAAGCTCATTAAATGTAGTCAAAGCATAATAAGCAATATTCTCTAAATAAATTGATGATCTAGTAAAAACAATTACTTCCATTAATACAGTAATTGAAGAAACAGAAGATAAAAAACAAGCATTTATCTTAAAAAAGAACATAGAAAAATAAGATTAAGATAAAAATAGAACCAAGCAAAAGGAATTGATAGAAGAACATAAAGAGTACTTTTTAGCTTTTAATTCAGACTCTGGAAATCCTAATTTATTTTTTTAAACCCATCAAGATAACATCTTTTGTTAGTAATTATTAACAGAAATCTAAAAAGTCAGAAATGAGTATTATTAAAAATTTAGGGAATTCTTTATTCCAGCAGGAATTGAGGAGTTCTTGCCAGAATAAATACCTAAAGATATTTAACTCATAAAAGATGCAAGTAAATTATTTGCCAAATAATAAAACTTAATTGATATCTATACTGAATTAGGAACCTCTGATAATAAAAATAAAGACAAGAATTTAATGAAAATCTTTATGGACAGATCAATAGATTATGAAATTAAGTTAAAAAGGGCAAAGGATGATGAAATCAATTTTTAATAAGAAAAATCACGCAATGAGGATCTATTTCAAGAAAGAAAAATTCAGTTTGCCAAAACTTTAAAAAATGTTGAATTGAAATTATAAGAAATTTATAAGCATCTCAGTATGGGAGGGGAAGCTGAAATAAAAGTAATTGATGAATTAGAAATTTTTAAGGAAGGATTACAATTCATGGTCAAACCTCCAAATAAAACATGGAAGTAGATTTCTAAATTATCAGGAGGTGAAAAAACATTAGCCTCTTTGAGTTTAATGTTGGCAATTCATTTTTATAGACCAACTCCAATATACATACTTGATGAAATTGATGCTGCCTTAGATTTTAAAAATGTTAAAATTGTAGCAGAATTTTTAGATAAAATAGATTCTCAATTCATCATTGTTTCATTAAGGACGAACATGTTTGAGAAAGCAACAAATCTCATTGGACTATATATGAGAGACACCCATCATTCAACAGAAGTCATCTAATTAGAAGTTTGAAATTTATATTAAATTATAATCAATTAATTTTATCAAAGCTTTATTATCTTATTATATGTTATATTTAAAAATATTATCTCTAAAGGAAGAGTGAGATAGTAAAGCCAATTAGTCTAAGAAATAGAATAACATCTTATAATTCAATGATTTTTTAATCTCTCAAACATAATGATAGAAATCTTTTGGCTACAACTAACTTAAAAAGGACACTTTTGATTTGATTTAAAGCATTAATCTGTTACGAATATTTAGATCTTGAATTAATTCTAACAAATTCTTTTAATCTGTATACAATATTTTATTAGTTTACAAATAAGTTGGTGTATTTTTAATATTAAAAATATTAATTACCTCTTTGAAATTTACAATTTCTCATTATCCTAGTTTCTTTTCTCTTGATAAATTAGACAATTAATAGTATGATTTAATATTCTTTAAGAAAAAAATTTAAACAAATATATCAATTTTTGAAATAAACAAATACTAAATTGTTATTTCAGGAATCCAAAACAAATTAATTATTTTATTATTATCTCGATAGATTATAAATTGTCACATGAAGGCAACAATTTTGCAATGCTTTATATAAATATAATTAATCTAAATTATACTAAACCAACCCAAATTGAAACAATTGGTTTTTGGGGTTTATAAGCCACTTACCTCAATTTGTATAATCTCTGATTTAGTTTTATTAAGTTATATTTTATGATATCTTTTACATTGATACTATTAACATATTATGATGTTTACCTTATAATATTGTTATTAACATAAAGATATTTTTCAATTATATAAAGCATTTTGCATTATTTCAAAAGATGATATAAATAATCCCAACTTTTCAATTCTAATAAAATCTCAATTATTTCTCTATGAACAGAAATTTTGAACTGGAGTTAAACACTCGACCAGACTAACTGATTGAAAAGGTGGAAACTTTAACACAATGGATTTATAGGGTAAAAGGATATTATTATATTGAAAATTAGTTATGTGAATCCAATAACTTAAGTTTAAAGACCACCGAGCTAGCTGCCTAAATTATTTAAATATGCTTAACATAAAAGAGTTGTAATTTAAATAACATTTTGCTTATTGCCATTACATCATTCTTCATTTCTGTTAAGGTTTTATAGATTAATATTGTAGTATAATGAATGCTAAAGCTTATTTCAGTTTAATTTGTAAGATTGTATACTCTTGGGAAATGGTACTTACTCAAAAGAAGATTTTCTTGAAATGGAATTGTAAATTTTGAATCTCATTCATTTTGACATGAATCTCACTACTATCTGTGATCTTCTCTAAGAGGAATAAACAAAATATATCGATTTAATATTATTTGTAACATTAGACTCAGAATTTTGGTCATTCTCAAAATTCGAGTTATTGAAGGCCATTTAATAATTTAATAATAATCATTAGAATGTCTAAAATGAAACAACAAACAAAGTATCTCATTCTAATCATCAATAGATATTAAATTTAATTCAAACTAAAGTAAATTTGTTAACTGCAATTGGTGATGAAGAAAAAAGTAATTTTTAATTGAAAAGGAAAAGAATTCAAAAATGGAAATTTAAAAGTAAGAAAAATTTCAAAAACCGTAATTTCAATAGTCTTAACAAAAAATGTATAAATATACAAATGTTATGATTATTACAAATTGATTATAAAATAAACATAAAGTTTCAAAAAATCATAAAATTTTACTTTCTATAAAGCATCTATCTAATTTTAAATTCATTATAGTATTTTAAATAAAAAAAATTGTTTAAGATAATTTTCAATTAAAAATCTGGATTTAAAAACCTTTTACATCCCAATTATTTTACAAAGGAAAATATGAACAGTTAAATTATTTTCTACTAATTTTTCTTTAGGTTTTATTGATTTTATAATGAGTCTTCTAAATATATCAGTTTTAAGATTATTCTCATAGGAAAGAGGAATCAATATATATAATCTGATGATAAAACTTAAATCAAAAAATAACTATTGATTTCTGTGCTTGATTAATTATATACATTATACTAGATTTAGATATATTATTTCCATCCTTCTCTTTTATAATTACCCAGAAATAATTAGATGAATTTTTATATTGATCATGGGGTTATGCTTGTCAATAGTCTTAATTTCTCAAGTTAAGATGACCTTTTGTGAGTAGAGGTATATTGGTCATTTTTTATTATTACTGAGAATGAAGATGTATATTTGAAATAAAATCTTTTATTTAATTAAAAATGGTTGTCAAAGCACTAGCACACAAAAGAATTGTTCACAAGAGAACAAAGAGATTTGTTAGATTTGAATCAGAAGACTACCCACACAAATTAAGACCTAGTTGGAGAAGACCAAGAGGTATTGATAACAGAGTCAGAAGAAGATTTAGAGGAAATAGACCCATGCCAAAAGCTGGTCATAGAGGTGATAAAAAAACAAGGTATAATAAAATAACAACCAATTAGATATTTGGATTAGAGTGGCTTCAGAAAATTATTAATCACAAATGAAAAGGATCTTGAATTATTACTTACAAATAATAGAACTTTTGCAGGTGAATTGGCTCATAATCTCTCAGCCAGAAAAAGGGCTACACTTGTAAGAAGAGCAGCTGAACTCAATGTTAGATTGACTAATGGCAAAGGCAAAGTAAGAGCAGAAGAAAAAAAAGAATGATCTCATCTGTACAATATATAAACATACATTAAATTACAACTAATACATTTATATTATTCACACTCTCTCATTTTTCATTAATCAATTGATTCAGCTTGTCTATTACTGACTGAATGTTGATAATCTAAGTTAATTCAGAGTAATTATGGAGTTTCATGCATTCCTAATTAAATATAAATAAAATTACCTATATTGTTGAAAAGAAGAACTACCTTAGATTAAATGTTTCATCATATAAGCAAAGTTCTTATAAAACTTCTTTCCTATGGTTATTTCTAAACTATTTAGACAGTCTGCTTTATCTGGAATTGATTAATTTTTTTCTGTTTTATTATTGTAAATCTCTAAATTCCTTAGATCTTAGTTCGAAATCGTAATCGATTTCTGGGAATGCTTCTGAGAGCATATGTTAAAACACTTTCTCAAAGGTAGGTTTTGAAAGATATTTTAGGAAGAGCAATTAAGAAATGACATTTATTTTTCTGTTGCCCCTGTTTGTAATATGTTAAGCAGTATCTTACCACAAAATAAAGTATGAATCTGCTGATATTGAAACAGTATTTAATACCTAAATCATACTAACAATATCCTTTAGTAAAAATCTATTGAGGATTTCCAAAATATTATTCTTGTATTAAATAGTGTAATACATCTGATCGATTTAATCACCTCCGTTTAACTTAATCAATTCTTAGATTAAAAATACTATGATCTATTAGTTTTGTTGAACTGTAATGCTATCGAACTGTTTCAATATTATGGTTTCC
This sequence comes from Paramecium tetraurelia, assembly GCF_000165425.1. Taxonomy (NCBI): domain Eukaryota; phylum Ciliophora; class Oligohymenophorea; order Peniculida; family Parameciidae; genus Paramecium; species Paramecium tetraurelia. Next base: position 206,500 of record NW_001799499.1, on the reverse strand, counting down.
AATAAACTTATGCAACTCTTCTTTAAAATCATAGCAATATCATAGCAATCAATTTATTAAGCAATTGATAATCGTTCTTATAGAAGATTAAAGATATTTGGTGTCAATTGAATGAGATTTAACAATAACAATTCTTCAATTATTCTTAATATTGTTGACATATGATTAAATTCTGTATCTTCCAAGAGCTCCTTCTCATGTGCTAAGTACAAATTGCTAAATAGGATGCCTGTTTAATTGTTGTCTGAAATGGGATCATATTCTTGTAATAAAAACTACAGTAATTCAAAAATGTTGTTTTCTTTTGAGTCTAAATTATTATCAATCAGAATTATGGCTAACTTATATAGATGACTCAAGTTGGTTCCTAAAGGAAAGGACACAAATAAAGCTAAAAACATATCACACAAGGCTCCTATTAGTAATTATGATTTAGTTTTCATTAATATCAATATATCTGAGTTTTCAATCACTTTAATCAAAATTTACATCGAATTTGCATTAGTTTCTGAATATTTTTAAATTAAAATTTCTAACAACGATAATAATGGCCATAAAATATTTGACTTCTATAAATTGCACAATAGTTTAACAATTACAGGAGCAACTTATTCAAGAAATATTACATTTCTAAAATCGAAATTTGGGCCTAAATATTAAATAATACTCTTGATGCACATCAAAGTTTAATATTAAACTATCTAATCTTATGAGTTGCTTAATAATAATCTAGCATATTCTAAAATTTAAGGTAATTCAGAATCGCTAAAACAATTACAATAGCTTCTACATAAGAATGCAAACCTTCTCTAGCATTAAATAGTGTTTGTTTTTATTAAATACTATAAAACAGGTTGAATTTATATTGGTTAAACTTTCAATTTTGTAGTTAATCTTGGTGTTGATCCCAATATTGCAAAGAAGCTCTCCAAAATTTATTAACTTGCATTAAAATTGCTATTTATTAACTGTTGCATTATTTCTGTGATTTTCTAAATGAATTGCTCTGGAAATCTTTGCATCAATTGATCTTAGCATATTAGACAAATAGTAAAAATTGGACATTGCATTTCATTTTTGGCGTCATCAATTGTTAAGTCTTCTTCTTATTCAATCAATTCCTCATCACTAAGGTCTGTTGGAATGGCAGCAATTTTTATGAGTTATTCAATAAAGAATTACATGTTTTCTTAAAAGAACGAGTTTAAGAGTTAATTAATCGATTGGATTGTTTATTTAAATTGCTCCGAATTAGCCTCCTATAATTTCTTTTTATAAAATTGTTCATCTCTAAAAAACAATAAGGACTTGAGTATTTTGAAGATTCCAATTAAACCAGTCCTTAAAACTCTTGTGTCTTCCCATTCATTCTATATTATTAACTTTAATAGTATTAAGTAATCTTAAAAACCTTAATTGATACTGAATGAGAAAAGACTTTAAATATTACCTAAACTATGAATCAAGGTTTTAAGATTTGGCTATAATAGCTTTTGTTACTAAACATTTTTTAAGAGAATCGCTGTTTTCTCCAACAATAACATAAATACTAACTGTATTTTTTCTCTAAAATATAATTGGATTATATAGTTACTGGTCTTATTCTTAATTTAGGGACATTATTGATAATGATAACAGTCTATCTAACTTTTTAGAGATTTTATTAACAAAGGAGTAATTGTTAATATTTTATTGCAATTCTTGTTATTATATTGAGGTAATATTCTTCCAAAGATGCTGTAGGTTATTCCAAATAACTAAAAAGAATTGCATTTATTATAGTTTAAAAGCAGCTAAATGATAATTCAATGTAAATACTATTTCTATTTTAAATTACGCTTTACTAAACCACTTTGAGGGAAACAATCAAATCATAAGTCATAGCAGAGTTAGCAGATCCACTTTGTACAATTGTATTAAGTCCTTAAGCAAAATAGTTTACCAATCCTTAAAATTTTAAGGGGAAATCATGCTTAGCTATGACTGATATGATCAGATTAATTTCAGTTTTGAATTTATCATCTTAGACAACTCCCAAAAATGAGACTATTTTATCCTTCACATGAGTTTTTAATTCCTCTGAAATATTTTAGAATTTTTGACTATCCTTTATTTAACACTTAGTCCAATTTCTCACTATAACATTTTTAATTAGTAATAATGCTTAGAATTTATTTAGGTAAACCTTTAGAAAAATAATGATGCAAAGAAATACCTAACTATTCTCAAAAATCTACAATAGCGACACTAAAATGTATGGATAGTTTTATTCTAAATTTCTCAAATAGGAATCTGCCTCTTTTCCATTCTATTGATTTTTAGAGTTCATAATTATGTTAAATGCTTCTTCTATTTTTTAAGGATCTGGGATCTCTGTACTATGCATTAGATTATTTTCTTTAATATAAATTCTTTTTATTAATTTACACAAATATTTTCAAAATAAAATGTCTCTTATACCACAGCGAATTTACTATCCTGGTATATATTTTAATTTTGAGATTTTATTCAAGTCTAGTATCTCTTAAGAGCATAATTTATAGATCTAATTTGTCTCTAAGGAACTAGATATAATATTTAATAAATTACTCTTCATAAAATTACTTAAATAAATTTAGATAATTTTGATTTAAGGGCGATACCCCTAATTTTTGTTTAATGAGATTAGATCGATATTCATCAATACTAAAATCATTTTTAATGATCTCAGCCTCGACAATGTGTTTTAGAGTGTCATAAAATATTGATTAGTTTAAAATTAATAAAATATCCTTTTTAGTACTATTTCCAATGTATTTTAGAGTGATATCAGCCAAAAATTTTGATTGAAAATTCAATATAATTGGGTTTTCATTCAAGATCTTTGAAGGAGGATTGATAGCCTCAGGTTATGTACCACAAACAAAACATCCTATCTTTTGAGCTTTTGCAACATGTGAAAAAACTTGATTTAGCCATTTGAATCTAAGTGTTTATAATTCATTAGTTATTTTTTAAGGGTTAATTTGATTTAAGAACAATCTTAATTTGTCTTCAATTCCTAATCCCCCTAAAATTAAATGAGGTTAATTTGATTCTTTTTTTTGTGTAGAAAATTAGTATATTAGTGATTCTAGAGTGTATGGCACTTCAAAACCTTATTAAACACCTGTGAGGATTTATTTTGAATTATCTATTCTGAAATTCTTTTTTAATTCTTCAATAATAGGTTCGAAATCAGTCACTAAAACTTATTCAACTTTATCCTTAAAAATCCTATTAGCTTCTAGATTGCTAGTGATTTTGTTTATTATATCAAATTTTTTATTCTCATCTATTTGTGCAATAGACACAGGAGCAGAATTCAAAATAACCGCATCAAACCTTTTCTCAGCGATCATTTGTTTTGTATCTGTGATATCTTCATAATTATTAGGATAGACACCCTGCATTCTAATAGTAATTCCAGATTTATGAGTCAAAGTGGCTGTGCTAGTCAATTTGTCTGGATCATATCTGACAATTAAATTCCAATAGCTTTATCTCTTTATGTTATATAAATCCAAGACTACTGGGGTAAACATTCTGGTGTTAGTGATGGAACCAACACTGCGGCCTATTTCAACTAAATCTTCAAAATGAGCATTCTCTGCCAACTGGTGATAGTAATATTACAATCTGGTAATCAAATTTTTATCAAATAAATAAGGATGGTTTTAGTAAAATTTATAAATTTCTTTATACAATTCAGCGTCTGATTTATCAGCATATTAGTATAAAGAATTTAGAATTTCAACTGCAAATTAAGCAGATTTTAACTTCGATAAATCATTGTTATGAAAAACTAACTTTGCAGTGTTTGCTAATTTTTATCCAATATTAGGATTGATAAATCTTGAGTTTTCTAAACTCAGTACCGCATATGGTAAGTCATTTGAATAGATTAAACTATCTTCTATTTATTCTATTTTTTCTACAAATACACTTTTGATGTAATTATAAAGCTTGTTCTTTTCTCTACAAACCTTATAAAATGAAAAATATTTATTTAACATAATTATAAATTTATTTATTTTTTGAATAAATAAAACCATAATTTTATTAAAATACTATTTACCTCTGTGTAAAACTTCCTATTGTAATTTGTATGCACAAAAGACAATTAATTTCTAAATTTGACATATATTTGTATTATTCACCTATAATAATAATAGATATTTATATCAAAATTTCTAATTAAAATCATTAACATAAAAGTAGAACAGAAAATCATGTGAAATTAATATCTGGAACCAGAACTTCCTTAGCGAATACAGGAAGTTTTAAAGATTCTTCTTTTAAGAATTCAAGAGGCCATTCTACTCCAAACCCTACAATTTCATGTTACAAAGCAAAATAGCTCTATAAATTAGCACTAGATTTAAATTATTTTAGTTGTCGGAATGTTAGGACAGAATCATCTGGATAACATGCAAAGATTTTTCTATACAACAGTGTATTATTCTAATAATAACAGTAAATAATACTTTCATCTAAACTTGTATTTACTTAACTAATTCAGGATCATTGGGTTTGCGATAATCAGTAATCTGAAAATGTTCTTTATACAAGTCTCTCCTCAAATCATATGCAAATCTTCTCCCATCTCCTACTTTTGTAGAATCTTCAATTAGAATAGCAATTTCTGAATCTCTTGACCCTTTTAAACTTCGATCATTAATATTTGCTGAACCACATAACACAATTGAATCATCAACAATCATTAATTTTGTATGGACGTAAACTATTTCTGTTTTTGGTTGACCCTTGGAATTTACACCATGATTTCTTAATCCAGCAATAGTCAAGTAGGAATTAATGTTTGGGATATCTTTTAATTATTCAATTAGAGATTATCCTCCTCTGCATAAACTATAATATTCATAATGAAGTTATAATTTCATTAAATTTGCTTTAGTATCATCTATCTCTCCTTCGAAACCAGGTAATAGGGGTAGTACAATTGTCATGTGAAATTGCTGTTAATTATAATAGGCCTATTTGATTCTTTGTACAATGGCCAGACCAATGGGATTAAGCAATGGTTCCCCAGCTAATGAAGTCATAAAGAATTGATTTTCAATATAAATGTAGTAAGACGAATGTTAAATTAGATGTATCATAGCTTTTTAAATCGAATTTTCTGTATGGTTTTTTGATAAACCTAATGACCATTTATTAGCAGATCTTAAAATTTAGATAGAACACGATCCAGATTTGGAGGTCTTTCTCACATCTAATTTAATTTTCTCATTGTTAATTTATGGTTTATCTGCTTGTTAGAAAGATGGAGTTCTTTTCTTGGCTTAAAATAAATAGTTAGAATCTTCAATTTGAGATTATTTATTCATAGCATTCAAAATGTCTTCCTCAATTTAGAAGCCTTCCTTGACCAGATAAAATGAGGCACTTTTAGTTCTTAATTTCTCTTCTTAGATATAGTTTTATTTTTCTTCATTTTAATTTGATTAAATTTGTATTTAAGATTGAACTAATTAAATTTAAACATTCTAATTATTGATATTTGGAGATGCTAAACTCGATTCAGGTGTTTATTATTATTAGTATTAGTTGTTTTCATTAGATATATGCAATTTAGTCATTAAAAAGTGTTCTAACCTTGATGATATCTGTGACAATTTAAGTTTATATCTATCCCATCGATTTAATGATTCCAAATTATCCTATAATTAGAGGACAGAATATTCATCCTTTTTGGTTAAATCAATTAATACGAAATTCCAATATTAGACAAAATGTTTAGCTACATCTCTGACAGATCCTCCGATTATTTTAATCTAAACATCATGCCAGGGCATTCTTGGAGTCTCCTCTCTATCAATGTCGGATTACTTAAAGTTAGTGACATCTCTAAAATCAGCAATTCGACTATTTGAATAATCACATCCTGGGAATTACCCTTGATATTCTTCAAATAAAGGGTGAGACTGAGTATCATATCTACCATAACAGAGATCTAATCCACCTAAATAGGCAATCTATTGATCTATAACTACAATTTTTTCATGATGAGACCATAACATTGGAATTACACTGTTAGGATGTCGAACAACTGAAATATTTTAATGTAGATTATTGAGTTTTGTTTATGTATATTGTGAATTTATTGTCAAAGCTAATTTAGGCTCATTATATACTATTGAATAGATTCTTACACCTTCTATTGCCTTTTATTATAATAGTTTATCTAATCTAAAATTTTCGTTTTCATGTGATGGTCTTTTTAAATATAACTCAGGAGACAACCACCAATCAGTTATAAAGATTTCTTCCTTTGCTGCTTCAATGTCCTATCTAAGTTAATCAAAGTAATTCTGTCCATCTATAAAATATTTGGCAAAGTTTCTATTTCTTATAGGCGAAAAGGAATCGAAGGGATTCTTTTTGACAGACTGACTTTAATTAAACACTATTTAAGTTTAAACTACTAAGTCAACAAATTCAAATTCACTATGACATCTCACCAGGAGATTTCTTGTGTTATTCTTGAATACTATTCCATATTTCTAACCTGTCGATTTCTTTCCATAATGAATTTGAAAACTATGATCAAACAATATCATGTCTCGAATTCTGGATTGTTCACCGAATTATTCATAACTTAAACATATGCCTTCGGAAGTCAATGTTAAGAATCTTCTTTGAAACTATTAATGACAACAAGTTAATCTTTCCCTACAATTAGCTCTCTTTTTAAAAGGTATATTATACTTTGTGTCTTCCTCCAGATCTTTTATCGACATAACAACTTAAGTACTTTTTATTGACTTGAACATCTGAAAACTACAAAAAAAGTTTTAGTTTCTAATTAAATTCAGAATGCTCCAAGATTTCTTTCAAATAGTTTATCAAATATAGGAAGTTATCCTAAACAACCATATTATCTACCAAATTAAACATGAGACTAGTTTTTCTTATTCTATATAATTAATATATTTACACCTCCATTTCTAACTTTAGTATGAAATCTAAAATTCATAAATATTTTAATTCAATGCATTAGCATTTAAGAATTTAAACTATTTGCTGTCTGTGAATTTGTTTTCAATGTATTAATGAAATGCTTGATAATTTAATCCCTCAACTTAAAATTATTATTTTTGCGATTAATCTAAATTGCTTTCTTATTGGACAATTCTTAAATACATTTTATAATTACTTATTCCTCTTTAAATGAGACATATGTTTTAATTATTTATACAAATTAAATTAAAATAAACCAGAATAATTATTCCTATTTTTTTAATTACTTAATACTTGTGAGAATTCATGAATAGAAAATATATAATTAAAAATCTAAAATCTTATATAACAAACAATAAATTGTATTTCACAATCTTTATATTCATAAAAAAATGCAATTTAATAAATTACATCATTTACTAAATATTGATAAATTAACTTACTAAAGATTGCTAAAAAAATATTTCACTTAGTAATTTAAAGTAAATATTGAAATAAATACGAAAGACATCTGATTATTAAATAATTATATAAAAATTAATGGTTTTTAACTGTTCCTCAATCTCATCCTAGAGAGTCCATTTAAATTAGATGAATGTCCTATAATGTGATAGAATTAAAGAACATGGAAATTAAAAATTTGAATCTAATTAGTAACAGAATCAACAAAACTACCTGATCATCTACTATTCTAACTTTTGATAAAATGGCATCTTAGTAAACTTTGATTTTAGCCAAAATAAATTAGCAAATTAGTTGATATAGTTTTTTATGATATTTTAAAGTCTTCTTTATCGTATTTATTTGTCCATCCGTAATCAGCATAACTTAAATGTGAACATTAATCTACCTAAGAATCGGATTTAGCATATAAATCAATAATTTAGAATTCAAATTAATTTCATTTAAATTAGGACCGCTAAATTTGAAATATAAAATTAAATATTATGCTTAATAGATAATGATTTTAATAATCCATTGAATGAAAACCCATAATTTTAGAATATTTGAAATTATTAAAAATAATTGTTATAAATTTTAATTATTAAAAAAAAACAGCGAATTAAAAAGGAAAATCAAATTTGAAAACTGTGATCAATTTAGGTTTTTGAATCTGTTTCTGAAAAGGCATGCTTTATTTTACAATGTAAATTAAGTGATGCTTCTGATCCATATTTTTTGTCACAATTTGAACATTTATACTTTTTTGAAATTTCATTAGCTTTTCTTCTTAACTTTTTAGAAGGTTAAGTCAATTCCTTCTAAATTAATCTTATTTCATCTTAACACTTAAAGATTTGCTCTCTTAATCCTTCATTAAACAACACAATTTTTCTTGATTCAAGTAGATAATTTTATGACTGTTCATATTAAGGACATTCTATAATAGAAATCATTATTATACTTTTTATTGCTTTATTTATGATTGATATTATCTTATTCATATTCACACTTTGATTGTCTTCTTGTGACATAAATTATTTTCAATTTTAAATTTGATTTAATTATTAAAATTATGTTAAAATTATTTGTTATAAATATTGTAAATTTTGTAATTTTGAATTCATAACATTTGTATAATATTATATTCAAGTGAATTAAAAGAAATTAAATTATATAATAAAGCCTTCTTTATTAAATATCATTATTGAAAATCTTTTATTTAGTACTTTCCTCCTTAAGAAATCTTGAATATCTCTTCAGCCGCTTCATCCAACATAGTTTCAAAAACAACATCCGCTAATTCAACTGCCACTTCGGCTTACTCTTCATCATAATTTAACCATTTTTCTTCGGATTCTTGAATCTAAATTTTATCAAAATCTATATTACCTCATATTCTAACATTTGCTATAATCTATCTTCTTTGATTTAATTCAAGTAGTCATCCTCTATCACAATAATTTCACCTTAAGGTGTCTCAATTTTTTCAGGAATGAATCCGCATAAAAAAGAACCCCATTTCAACATTTTGGCAATTGCAAATCCCATGGCTCTATCAATTGATTCTTAAGTCGTTTAGTTTTAATAGACTTTTAAAGGATTCGATTTCCATGGATAAGGTTACCCTCTGATTCCGAATGGTCTTACATAATTTATAGCCTCATTAAAAGCTTCATAGATCATTCTTAAATGGTAAATTTCAAGTTCCTTGAATTAATCACTTATATTTATATCGTTAAAGTATTTTAATTTGAGAGCATAAGATTAATTAAATTTATTCCAAATCTCTTCATCAATTAAGGGTTCCATTTGATGAATGTGCTTAATCAATGGATACAAAGGTCCTGATGTTGAGTCATCTAGGGCATTTTATTACATATCACTAAGGGAGATTGTCTTCAATAGATCTTAGGGTGTGATTCCCAATGGAGTATTTACTAACTGAATGAAAATAGCAAGGTAATGTTCTAAAAATGGAAATAATTTTTACTTTAAATAAATTCACTAAATGAAACAAGATAATCCTTTATAAAATTAAGTGTAGTTGGAAATCCAGGAGGAAATTGTTAGTCTAATTGAGATTCTTCATCCCATTCCATTAATACACCAAGAGATTATAAGGGAAAATTATTCAACTCTTCAGCAAATTCTGAAATGATGTTTTAAACTATATTTTCAGTTAGATTATCAATTTTTCTATCATCAAAAGGAATTATTGAATTCTTAAAATCATCTTTTTTTTCAATAACTTTATTCTCAGGACTCTCAACAGTTTCAATTTATACCAATTCTTAAGAGGGTACAGATTATTAAAGTGTGGATGGCAGTTATTAGGATTTATGTAATGAATGATTTATTGATTCTGTGTGAACATTAAATATTGTGCTTGTTTGAATTTCTTCATTTTTCATCGAAATTTCATCTAAACTTACTTGCTAATCAAAACTTCTCACTTATTTTCTATTTTTGGAGTATTTCTTAAATTAATCATTCTCTAAATTATTAATTAATTTATACTTATTTATTATAATAATCCATAATGTGGAATAGATCTTTTTTCTATTTCTCCATCTGACTATTCTGTTTCTGAACGAATCGAAAATATTTACCTAATAGATAAATTCTCTTCATCAGTTTAGATTTTCATTCTTTCCATAAATTATTGATCTTTTTGTGTTGATTTTATTGTATCTTTAAACATTTGATGTAATCTTTCTACTTCTATTTTTGATTATTATAATTTATCTCTCTCCCTTCTGTATCTTTTATCCAATTTTTCTTTATTTTCAGAAAATAAATCGTTTGAAACTTTTTTTTTGTCAAGCATTTTTTCTAACAATGCTAGTTATTAGTCATACTTCTATTAAAGCGCTTCTTCCCTTAATTTTATAACTTACATAAAGTATTCAGGATCAGAATTCACTCCATGATATAAATGTATACTTTTTTATGGTGTTGAATTCTAATTCATTTCTTGTTCTTAAATTTATGATTCTGATAATAACTATTAATCTTGTTTTTATTATTATTATTACTATTCCTATTAGTGTTACTATAATTATTGTTGTTGTAATTATTATTATTATTACTATTATTATTATTACTATTATTACTATTATTACTATTATTACAATTATTACTTTTACTACTATTACTATTATTATTACTATTATTACAATTATTACAATTATTACTTTTACTACTATTACTATTATTACTATTATTACTATTACTACTATTATTACTATTATTACTATTGCAGTTGTTATTGTGATGTTGATTGCTATTATTATTAAACTGACTTTTAAGGAGATGATTACTATTAGGAGAATGAATCCAAATTTAAAGGAGGTATACTTGTATTTCCTCTAGGGCTTGAATGCTATTGCGAAGATTATTATAAAGACTCTGAAGGAGGTGGTGCTTGACCTTAAAATTTAGGAAATGAAGAACTTTTGTAATGTAAATCAAGAGGATTTAGTCTTCTTTCTGAATCAGTTATTTAATTTAAAGACTTTACTTCTTCCTCTTAAGATAATCCTTCAAATTTCTATGACAACGTTGGCCCTTCAGTATTTTCTTCGAATTCTTCCTCTTATATTAAATATTGAAGATATTAAAAAACTACTTTCCTAGTTTTAAAACCTCTCCAAACCTTTTATATAATAGTTGCAGCCACGTTTTAAATTTCTTCTAATTCCTCTTCGTTCATTTCATTTATGGTGTATTCTTTAGGGGAAGTAGATACTTTTTAATTTTGACTTTTGTTACTCTAATGACTCTGGTGAGTTATATTTTATAGTTGAGATAATTGTTAGCTATTTGACAGTTGTTATTAAGAAACCTATTAAAATCTTTCTTATAATTCATTAAATCGGTCTTTAATAGTAGATTTAGTTTGTTATTCAAACTTTTCTTTTAGGAATTGTTCTAAAAATTGATACATTTCTTATTCGCTTAATTTATATTGAAATCCTTTATTATTCATTTGTTCATTTATCGCTTACATTTGAGAGAGCTGCTCTTAGAGATAAGATTCAGGTAAATGTTATAACCAATCTAGAAATTTCAATTAACTTGTTTTTCTTGAATGAGATTAAGTACTGCTATAGCTTGATTATCTGAGAGATCTCATGAGTTCCTTATACTCTTTTTCTAATTTGTTAAAATTAGGAGGTTCAGAAGTTCTAAAATGCTGAGATGACTATTATGCGTGATAAGAGGCTGCTTAGGCTGTTAAATTTGACTTAACTGAAGCATTTCTGGATTTAGCAAATAGTTTGGCTTCTTAATCCAGAATTTACAGATTTTATTGCAACTTCTCCTTTTTTAATTTTTATAATTATTTCCTACATAAATAATAAATTAGATACTCTTCAATTTTTTGTTGTCTCCATAATTCTCTCTTATACATCATATACAATTTAACATCTTATTCGGCATCTTTATTATCACAACTACTTTTATGTTTTTGAGGAGATGAAATAGTTTCTAAGACCTATTTAGATTTTTATTCTAAAATTTTCAATTGAATTTTACTTTATATCATCTTTTAAATATCTCTTTCTGGTTTTGCATTCAGAAAATCTAATCCCAATTTATGCCTTCTAATTTTTTCTTTGATAGCATGTTCTGTGGCTGTTTGATTAACTTGTTAGGGCTTCTCTAATTTATCATGGATTTCCAACATTTTTGTCCAATATTGTTTAAGTTTATTTTAATCAACTCCCCATGGTAACATGGATGATGGTGGAGATTTTGACTTTATAAAAATAGAATGTAAAATTTACTCTAGCAAATCTTTGCTAATTTATTTATCTTATTTATTAATCCATAATTTTTCTCATTTCATTAAAACTAACTACCCTTTACTTTTGTATCTCTTCTTATATCATTAATTCTTGTTTTTCCCCTATTGATAAATCAGATAAGAATACTTTAGTGTCTCCTTAAGTTTTATTTAAGTAGCTATTCTACTCTAATTTCTGATCCCTTATTATCTATCGTTTATATTTTCTTTTTCTTTTAAAGCTTCTTCTTCTTTTTCTTTTTCTTCATTTGATTCTTGAATTTCAATAAAACCTATGAGTCTTTTGTAGGAGCATTTTGATGTATTATTATCTATTGTTGTAAATTTATGATTGGACCAGAAGAAGTACGTTTGAGTGATTTACCATTATGAGGACTCTTTTTTTCTGGACTCTTTATTACATGAACTATCTCCTCCTCCAGTTTATTGGTCTCATTAGGGCGTTGAACTAATCTCGCCGAATTCATTATCACATTCGGTTCAACCTTGCGACACTGCATTATTATATATAAAATTATTAACGATTAATGAGCTTTTCAAAACTAAAAATTTTGTAAATAATTTATTGATCATGTCTATATCAAAAATCAAATAAAATCATTAATATCTTTTCAAAATATTAATAACTGGGTCACTTGTCAATTGAAAATGTGGCATTGCAATTAAAGCCAATTTGATGTTCCTCATCACTTTCACATTTTACCTTATCCAATATGAATAATAAATCTAAAAAATAACCAAATACATGATTATAATTAGGTCATAATAGATTAGCAAACTTGATAAATTTTAACTTCTTATCAAAAATATATTATCTTCTAATAATTCTAAGTAAATAGCAAAACATTAATAAGTATCTCTGAAATGGCTTAATATAATAACATTAAATTCCTAACTATTCAAAAAGCTCAAAAGTTCATCTTAACTTTATTCTTCATCTTCAAAAACAAAATTTTATTTGTAAAATTATTGCATTTGTGTTACCAGAGAAAGAATGCCTTATGATAAATAATCAGAATTATCATCTTATGCATAATACTAACCATACTACTTGATAAATTCTTACTAGTTTTATTTCAATTTCAATTCACAAAATGGTAATAGTGAACTCATAAATAAACAAATATCCTAATGTAATAAACCTTAAGCTTCCTCGGTTGAATAATCTAATTACAAATCTTTAATTAATTGTTCATATAGTTAAGCAAAAGATTCATTTATCTCAGTATAGATATTGTTGAATAATTTTATTATCTCCTCTCTATCATTCAGATCTTTTTCCAAGAACAATCCTTCTTATTTTAATTTCTCTTATATTAAAAATTAAGTCTTTATTATTAAGGCAGTGCTTGCTAAATTGTCTATTTTAGTACTGAACAATGCAAACTCCACTAATAAATTATTTAATGGTTATAGCCTATCTTTTTGGCTTTTAGATAATGAGTAACCTCCCCATAGATATGCTTAATAAATCAATACAAATACTAATATTTTTATTAAATGTGAAAACAAATTTATTTTAGTATTAAAATTCCTTACGCTTTTTTAGATTTGTTAACCAAATTGCAATTTCTAACTAATACTTAATTTTTGCCTTGGCTAATAAACAGATGCATCTTATTGAAATCCATAGTTATAATAATTATAACGCTTCCAGGAATCTTCACCAGCTTGAATATTCAATGCAATATAAATAGTATAAGCTCTCTCTTTTAATAATAGATATTATTCTTACAAATTTCATTTTCCACTTCATTATCCTTGATCCTACCAACCAACAACGCTAAATTTCTATTTTATTATTCTATATTATTCCATTAAAACAATTGTATCAGCATAACAAAGAAGATAATTACTGTGTGAATCAAGTGTTCAACTACAAAAATCGAACTTTCAAGTTCCTAATTGTCAAGGGAACTGTTATTTAGTTAATTCATTAGATGGTTATTGATGTCAATTACTTCTGGTAAGTTGTATTGAATGATTAATGCCTTATCTATGTAATCTTTGTTAACGAAATTTAGAAAGCTCTCCTTGTCAAAATAACTGATTTAAACTAAATAATGAATGGCCTCTTCTAAAAAGTTTAATAATCTTGTGAATTCAACATTCTCTGAGCTTTTCATATTATATGTTAAAGTCATATTTGATAATGTTCCATCCTATTCCATTTTGAGAAATATTGGATATAATTACGATAGATTAGAGAAAACGAATTAATCAAGCAAACTAAACTAATATAAATTTTATTCATTTGAATACTAACTATTATTCAATATATTGTATTTTGTTAAAATGAAATTCCAACTAATGGACAAAGTCTTACAAAAGTATCTATTAAATTTAAGAGGTCCCATAAATTATTCAGATTATAATTATTCTTAATAGTAATTAGAAATAATATGATAGTTTGTAAAACTAAATCCTCCCACACTTATTAAATTTATACAATAAACAATAATCCATAAGATAATAATATTTTTTGGTAATTATCCCTTTTATTTAAATACAATTTAAAAAAAGTAAGACTAATTATTGGAGGCTTTAGATATTGCACTTGAATGTTACGATTAATTAGGATTTTGTTCATTTTCAGTAAAATTATTTGTTTTACTAAATGATTAAATCTTTTTCTCCCTTTTATATCCTTGTTTCTTTGATTCATCATCTGATAAAAATTCATCTAAAAATTTGGATTCTTCTGAACTAGAATTTCTAATTTCTTAAACTGATTCCATTTCAGAATTTAACGCTATTTCAGGTTTAAAAAAACAAGCCTTTGGTGTTTAAGCAATTGATGATAATTATTGAGTCATTAACATTTCAGATTAATTGACAGAAGCCAGTTATCTAGAATACATTTAACGTTTTTTTTTAATTGTTGAAAAAGCTTAGATGTCACCATATCTCCGTTTGGAAATTATTAAATCTATTGCATACTAATAAACAGTTACCCTTCAAGTGTCTCAAAGTGGATTTTTTCATTGTAGAATCAGCATCTTACAGAGCAAATAATTCAGTGGCTATCTCTCCAAAATTGTGTTTTCTATAATCTGATATTTACATTATATAGTATCCATCATTTTAATACTTTTAGTATTATAATGTAAACCTCACAAAACAAGTTTTTTATGATGTAACCTAATGAATACAATTTTATAATACGGTTTGATTTATGTATTCCTTTACTGCTTTAGCGTAAGTTTCATTCAATAAATTTAATTCAATTAATATGGGATTAATGTCCTTTGAAGCTTATAATGTACTAGTACGAACTTTTAAAATAAAATATCTTTATACTCTACAACGATTGCTTTTTCTTAAAATTCATGATATTTCCAAAGTCATTTACAATGAATTTCATTTGCTATTAGAATTTATCATGAAACTCTTTTATTTCATGGTGAGAGATAAAGATTGTATCTTCTGAAAAATTTATATTATCAAATGCATCTTTCTGTCTTTATTGAAATCTTTTCACAATATCAAATAAATCAGGCATAAAATAATAAAGAAAGCATTAATTCTATAACACAGTAAGTTCTGATGGTTGATGTTTATTATTGTTATTAGTGAACAGATCATAATACACTTATCTTGTTACACCCAATATTTTTCCATTGCTGTCAAATAATAGATAGTCATATTTTTTTACCCCTGAAAAAAAAATGCCTTTTATGACATAATCATCCTGATAACTAAAGTCGTTAGCTAGTTTCAAATACAAAGGAAATATAAAATTGTCTTTTGTTTTACCAAAAATTAAACGAAACTATTGCATAAAAGGGGAATCACCTTTGATTAAAAATTTCTCTAACATTGAATTATGCGATTCAGCCATAAAATCAGGCATTAATTAATTTAAATGAATAATATTTTAGAATTCTTCTACTTTCTTGTAATTAAACATATGTCCTAATTACTATTTGTTGGTATTTAATATAGATCCTAAACTCTAAACTAAGCTCACAGTTACAATAGAAACCTTATCTAATACTAATGCAATTGAATTTAACTAATCCTATTGTAAGGTTTGTTCATAGCTGTAGATTAAATAGTACTGTTTTTCGCATAAAAATGAATGTAATTAATCGTTCATGATAATTGAATAATATAAAGACAACATTCTCAAATGATACAAATTATTTACTTATGAGATATTTACTTCGTATACATCTCTATTTATAATTAATTTGAATTTAATTCGTAATTACTCCAATTCCTAAGCCAACTTCACTAATTCTTACTATAGTTATTTAACAGATGAAAATCCTTTGAGTTATTTCTTCCAAATATCTAATTTAGCTGAGAGAGTTTTTCTAATAATTGGTATGAGAATATCTGATTAAACATCTAAATGAACTAAATCATCAGAGGTGAAGTTAACAAATGATGAATTTTATGGCAAAATTTTGGAATATTGCTATTTAGTTATTTCTTAGCTAAGTTTATTGGATATTTCGATTTAAACTAAATTGAAATACCAAGATAATTCTTATTTATATTTAATTTAATAATGTTTTATCCTGGCTAAACTTTAAGAGTATTGTTTGTTTTGGAATGCCAAATATTGAATCTTAAATAAAAATAGATTTTCATCTTCTTTATTTGACACTTGACAATTGACAATGCATGTGATTACATCAGAACTATCTTGAGACTGATTTAAATAAATAAATTAATTACTCTACACTATTTATTACAGTGAATGATATGTTAATTCACCATTCCTATTTGCAATAATTTCTCAGTTTAAGTAAGTGTGAATTGAGCTTAAATTTAAAACTATCTCAGCACTTTTATTTATAAATGCTAATCTTTTTCACTTGATTTAGTAAAAGTATCTAATCCCTTTGCATAAAATAATCTCTAATAAAATGTTTCACCTAAGTAAAAACACATTGATGAAAATATAAAATAATAAATGTATTATGAAAAGGTTGTTTCTATAATATTAGACAAATTATTCAAAATTAAATTAATCAAATTACATCCAAACTTTATTTAATTTAATGTAAAAATTAATTTGCTATCATATAAACTATAAGGCATATATAAATATATATCAATCTATTCCAATCCTATCCACATTAAAGCTGAAAGTTATTTAAGTATTAAAATTTCTTCTCTATCGTCATAAAAATATAATATTTATGTGACAAATTAAAAAATCTAAGAAACTATTTTCAATTAACTTTGATCTCTTGTGTAAGTTGATTGATTAAAACTTATGTTTCTAAATAAAATGCATGAAATTATAGATATGCTAAATATCAAACTAACATCACATATAGCCCAAATCTAAAGGATTAGGTTTGTCTCTTCTTTCAAAATAAAAGACCGAAAACTAGATGAAACAAATAAAAAGCACATTATTTGAGGTAATAAAGCCAAATAGGTTATAAGTCCTCTCGTCAAAAGCACTAATTATCTATTAAAATATGCCAATTATAATATGAATAGGACCATCACACCAATGTTTACAAAAGTAGTAATAAATCCAATATAATCAGGAAGAAAATTAATATCCAATATGGATAACTTTAGAATTTGAAAGAAAATTGAAAAATGCCCATCAACCTATTTTTCATTATTATTAATTTCTTATAACGTAATTGCTAGGTATTACAGAAATTAAAACATCCGAATAAATAGTATAAATTAGTATGATTAATCAAAGCACACATGATCGTCGTTTAGGAGTCTGCTTATATAATTTTTAATTTTCTGCATATTTTATTAAAAACAATATTTAATAGATTATTATATAAGATGTAGTAAATAATTAGACCTTGTCCTTTCAAAAGGGATAACAACTAAGAGTTCTTTTAAAATTCCTAAATCACTATCTGAAAAGGAATTTTATATGGATTTATAAAAGATGTATAATTGTTACAGAAATAATTGATTCTGCTAAAAGAATAAAATATTGTCCTATGATAAAGTATTATACATAGGTGGGTAAAATAATTAAAAAATATACAGAATATTAATAGAATAATTTGAGTTCGTTCAATAGAGTGTAGTGATAAAGTTCAGAGGTTAAAATAAGGAGAGTTCCGCATTTTTTGAAGATGAATAGGAAATAAGGTTTTTGGAGAGAAATTTTTAAAGAGTCTTAATAAATTCAAATAAAATTAATATAAATATCGTTAATGATTGGAAAGAAAGAAATATAAATTTCGAATGCAACAAGAGATAGGGTTGAGGCCTGTCGAATATATATTGAACGTATGAAAACTTTATAAATTTAGGAAAATATGCAAAATAAATTGAGGAAGAATAATAATAATTATAAGGCTGGTAACAGTTATCTAAATTGATGGATTCTCTTCATATGAATGCAAAAGAACAGGAAATAATAAAAAAAGATATTCTTAAGAAAGAAGCAGAATAAATGAGAAAGAAGTATTGATTTTTCAAAATTGATAGGAGGATGAGATTAAGTATTGAAGATTTTTAACCACTTGCTATTATTGGAAGAGGAGCCTTTGGTGAAGTCAGATTATGTAGGCATGTCCCATCCCAATAGATCGTAGCAGTAAAGAAAATGAAGAAGCATGAAATGATATATAAAAACTAGATTGGTCATGTTACAAATGAAAGAAAAGTATTGGAAGAAGCAAAAGGCAATAATTGGATAGTTGAAATGAAATGTTCATTTTAAGATGAAAAAAATTTATATTTAGTTATGGAATATTTACCAGGAGGAGATTTGATGACTTTATTAATGAAAAAAGATATATTATCTGAAGCAGAAGCTCGTTTTTATATGGCTGAATTAGTTTAAGCTGTATCATCAGTTCATAAACTTGGGTTTATTCATCGAGATTTAAAACCAGATAATATTTTACTTGATAACAATGGCCATATTAAATTGTCTGATTTTGGTTTGTGTAAAGACGCCGAATTGCATTTTGATAAGCCAGTGTTCTCCTCTAAATTTAAATCAAAATAAACTAGAAGAGAAGTAAAGACTTAAATAATTTATCCTAGAAAGCATTTTCGACTGTTGGTACACCTGATTATATTGCTCCTGAGGTCTTTTTACAATAAGGATACAATGAAACAGTAGATTGGTGGAGTGTTGGAGTTATTCTATATGAAATGTTAATTGGATATCCACCATTTTATACTGATGATCCATCAACCACTTGTTAAAAGATTATTCGATTTTAATAATGCTTTACATTTCCAGAAGAACCAAAAATATCTTAATTAGCTAAGGATTTAATTAGTAAATTGATTTGTGATACCAATAATCGATTAAAATTCGAATAAATTATAAGACATCCTTGGTTTGGTGGACTGTCAATACTTAAAATTAGAGAGATGAAAGCTCCATACATTCCAACTATAAGAAGTGAATTAGATACTAGCAATTTCGATAAATATGAAGAAGAAGAACCTTGGATTATTAAGGGATATCAAAATAGCAAAAAAGAAATGACTTTTGTTGGATACACCTATAAATAAGAGGACTTTGAAGAAAAAAGACCAATTTAAAAAGCATTGGAAGAACTTGAATATTCGAAACCTTCAAATTCAAGAGGAACTACTAAAACTCCTAATTCCCCCTTTTAGAGTCCAAATCTATAGTTTAAAAGCTAACCGAATAGACAAACTCCTTCTACTTAATAAATTAAATCCGTTAGCACCACTCAGTCACCATTTATCAAATATTAAGCAGTATCTCCTATGCCATTAAGTAAGAATTAAGTTTAAAAAAAATCATTTTTAAATAATCGACTTTAAACAGAATAGAACGAAAGTTTTCACAATATTAACTAGTAAAATCTATAGACTTAAGGGAATTTGAATAATGAAAATTCAAATCCAAACTCTAATTCTCAAAATATCAAAAATTTCATTTATTAAAAAATTTAACAACATACAGTTAATAATCAATAATCGACAAACAATTGCAGTATTTAAAAAACTGTGTAATTCAATGTGGATTTATAGAAATTAGTTTAAAATCAAAAGTTTAAACCAGATAAACCAGATACAGAACAAACTAAGATAAGTAGCAATTCCAATTATAATATTCATGCATTAAAATAAAACATAATGAGTTAAATAAGAGCCATTAGTCCTTTAACAAAACGATGAACTTATATTATTTTATAATAGTTAAATTTATATCAATAACAAGAAGCCATGAATGTACTTAAATTTTTTATATTAATGAAAAGCTTTATCTGGGAAACCATTAATAATGAGGGAAATTATGAGTTCCGCCATCAAAAGAAATGGTTTCTTAAGTAAGGACAATAGTAATTATATTTAATCAAACAGTTGTAACCTTAAACTTATATTCTGAAAGGTATTGTTTGATGATGAAAAATTTTTAAGAGATGCATGTAGTTCTTAAAGGTAGAAATTCCTTTGCGAATCGTTTGTCTAGATATTTTTGCTTTAATTTATTTTTTTACCCATGATCAACCTATTGATGAATTAAGTGAGAGGGTTTTATAATATACAAAAATCCTAACTTTACTATGTTATCAAATAAATTGAGAATCAACAATTGATTTTCTGTAATTAATAAAACTTTGAGGATTTTGTGATGTGCAAATTAGAATATTTATCTTAACAATTAAAAATTTCTTATTATATATATTTTCAAATTTTTAATAATGTAAGAGTTAACAGAACTTAAGAACTTAGTTATACAATCTCTCGAGGCAAATGGATCTCTAGCTAAGATTAGAGCTTAAATTAGAGCATCTGTCTTTAATGTAGTTGATTAGTAAGAAGGCAATAGTAAAAAGCCATCACCATTTTTCTGGGAAAATAATAAAGCTTAAACAATATATGAATTGGGTTGTGGTCGAGACATGCTGGAATTGATTAAAGAGTTTTTCCTCTTTTTCGACATGCATTATACAAATTCAATATTTTCTAGGTATTTACTTTGAATGATTTTTTTAGTGAAAGTAATTTGAAAGATGAAATTAATAGAGAATAGATTGCCAAGAAATTAAATATTGAAGCCAATGATACAACAAAGCCATTATTATTTTTCTTATTAAAGAATCGACATTCAGAAAAATAATCGTAAAATATTCATTAAGATATCTTTTAGTGAAGAAAAAGCACCTTAAAAGAATGCTTAGCCAACCCAAAAAGAAGTCTAGCTATAGCAGTAGTAGTAATAACAATAGCAAAAATAATAATAAGAATAAAAATTATAGGAACAGAAAAAGCAAGAGGAGTTGAGAAAATAGGAGGATCATAAAAGGTAGGAAGAATAGAGAAAATAACTTTAAGAAGAATAAAAGAGACAGGATGAATTAAAAAAATAGTAAGAAGAATAGAAGAGATTAGAAGAGTAAAAAAAGGAATAGCAACGAAAATAATAAGAAGAATAAAAGAAATAAGAAGAATTGAAAAAGCAACAAGAACAATAAAAATAGGAGTAATAGAAGTAAGAGTAACAAAAGAAGGAATAAGAAAAATTGAAGGAATAGTAAAAATAGCAGGAATTATTAAAATAACAATAAGAAAGAGAAAAATAAGAGGCAGCTTAAAAAAAACCATAACAAAAGAAATTTGATAATAGAAATTTTGAAGATGAGAAGTATGATAACGAAGATTTTGAGGAAGAATTAGAGGGAGAAGTATAATTAATATAAATTTAGGATTTGAGGGATTCGTAATTGCAATAAGATTAGTTTTAAGAATCGGATGAATATATGCAACAATCATAATCTTAAGGAATTGATATGACAGTCGATTCAGCTGCTTTAGAAGAATTTGATTACTTTGAGGAGATTGAAGAGATGGATTGAAATTTTGAATTGCTAAATATGCAAATATATTAAATTTTATTTTATGTTGCAAGGTTTAAATGTCCCCCCTCTGTTTTCTATTAATAGAGAAGAGATACTTAAACCTGTTCAATAAGCATAGGTAGAGCAGGTGCCAACCAAGTAAACTGTTGAACTTAAAGAGATTGATTTAAATCCACCAAATAAAACTTTATATATCAATAGATTAAATGAGAAAGTGACAGCAGAAGAAATGAGATAAACATTATATGCATTATTTTCATAAAGTGGAAAAGTGCTTGATATAATTGTCAAGAAAAATATTTTAATGAGAGGACAGGCTTTTATTTTAATGGAAGATGAAGAATCGGCAATATAAGCTCAAATAAAGTTTCATAATACTTAATTGTATGATAAAGTTATGGTAAGACTAAGTTTGATGATTAGAAAGTGAATTTTGCTAAAGAAAAATCATACTATATTTCAAAAGGAGATAATGAGGAGAAGGAGAAGTTGCCTATGAGTGATAAAATAAAAGAACATAAGAAGAGGATTTAGGATAAGAGATAAAGGGAAATGTTCAATCAAAAATAATAACGAGAAGCACCAACTATATCTATGCCTTTAACAGTGAATCAAGTCTACACAGGAGCCAGCAGTAAAATAAAAGTATTATTATATAATTAATTCTTCGATTCAAAACTAACCAAATAAAGTTTTATTTGTTGAAGGATTGCATCTGGTTGACTTTGTTAACTTGGAACAACACTTTAGAAACTTTTTCGGATTTAGAGAGTTTAGAGGAATCAAACCAAAAGGTGTGGCCTTCGTGGAATTTGAAGATGAACTCTAGGCAACTCATTGTTTGAATGAATTGAATGGGACCTAGTTTGAAGAAGTCACATTATAAATAAGTTATCAGAAGAAATGAGAAAATATTTATCAAAATTACAAAAAATGAATTTTACATATTAAAATTTTGTTCATGTACTTTCAATCTAAACAAAAACAAAAATCGGACTCATTAAATTGCTTATGATAATTGAGTTTGTTTAAAATATTGCATTGTGTTTTCCATAACACGGGTGGCAGTAACTAAAATATGATGATAAAATGTTAAGCAGCATCCAATAGATAACCAATTATATACTATTTTTAAATAGAAATCCTACTGAATACTAATTTGAAGTTTTCATTATCTCACTTTCATTAATCTATTTTATAATGCTAATCTTATACTTCAATTTCCCAAAATCACACTAAGTTTCTTAATTAATCAGCATAACTTTAAATATTTTCTAGAAGACTTTTAGGATTCCACTTATTGTTATTTACTTTGAATTCATGACTCAACACTAAACTAGCGTTTTAGAAATTATCATTACTATTTTGGTTTTTGCTTTATTTTTGATATTGTTGGCTTCAACTACATATCTTTAGAGAGATATTGAAATAAATTTTAGTAGGATTTATTACCCTCTGAATCCATTTTATACTCCTTACTTAAAGATAATATATACATTAGATTTAATAAGAATTCTCGTATTCGTAATAGTTTAAACTTAAACTGGATTCATCATATTTTCTATATTGACTATAATCACTTAGATTATTGCAATATATCATAATGCATTCTAATAAAATGATCCAGAAAGATTTAATCAAGGCCTTATCTTTTGCAATTTAATGATTTCAGTTTTTCTATTATTAGGATTAATTACTAATATGAATGAAAATTTAATTTTTAATCTATTACTTTACTCAATGACATTACTATTCTACTTATTTACTCAAATTGATTTATTTTAATTTATTAAATCAAATAATATAATTCATGTTATAGAGAATAAACTTAAATTGAATTTTAATCAACTATTATTAAAATAAGTAGTTTAATTTAAATCCAATAATGCAGTTTATGTTGGCTTTATAAAAGAAATAATTCAAAACGAAATACTGCACAATCATAATCTTTAGAATGAAACTAATGTTTTGATATTATTTGATTATCTTACCAAAAATTAGTAGAGTTACTTTTAAGCTTTGTTTATCCTCAACAAATTTGAATGTTAATAAATGAATCTAACTTTATTTTATAAGATTTATAGCCAATTATATAAAAAATCTATGTAGAAAGAAATAATTGAAGTGAATAAATCCACTTTACTGATATAATAGTTAAATAGGGATCTCTTAATAGAAATGGAATATTAAAGGAGATTTTCTGATATTCTTACTAAATAAATAGAACTTTACAATAATTTATTATAAGGTAGCAAAAGTTTTGCAGAAATGGAAAATAAAATAATATTAGTTTCATAATCAATTTTAAATACTGAGAAATGGCTAATTAAAAATAATATCAAAGACAATCATACAAATATCATTTATTTAAAAATTTAAATCAATTTTAGCTCCATAATAATGTAAAATTATGTACAAGTATTAAGTTGTTTATTATTTAGGCTCTAAAATTAAAGAAAGTAATTAAGAAAATATTAGAAAGTGACCATAAAACACTAGAAGCCATATAGATCATGAAAAGTAAAGCCTTGGTGCTAACAGTTAGTATGATTAAACAGAAAGGCATAATTTTAAATGTTAATTAATCGATGCTTTAATTCTTTGGATATAATAAGGATTTTAAATTAGAGTTTTTAGAATAATTAATGCCTGAAGCAATTTAACCATTCCATAGCTAATTTATAGACAGATTTCTTTAAAGAAATTCATTGAAAACCAATTACCTATAAAATTCTTTTCAAGTTCTTCAACAATAAGAGAATGGTAAACTTTAATGTTTAGAAGTTAATTTTACTATAAGTAGTGATAAGTCAGACTTTAGCCTTATTTCTCTATTAAAAAAAGTCAACTAAGATAAAGGATATATAATATTTGATACCTCAGGGAAAATTACTGGTATGAGTGATTATTTAGAGTAATTTAATGAATTACATTCTTAAATGAAGCAATATAGTTATATCTAATATTACTCAACAGAGTTGTTTTATATCATACAGAATAACGAATTTCTAAATGAAAAAGAAATAAGTTTTATTTAGAGATTGAAAGTAAATAATATTGATAAACAATATAAAAAGTTTATTTAATCCCAGGTCAAATACAATATTTAAAATAATACACATAATTTAGATTGCCTAATTCTTTCAGATAGATCAGATTAGCATTAACTATTAAGTTAGAGGAATAGTTTTTCAAATCATGAAACATTTGAATTTGACTTTTTGGATCCTCAATTATAAGAAAAACTAACACAGATTATTCATTTGAATATTGTAATTTATTTAATTTAATTTATAGACAGAAAATGATGAGGCATTGAAATTCAAAATAAAACTATAAAAAATTGAATTGAAAGGAAATATCATATAGTATTAATTAGAGATGACTCCATCAGAGACAAAATTAGAATACAATGAGGAAGTTGAGAACATCAATGACGACATTTTGTAACTAGAAAATATTAAAGCTAAATCCTAAAATGATGTCAGCATAGTTGGTTCAGAATAAAAAGGGTAGATTATTTTACATGATGTATTGCTTAAATAATCCAATAGCTAACCATTCTTACTCATTTACTTTTATTAAGTAATTTTAGTGATTTTGGTTTTATTATTTATGATGCTGTAAATTAACTAGCTAAGTATTGATTTTAATACAAAATTAAAATACTCATAATATATATGGGCACCTTTGTAAATTAATTAATTTTATAATAAAGCTTTTAATTTTGGATTCAACCAAATAATCTATTAAAATATAAATTAATCTGAATATTTAAAAAACTCTTTTTCTCAAGAAATGTAAGTTAGTTTATAAGAACTTCGCTCTAAATTCGGAATTCTATATTCTGAATTAGTGAAAATTGATGAAGATGAAGATTAGCCTTCATATAATTTAACATTATTGTAAAATTAGATAAAATTTGAAGGTTAAGCCGCTTTTTCGATTTTATTGAGAGAAACTATAATTAGTTTATTATCATACTCAAAAGAAACAATCTAATTTTAAAAATCGTTGTTATTTCTCAGAGTAAACATTATATAAGCTTATGATAATACTATTTTTTTAATTGATGAATTTACATAGATTTTAAATGATTATTCTTCAAATATATTGTTTTTTTGGGAAACCATTTTAATTGCATAAATAATTTTGTTTAGTGCCCCTTTTATAATAAATCTTAGAAATTGGTATAGCTTCGAAAAGAGACATAAATATTTAATATAAATAATTTCAAGAATTAATGAAGATTAAGCATCTAAATTAGTGGAGATAAAACAATAATAAATATAAAATTCTGAAACTGAAAAGTAATAAACTAATATGAATCAATCCTATTACACTTGTAAATCTCCTTTGAGATTGATGCAATCAACCATTAATTAATCTTACCAAAACCTTCGATCCAGAGATTCATAGTTTTTATATGAGAAAATATAAAATAAGTCGCTCGACATTATAATAAAGTTAGGAATTGCTTTATTTTTATATATAACATTAGTTGCATTTGTAACTTTTGGTTATTTCTAAATTTAACTTAGCGAATCTTAACATAGGCCAATAGAAAATTTGATAAAAACATATGTGAAATTTGAGGTATAACTTGGGTATTTGTTATCCTTTGCTACCATTTTAAAAGGGCAACATTTATTTTAAGAACAATTTAGTAAAATTAACGATCCTGAGATTGGAGACATTAAAAATTACTTCTAGGAAGATAAAGTTCCAATATATTTTTAAAATATCTCTCAAGTCTATTAAAAAAAATTAGAATCGATATTTTCATCTATCATATTAAGTGATTATATAGATGATAATGATAAATCAGAACTTTACGATCTTTACAAAGGCGATTTTTGTTATTATTTAAATGACATTTTACCTTTTTGCAATATTACTATTCCATTGAATCAATTTGAAAATATTTATGGCTAATTTTACCCTTATGAAAACAATTCAGAAGTTCTGAGGAAAGGTATCACTGGATTTATTAGTAATTTGGATTCATTATTTAAGAATGATTTTGAAATAGAAATTTCATAAGGGATCTATTAAAAGAATAACTCAAATGATATTTATTATTATAAGGAGTATAACAACCTTGTAGTTTAATATTTCTTTAACATTTCATAAGGATTTCAACTATTTTATGATAAGATTGATATTGTATCATAGGATCTCATAAAACAAAAGAAAAACAACCTATTAGTTTACTTTTACACATTTGGCTTGACATTTTTGTTTATCTATTTCGTTACCACAACAATACATATCATTTGTGCCCAAAGGAGATACAAAAATTGTATCTTAGGACTTGTAACTTTAACTGAAGATTTATTGAATGACAAGACTAACCTTAATCTATTGAAGAGATTGAGCAAATGAATTTGATGAGGCTTATTATTTATTTGTTAGTGTGAATTTATTTTATTCATAATACTTTTTTATTTATTTATTTTCATTTTAAATAATCAGTTAAGAATAATAATGAGTACAGTTCAAATGAAATAACACATAAACTTATTAAGAAAAGCTGTTGGTGAAATAAAGGATAGCACTTAAGAGAGAATAACTTAAATATCCACAGAAGTTTAATTTAATCCTCAAGATAATAAAGAATTTAATGATTTACTCAATGAAATCAAATAAGAAACATTAAGAAAATTGCATGCATTTTATGAATTGAAAGTTAATAATAAGACAAATGTCTATTAATAAGAATTATCAAATTGTTCAACCAATTATACAGAATTATAACAATAGGTTTTAGAACACTAGGAAATAGTCAAAGAAAAGATTAATTAGAATTTGTAAAAGGTATAATATATTTTGAAATTAGAGAGAATAATATGATAAATTAGCAATTAGAATGGTTCTCAATTATGAGAGATTAAAATTATACAAAAAATATTATAAATCTCTTAAATAATATGCAACAAGAAAGAGAAAAAGCAGATAAGCAAAATTTGATGCATATCAAAAATATTAGTTAGGGTTATAAACAAAAGTATTTTATTATTGGAGAAGCACATGTCATAAAACTGGCTATTAAACCATGCTTATCACTTAAGCTGCTAAAGAAATTAAAAATATCCAACAATGTAAAGTGATATAAATAACCCTAGAATTTATTGATATTGTTAAAATATTGAAAGCCAAAATAGCTGAAACTGAGGAATAAATTTAAATTAAGAAAAATGCTAAAGCAGAGTTCTCATATAATTTGAGTAGAAATCTTCTGAAAACCATAAGCAATTTATCTATGGAAGTTATGTCTCTTCGTCAAGTTACCATAAAAGGTAAAAAAGTTCAATAAATACTAGATAATTAGATTAATAATGATGAAAATACTAAATTTTTGAAGGAAGTTAATGGTTTGATTTAATCAAAACTGAGTAGCATTCAATAATTTAAAGAAAAACTGAAATCATCTGAGGAACCAGCTGCATCTGAGACTCATAAGAAGAATAAACAATCCATTTAGTTTGATCTATAGAATTAGTCAAGAAAATGATTAATATATATATGAATTATCTATTGAAAATATCTTGAAGGGTTTAATTAAAATTTTTAATTATTAGATTTGAAATATAAATAAATGGGAATGTGTAATGCAAAGAAACCTATAAGAGGTGAATTACCCCTTATTTGTGAAAAAGTTAAGGAAAATCCTAAATCCGAAAAGATTTTAAGAGAAATGAAAGAAAACAACTAAAATCTCAATCCTTTCAAGAATCCAATACTATCAAGAAGAATACATTCCATTTCAGTTTAATAATCTTTTCAATAAACACTCCAATAAACAATTAATTCTAAAACAACAGATCAAAATCAATGATTTTATTGTTTCTTATTATTAATATTTAAAATGATTATTTACAACTGATCTCATACACAACTTAAAATAAAAGTCATTTTATTAAATATTTTATTACTACCTTTCAATTTTCTTATAAGAAAAATAAATAAGGAAAATGGTGAATATATAAAAATACTGAATAAATTAATTATAATTCTAATAATAAATATTTAATGATAATTTATTCATTTTTCATCTTCCTCTTCTATTACATCACCTTTTTGAAATTATTAAATGACTTTTTCCATTTATGGACTTTAAGCATTTTCATCATGATCGAATTCTGTAGTATTGAATTTTTACATAATCTTTTATTAATTAGATTAAACAGGTCGAAATGCATTATCTTATGTTATAAAAGATCCCTTATTTTCAAGTTTTTCTTAAGGACTATTTTTTATTTTATCATTAGGAAATTCAGTAGTCAAAGCCTTACCACTTGAAGAGAACATTTATTTTTTTTAATTAGCAGTTAATTTTGAAGGTCCTTGCATTCCTGGAGCTTACGCACATGATGCAAAGAATGGATCCTATAAACATTAAGCAGCACTAATCCTTTAGCTTGGTTCTTTCTCCAACATTTTCTAAATTAAAGCCTAACCTATTCAAACTAATATATATTACATTGATAGAATGATCAATTTTTTTCATTTGCAAAGGAGTTAAATCAATTTTGCATTATTTGTTTAATTTTAAAACTAGGTTAAATCCAACTCCCGGAAACAGATCTTTCCCTGTCAATCTTCAATAAATATGATTATATACAATTTAAAGAAGATAACTCCTGCACTGAAAACATCGCACACCTTATCATATTTAAGTGTTTTATCTACTAAATTGGCAATCTCAGGAGCAACATATCCTGGTGTTCCACATTTAGGAAATAAATATCTACAATTATAATAATTCAAACTTTTCAATATTGCAATAGGTGGCCAATCCAAAATCAACAATTTTTAAAGAATTCAAATCTCCCTTCTTTAAGAGCATAATATTTTCAGGTTTTAAATCTCTATGCATAATTTATTTTTCATGCATGTATTCGATACCAGTTAGGATTTGCTTAGAAATAATTGATAAAAATATACCCACATGATATTCCTAACAATATCTTCTGGGAATCCATTTTTATGATTGTTTAATTCATCATGCAAGCTTCTTCCCTCTAATAAATCCATCACCATATAAAATGTATTGTCCCCCTCATAGACGGCATGTAATTTAATGAATGACGGATGATCAAGGGTGTTGTTGATAGAAATTTCTTGAAACATAGATTCCTAAGATTAAATATAATTTTACAATTCCATTTTCTGTTTCATTAACATAGGATTTATCTACACATTTAGCTGCATAATATAATTCAGTGTTTTTGTGTCTAACAAGAAGAACTCTTGAGGATGCTCCTTTTCCCAAAGTCTAAAGTGGTGTATAAAAGTCTTAAATCCTTTGGAATATGATTTTATTTCTCAAATGCTCCTTTAGAATTGTAAGAGTCTTCTCGTCACTATAAAATGTAGTTATTTTAGCAACATGATTTTCTTTAATTTATTTAACCTTTAAAAAAAATAGGATTATACTCACTTATTGAAATTTGAATGACACTATTTTATAATGCTTTTTCCCGTTCAGATTATCTTCGTCCACTTCCCATTTAATGTGGGTCTATAATTGGATTGGCAGAGTATACTTAGAAACTTGTGAGTTTTCCTAAAATGTAAATTTTCAGTTAAACTATTCTACCTTGTACAAATCCAATCTTTCAGGCTTGAGTACTCCAATATATTTTTTATTTTCATTCTTTCCTTTTCGAAAACACTCGAATTAATACACAATTTGGGGTTCAATTTACATAGGCAGAACTATTTTAAGATGTATTTAAAAGTTAAAACAATAAAAATTAATGACAATATTTAATGCAAATTAAATGATTTCGAATATAATTTATTTTATATTCCCTTATACATTCCAATTAATCTTTAACTTTTTAAAACATAAGTTATTGAGGAATATAAAAAAGTATATTTTTTATTACAAATATACCTTATATCATTCTATATACTGAAAATACTTAATCTATTAAATAAAATTATTTATTATAAGATTTATTGTGTATTCTACATAAACAGTATTACCATTCTATTTTTAAACTGATTTGGATAAACAAAAACAAATTGATATTCAAGATAAAAATTTTGAAATTAGAAAATAGCATTTATCTATTGTATTATCCTCTAAATTTAATTGAGATTGGACTAGAGTTAGAATGGATGTTTATTAAAATTTGAAAAGCTACACAATCAAATAATTATATTTGCTTAATATTAAAGTTGAATGATATTATTAATATGAGTTTATCAAATTAATATCTAAAATGCTTGGTTGTTATTTGACATAGTAGGAATCTAAATCTTAAACTCCTGTTTATATTTTACAATTTACATAACTAAGAGGAGTAAAGAAACCAGATATGAAATCGAAATGGGGATGAAAAAGTTGGTTGTCATTATTGATATTAAGCAAATAAAATATAAAATTGTAATTAATTAGTTCTAATCAAAAGCAACCCAGAGGGGATTAGTATTAAGCTCCCAGCAATACTCTTATTCTCTATAAATTAATTTCTAATTTATATAAGTGAATGCATAAAAGAAAAAATCCAATTAGAATAGCTCCGCACTATCCCATTTGCATTACTATGTCACCATATTTTTCTTTCATAAGATTAAACCCATACAAGCACAGTATAGTTAAGATAGTAATTATCAAACTGAGGAGGTAGGATAAATAAAATTATAATTTTATTGCCCTAGTCACATAACTAAAGTTATAATTTTGATACATCAATTATGAAATAAAGAGCAAAAATATTAAGCTAATCCGTAAGTATAATAAGTAATGAATACTCGATCCGCCTATTTCTGGATAGATATTTAATTGTAATTAGATAGCATCCCAAGTAATCAATCCAAAGCAGAGGATTACTAAAAGAATCTATATTATTATTTCTCTGAAGCCAAATTATTGTGTTAAAGGTTTAACCCTTTTCATTATAAGCGATTAGTCTATTTCTTTCTGCTAACAATTTTCTTTATTATAATTTATATTTACTATTATTTTTATATAAAGGTTCTGATACGCAAATTTAGTAAAATTACTAAGACAAGAAATTTACATGTTCGCGTAATTCAAAGGTATTTACAGAAAAACCAAAAATATTTGGATCTACTTTATATTATGATAATTTAATTCTTCTTCCATTCTTATTATTCGAACTTCCTATGGCCAACAATTCTTTATCAAAGCAATCATTCACATAATTTATGTGAGATATTAATTCTTCTTGCATTTCTATCAGTTTTTTGTCTTTATTTAAGGGCTACCCAAAAGGAATATTGATTCCTACTTCTCCCATTGGACAATATTTATTAAAAAATTAATTATAAGCAAATGTAAAGATTAGAGAAACAGTTTGTTGATAAATCATATAAAATAAAATTACTTATTCATCTTAATTTTGATAGCATATTAAAGATTTTATATAAATGACAACAAAATTGTAATAAAATAATATCATTTAAATTATGATTAGTAAATAAATTCTAAATCTTACATATGAACAGAACATGACAACTTTATACCTTTTCAATAACAAGGCATCTTAATTATATCTCCATATCTACTCGACCTCTATTTCAATCTAAATTTTACAAGTGCAACTATTTATAAATTGATTATTATTAAGATGATAAAAATCTCATCTTAATATCTTCAATAGGTGTTTTCCATCCTACATCTATTCTGTTGAAATTAATAATAAGATCATTCTCTTAAAAGGGTTCATACTTCTTAAAACTCGATATAACAACTCTTCATCCATCTCTGGAATTTTTAATGTAAAAGTATACTTAATTAGAATTGCAATCAAATATGCTCGCAATATTATCTAGTTTGATATGTCCAAAAGTATCAGCATTTCTGTTAAGCTAAAGCAACACTTGAATTTTAATTTCTTTAATCTAAATCTCCTCTACCACTATAGACTTATTCATATATTCATTATAAATCAATATCATTATTGTCCTTTCCTAAATAATGAGATGTAAATCAGCTTGCTCCATATTCTATAGTATTGAAAATTTAATCAGAAGTCAATTGATAACTCTGAAAATGATTAATTAACATATAATAATATATTATTGTCGAGTTTAATAAATTAAAAAATATGATTGATTTCCCTAATAATATTTCAAAGTCCAAATTATTATT
The DNA here is from genome assembly GCF_000165425.1 of Paramecium tetraurelia. Classification (NCBI taxonomy): domain Eukaryota; phylum Ciliophora; class Oligohymenophorea; order Peniculida; family Parameciidae; genus Paramecium; species Paramecium tetraurelia. The sequence continues at coordinate 173,319 of NW_001799499.1, read as the reverse complement.
ATTCTTACTCTAAGTTTCTAATTTTTTTATTCTATGGTAATTGCCAATACAAAATTTTTAGGATGATTTAGTTCTAAGTAAATATGTATTATCACCATCATCAAATACTATAAAATTTGATACTGAAGACTGAACAATAGTTAAAACTTACTAACAATTAAGTTTGTTCTTCTAAATTACTCATATTTTAGCATTGAAAAATCTAAAATGTTTGTGTTATTTTATAAATGGTTAAAGTTATATCTATTTAGCTCATAAAATAAATATGTATTATTTGGATGATTTCAAATACGATTAGTTTATAAGGTATTTCTGATATGAGGAATTATGCTGATATAAATGAAATGCATTATTTTTATTTATTAATGAGCAATATTCTAAAAAAAATTAATTCACTCTGGCTTTTTTTGTGCTTCCGTTTGGACTTTGGCAGCCATAATAAGACAATATCGAAATTAAGCCATATGTTTGACACATTCCTTATAGTTATTTGTAAGTGAATGTTTTTAAAGACAAGAAGTATAAGCATTCATGTGGTTTTGACAAGTCACTTCATCAGCGGCATCTGCTGCCAGTTTTTCGGAAGGAGTTGATAATAGTTTCTTCTCCATAAATTATTATTAAAAAAATAATTATAATCATTATAATTTTTATTATATATTTCATTTCTTATGGTTCTCCAATTTCCAATCTTCCCAAGATCCATCGTAAAGGATTTGCCTAAGTTTCATAAATATAACTTACTATTTAGTTTTCAAAATTTCTTGGGCAATTGTTGCTATACAGGCTAGTTTTCCAGTTTAGCAGGTATTAATTATTCTTGTTTTGTTCAAATCGATTCCATTCTTTTAATACACTTATCTAAGATCTTCATCAGACTTCATGGTTTTATCCCGATTAAGATATTCTGAGAATTCTATATTAATAGATCCAGGAATCGAGCCTTTTTTAAAACGATTACTATCTCGAGTGTCAACAATGGCCCACTCCTCCCCATTTGGATCGTTAGAGTGTTTTAACTAGGAAATTCTAGAAACTTCAGATGTGCTCACGATTCTACCTTAAAATCTTGGTTGATCCTCTGTATTTATGAAATTATTATATACAAATATTGTGTTCCTAAAATTCAGCTGGCTAATGATTCTTCCATTTTGAATATCCACCATCCAAAACGAATACGTTTTTGAATCCGAAATATCTGAAAGTGAACCAGGCTCTGGCTGCAAAGTGTATGTGTTCATCAAAGAATACTATTGGAGTTTGCAAATCAAATTAATTTTCCTTGACAAATTGATCAAACAATTATTATTATGGTAGCAACCTTGCTGCTGGTTTTAATTAAGCAGTGATGTCACACAAATTAACCACAGATTGATTGCTAGTTATTTACTTAATACAATTACGCACACAACTTCTGAGACATCTCGGCATTGCCTTCTTTGGTTAGAGGCTACTCTGTCATTATGACATTGGCCACTCTGATTTTTGCTTACAGTTTTAGCAAATATCCGAGAAAGGGTGCTGAAATCAAGGATCCACGCATAATTAAAATTAACAATTTTAGAGAATATCATATTTGATTTTATTCCTATTCCGGTAATTGTCCGTACCTCTTCATTTCTTTTAACTAATATCTGTTATCTTCTAGTTCTCTCAGCAATCTTCTCCAACGAACACATACACAAATACATATGATACACAAAACAATCTAAAACTTATAAATATTATTACTCCCAAGAAAATTAGAATAAAGACCAAAACTGTAAAGGTGTCTGAGTAGAATAATGGTCCAGAGACTAGGATATTGATTTTCTACTCTGCTTAGCATTATTGATATAGACTGTCCCTCTGATTATTTTAATCACAGGATGTCGAGTTCAATTTAACTATGATTTCATGTTCTGACTTCTCATCAAAACTGCATAATAAAAAGGCATGATAATCCATGAATTTCCATACGTGAATGGCTTAACGAGATAAGCCTACATAATAAAAAGTCTCCTTGAATCTTAGCTCTGCAGGTTCACTTGATTTGCTGTATAATTCAAAACGCACCAATTAGTTTTCAAAGAAAGTCTTCACCAATTCCTTATTGTATTTCACAAACCCATTGAAAATCGAATGTTTGATTATAAGATGAGCTTCTTCTCCTATCAAAAATGCATAATTGGGATTTATCTACATGTCCCTATATGTAAAATCATCAACATAAACTCTATTCACAAAATAGGAGTGATCCCTCAAATCAATGAAGATTTCCAAGATGTACTCAATATTACTTGGAGTCTAGGCGACAACAAGAATAGTGTTCTCGTACACCTCAAATGCTACAGTTCTGGGTATATGTATATCCATTATCAGGACTGGCTTTTGGATATTGGAAATATTGAAAATGTACAATCCTTAGGTGTCATCTAAACAAAAGAGTCTGTCATCCACAATCTTCACTCCAATAATATTGATTGTGACATTGAACTATTACTTTGAGATGGTCAATAAGTGAAGTATGCTTCTTTTGTATATGTCTTAGGGCTCCTGTTCGTAAGTATAGAGATCTACGCCATCGTCCCCCACAGCCACAGCTAAGTATTCTCCAAAGGTGGATACTTTGTGAACAACCTTTCTTTGTAAAATCCTATATTCAGGATGAGGTTCAATTGGCAAATCATTAGAATCAAAATCTGAAAATTTGGATACCCAAAACCCTCCAAAGGGAGTTATGATTAAGCAACTTAGATGTTTCTTAGGGATAGGCTCAAATAATTACTTTTGGACAACTGAATTAAGCGTTGGCTATTATAGTTGAATTCGGCAATTTCAATTACTTTTTCAAATCAAAGACGCTCTGTGATTCTTAGGCAATCCATCCAGAATCACTGCAACGTAGTTTAACCTATATAAGTTGTAGTTCTTGTGTCATTAAAAATAAATTTGAATACTCCGACAGAGTCACCATATCTGTATAATAGGAATCCTCGGTGGCATCTTTTATTTTATATTGCAAAATCTCCTTTAATTAGGGGTGTTTAGGAAATCCTACGCATTCTAAAATTAGAACTCATTGATTACAATTTTTCACTTCTAATGATTCAACGTCTTTAGTATCCAGAGAAAGAATGGGAGTCTAGATTGGATCGTCAGATTCAGATTCATCAAATACATCAACATCATATGCATTAGTCAAACTTTGATTATGTCAAGATATCTACTTAAGCACATACACAGTTTGCTTTTTATGAGCCATTCTAATGGTGTCTTCTTCAATTTCATGATTCATTGTATATGATTCTTTAGTCCTGACTCTGGTGGATTGGACACTTAGCTTAATCAAAATCAAGAATATCACTTAATAACTCATTTGTTTAATTTGTATTTTAATATTGTGAATTTTAGATCAATAAGTTATTTTGAATGAAAGTACTAATCATCAGGATGAATTAAAAATACTTAACTTATGTAAAATATGTAAAATATGTCATTGGTTATATACAACCACTCTGTTTTTTGATTGTGGAATTGAAATTGGGATTGTTTGATTTCCACTGATATCCAATGTTAATTATTTGAGTTTTGTGATATTTTAGACCGAATTAATGATATTCCTTTAGGCTTAATCAGATATCGTGCATTTCTTAAGATTAAGTACCAATAATTACAGATGTTGGTACTCAATTAAACTTGACATCATTTTGTCAATCAAATCATCTGGTATAGTTTAAGGAGATACGTTAATGTGCAATTGTATCACAAATTCTCTCTTAATCCGTTCCAAATTGAATAGAAATATTTATTGGACAATGAATTTATCAATTGTCAAATGTACAATATATTTTTTATCCGAGGCTTTCTCTTTAAACTATTTATCCATGTCTTCCAATTACTACTGAGATATGGATGCGATCTACTTGTTAAAGCATTCATACCTATAATCTTTCGATTGATCTGACTTGCTTGAATTAGGTTAAATTCATGGGCATCAACAATTGGGCAGGTATGATGATATCATTGATAGAAGACCGGTCATTTTGATTTCGTTATAGCATATTCTTAAGTAAAAAAGCTAATTTTTCCCTAATTTTATATACTTTATACCCATGTTTATATTGCACTAATTTTAATTTCTCCTCAATTGCCTCACTCCATATCAGATCCAATGGCAAAGTGAGTGAGGCCATTGAGAGAATCACAATTCCAATTTGCCAAACATCAGTTTTAATGGAAGAATTCAAATTGTTTTTCATCGTATAGCCACCTGCAGATCCACACAACTCTGGCGGATTGAGAGCCTTGTATGTGTTGGGCTCAGTCTCATTCTTTAATCTATACTTTTTCTTGTATGTATATAATGGTGTAAATCCCCCGACCTTGAATCCGAACTTTTCATCATAATAGAAATTGGTCACAGAAAATTATTTCTAAAAAATTTACAAAAACTGCAAATATTAAGCCACATTTATCAGAGTAATAAGTGCCTCTGAGATTGTTTCTAATTTGAAATGCTCCTATCTCTCCTATCGCTTTTGGATTAGTTTATTTATTGGCTATTGTGCGTAATCTTCAATTGCATAGATAATGTCATAGGATGAGTCTTGTGCAATTTCCAACGCGTTGTAAATTGTCTTCTTTTGCTTTCTCTAAAAGAATGGCTTCTTCTTCGTGATTTATCCTATCTCATGACATTTCACTATGTAGGTATGATCGGTAATTAATAATTAGGCTCTTTTGTAATTCTCGTAGTCTTTTTTTGCCGCATCATTCGAAGGCATCAAGAATTAATGCACAACTCTGTCTTAATATTCGCCCTTCACAAGAAAGATCTTATTGAATTTGCCCTTCTTTATAATACTTTTTTTTATGTGGACTTAATAAAATGCATCTTTATTTATGTTCAAGAATCTTAATTATGTACTCCTCTTAGGGTCATATGTATTTTACACGAATTAATTAATTGCTTCATATTTAAATGGTGGATTCCTTATATTTAGAACAATTTTTTGTACTTGTTGATCGCTGATAAATAGTTTTAAATAGCCTCTTTGTTCTCCAATAATTCCTCTCTGCTATCATTACTCTGAATCCATGAAATCAATAGAGATTTCTCAGGAAATAATGGTAACTAATAACAAAAATACAAATTCTCTTTTACATTTGAATAATAATTTTCATTTTAAAGATTTCTGTGCATTTGATTCAAATCCTAAAATCGTACGCGTACATCACGATAACAACTATTTTAATTGTTTGTAATTCTCAATTTATAATACCATTTATTCTCAAACCCATCAATATCAATAATGTTGAGTTAGTATTACATTTTTATTATAATAAATCAATTTTAATCATACATACTACATCATTCTAAAATCGAACTCAAAATACAAGTTGAATTCTTAGTCTCAAAACTAATCTCTCACTTGAGATGGGGATTTCTTTGTTTTTTTAGTTTATCCCTAATTGTTATTCTAAAGAATTTACAATAATTAATTAAATCTATAAGTAATCAAATGACCTTATTAATTAGATTCACATATTTTATTGATTTCTTAAGTCATTTATGTGATCATTAAAGTTAATCCATCGCTTCAGTTAGAGATTCCTTTTCGTATCCTTTAATACTGTGAAGTATTTATGAGTTTCCAAAAAAGGTTCTGAATTTTTAATAACAAAATATAAACCTTTAAGACTTTAGCTAGAATATTAAGGGGATAAATGTTATTAAATGTTAAAATATAAAAGTTAAGATATTAATATTAATTGATATTATTATTAACCCAGATGCATAAATTTGACACAATATAAGGAAAACTATTCTATACAGTGTACATGATGCATCAACAAAGACAGATTGACACAAAACAGAAGGGGAAATTGAAAGGTATGGAAGTGTGTGTATGTAGAATCATAGACTTGATCATTTAAAAACACCCATCGTTGAATAAAATTGAAACTGACAACACTGTAATTGCAAGGCGTAGTTTGCTCGATCTTGCAGATACAGAAGAGAATGAATAAGATTGCTAGAAAGTAGAAAAGAAAAGACCTATTGCAATTAGACCAATTTTAACAAATAGTAAATTCAAATCAAGTCGATCTTTAATGTCCTCTCCTTAACGTAAATGAATGTAAATAAATATGTATCATTGCCAATGATCTAAGTCCTCTATTTCTGCTATCATTTATTATAACTTAATTGATTATTTATTATATCCCTCACCTTATTGTCTAATAGTAACCTAATATTCTGTAACATGTTCTTTTTGAAGTGGAAGAATATCAATGTTAAATAGAATATCAAACTAATATTTATATAACCAATATTTGACTATATTTATTTTGCTACTTGTTATCAAGTGTCATATGGAATCAAATAATTGTATTTTATAAATATCCTCATCATGAGCTTTAATTGAATATAACTATATCATAGTCTTTGATTCTAAGGTAACTGGCATCAAAATTCTCATTATTAAAAATTGTAAATGTTTGTTTAGAATTAATCATTTTGGAATGAGAAAATATCAATTCTTTCAACATTATCTTCAACAAATAAATAAATTAATTACTGTTATACATTTCAATTAATCAATAAATGAAACGACCTTCAAAACACTACTTGAAATGGCTAAATCTGAAATTATTAATATTTATCTTTTTAACAATAAACAGTTAAATATTTATTGTTATTTCATGAATAAGATAAGTTTATTTTGTTAATCTTGATTGCTCATAAAGATTATGTGATTGAATTTTCTTTAATTACTAAAATTGTATATCTATCCGATTCTTAAAATGATATGAAATTTTAGTGATTTTTAAATATTAAAATCAACTCTTATAAGTTGTTTACAATTCAATTATTAGTCTCAACCTAAATTAAACTATGTATTTTATTTATAAAGGTTCTAAATCTTGAATGAATGTCTATAATAAAATTTAATATATATTCATCAAGTAACTAATTCAACTAATCATTCTTATAATCTTGTTATTAATATTATAAATTTATAAGATCTTTTCCTGTCCTTAAAATTTCACTTTTTTTTTTCTGTAACATATAAATCTTATTTATTTTCAAATAATCCCATGTTCCCAACATTAAGATATATCAATCCTTTACTAATTAAAATGAGTAGAAATTTATTTTCATATCTATATTCAAATCCAACATTTTTAGAAAGGAACTGCAATCCAATAATAATCTAACCATCTAAATTCTTGTAAACAAATGTTTTCTCAATCTAAATAATTTTTTACTTAATTCTGATTAACATCTAAATTAAATTGAGAATTTCTAATCTCATATGTTTTTTTTCTCTAATAGAGCTTAATTTAAAATAATTATCATTAAGAATGATTATTCCATTAAAACATTTGAAAACATAATTTGCTTCGAGAAATCATATAGAATGTAGTCGAAAATAAAAATAACTTAAGAATAATATATATTAAAAATGATTTTTAATATTAGTTACAACTCTAATAATAACAACTTAAAGCATATACTCATTTTATTGATTATCTTCTCATGAATTTATCAAAGTTATTTAATATATCTTTATTATCTTCAATTACTCTGCTCACAAAACCAATCAAAATATCATATCTAATTAAGGCTTGTCTTTTTTGGGGTTGAAATGATTTAGTTGAATAACTTTAGAGTTTTTTAGTGTGTATTTTAAATCCCAACCCTTTGTAACTATCATTATGAAAAGATGGAAGTTATTTAGGAGTGAAATTCAGAGATTCAATCCTATCTAGACTTGACTTTTATTTTATCAATAAATATTAAGTTTATCTTTTATTAAATTATTCTTTTGTAATTTTGGATGAAACCTATGTCTAATCTGTCTCTATATAGTTGATCAAAGGTTCTAAGTACCTTCCATTCCCAATTCCTCCAAAAACAGCAATTTTAGAACTCAATAACACCGAAGTGTGAGCACATCTAGGGAGATTATTACCTTCCATCTATACTTCTTACCACAAATTTAACTGAGGATAGAAAATAAAACATTAGTTTGATTCCAAAGAACCATTAATTAAATCATCTCTCTATCCTCCTAAGATGATGATTCCTTGTATCTTTTTAATGTACTCCATAGTGTGATTATGACAAGGCAAAGGAGGTTTGCCTCCTGCTTGAATGGTTTCCCAGGCGATGGCAGTCGTAGTATTAGGGTAAAATAAGAGTTTCTTAATAAAGTTAGTAGAGTTTCCTGTTTAATCTTTTCCACCAAAGGAATATATGATTTCAGCTGGAATTAAATCAGTTGTGTTATCATTGAATTTGGTTGACAATGAGATATTGATTATGGAATGACAACAAATTGGAGTTGATTTGACATCCCACTATTTCCAAATCATCTTTTCAATGTTGTACAGAGCTGTATCACTCAATACTTGCTCGTTGCTGTTAATACCACCATAAATCAACATCCATTTCCACCCATAAACACATGCTTTGTGATGTCTACGTGGTTCTATGTAATCTCCTTGTGTGTTTATTTTCTCCCAAAATCTCATCGTGACATTATAATCATAAACTGTATTGAAACATTCTCTGATCTTCAACTTTACATTGAATTTACAAGCTCCTCCAAACAATATAAAGTGGTTTCTCATTGAGATCAAAGTGTGAGCAGCTCTACCATTTTTTGGCTTTTCACCTAAACCTTCAACCATATACCATTCCTAATATCCTAGTTAATTGAAATTTTTACTTAAATCAAATCGTAGCATTTCATCTCTTATGCCGTCACCTGCTATGCCACCATATAAATATAGTGAGTCTCCATAGAATATCATGGTGCCGCTTTCGGTAAATGAGGGTCTAAATGACTTTACACTCCTATAGAATTCCTAGATTTCACTATAAAAGGTCAATTCAGTAGGATGATCGAATTCTGCTTCAAATGTAGGCATTTCCAAATTTGGCATTTGATAAACTAGTTCATACATGAATGAATTTACCTTTCGCTCCTTCTTTTAAGTTTACGGGTTTCTTAGGTGAGTGATCTCTCCTTTTTTATTTTTATACAATTCGAATTTTTTATTTTTTTTAATTCCCATTAATTAGAGCATTACCAATAACTTCTTAATGTCTTTCTGTCAATTATGATATAATTTATTCTCGTTGTGCTTTGTTGTGAGTGAGTTACAGTGTTAATCTAGCTCGAGGAGATGGAATTCTCTAAATTGAGTTTGAAAATGCCTTTCTAAACCTACTTTTTTATCGTACGCTTTTGCCATTTCTGTAAATGTCTTAAACAACGCACTCTGAGTCACAGGAGTTGTAAGTAGTGTACGTTCTGATTGCAGAATTTCAATCTGTGGACTAGAACCTTGAGATGAAGATCTGAAATGCATAAATTAATTTATCAATTTTGCATTCAATAAATACAATGCTCATTAAACTCATTTCAATATATTTTTATATTTCAATACCAAATTCAATTTAATTTCATCATTATTTGTAACTTTACTTAATTATTCTAACCATTCCATTTGATTGGCAAAGCTTATTATTGTCCACATAAACCAAACTAAAATCAAAGTATTTGATGTAACACTTATTCGTTATTTTATAAGCTATTTATTATTTAATTTTAAATTTTTGGATTGGTTGCTTGCATTTATAATGTTTTAGCCCTCTCCAATGAAACAGAAACTTATTGAGAGCTACAAGAAACAAATGGATGATATCACTTGTATTTTAGATTGCGGCCACATTGGATCTTTGTATTTAGGAAACATTGAGAGTGCATGTATTAATTACAGTTATTAAAGGTGACTTTGAATTATTGAAAAAATTAAAAATTAAGTCTATAATCAGTATTTGCACATCTAAAATTCCAAATCAAATCAGTTCATCTATGAGATACTATTAGCAAATAATTTTAGATGATAATGAGAATGCCAATATCTCTAGACATTTCGAAATCTGCTTTGACTTTATAGAAAAAGCCAGATCAGTAGGTAACGTACTTGTGCATTGTATGGCTGGTATATCTAGAAGTGCTACCATTGTGGCTGCATATTTGATGAAAAAACACTGTGTCAGTTCCAAAGAAGCCTTATCACAATTGCAGCGCAAACGTTGGTAAGTCTACCCCAATGAAGGATTTATTAAATAGTTATTGTAATACAATGACGAATTAATAGCAAAATAAAAGGGACTCAAAAATGAAGCAAAAAACTAGAACAAATAGGAGGTAAATATAGAATAAATAAGGAATCCTGCAATTTTTAATAATCTTAATAATCAAATAAACAGCCATCAAAATGAAAAGAAATAGCAAGCTGATGAATACTAAAAAATAAGGAAAAAATATGTAGACACAAAAAACCAGCAATAACAAAAGAAAATAATGGACTATTAAACATTGTAAGAGAGAAGAATGAGTTATCACAAAAAAGATAACCATGAGATTGATCTATTTTAATAAACATCTAAAATTTAAAGAATTAAAAGTTCCTACTAATAAATAGGATCCATTGAAAAGAATCCTATTAAAAATGAATGTAAATTTTGAGTTAATTAGAAAGGTAATTATGTAAGCATTCAAAAGCATTAGTCACGTCCAGGATTGTAAATTGATACTAATATTAATGATTCCTAAAAATATTTTGATAATAGAATTTATCCTAGCACAACTAGAAATGCAAAGATTCACTATAATATAAATAAAATTGATAGTTGAATAGATAACAAGAGAAACTTCTAGTATTATTGATGAAAAAATTTATAAAATAGGAAATAAACTGTTTATCATTCTTATTCATTAGCTCCTTTGATGAGCATTTCAGTAAATTCTTATAGTGTTACAACACCATCTCCGTTTAAATCAAGTTCTCCAAATACAGAACTCCATTAATTATCACTTAATTACACTCCACCCATAATGTCCTAAAGTTCTTATTTACTAATTTGTCCATTGCCATCTTTATCAAATAGTTTGAAGGCCTTTTCCAATTTATTTTAAGCCATAATTTACTCTTTCTTTGCAAAAGCAATAACAAATTCTGTATAGTCAATTTAATTAGATCCATTGACATCTGCTTATTCGAATAGATGATCAACAATTTACTGGCATTTAAGTTCGTCATTATAAATTTCTCGATAACATTGGAGTAATTCCTCTCTACTCAAAGTGCCATCATGATTGACATCAATTTTCTTAAATTATTTTTGCAGTTTTTTCTTTTCTTAATTAGTCATGACTTAGGTGGTGATCAATTGCATAATGGCTACTTTTAGTTTACTTTGGCTCTAATTTCCTCATTAATATAATATAGGTTACATGAAATCTAGCTAAGTTCTCAAGGGATTTGTGATTAATTTTTTTCTCCTTTTAAGTCATCTTAATCCATTCATGTTACAATGCATCTTGAGCTGAGATTCTTTTTTCAGGATCAGTCACCAACATTTTCTTAATCAAATCCTTAGCCTCCCCAGAAATCTCCTTCCATTCAGGTTCTATTTTATATAATTCTAATGGAAATTACCATCAAAAGAGTAAACTCCTGCTTGAATCCTCTAATACAATTCCTATTAGGATTACCCATTAAATGGAGGATATCCACACAACATGATGAATAGAATGACTCCACAGGACCACACATCGCATTTTTTATCATACTATTTACTGATGACTTCAGGTGCTATATAATAAGGCTGTGTTTGAAATATTGATAAATATAATACAGTTCCGATTCTTTATGATAATTTAGTGCTGTCTAATAGTTCTTTGGCTGTGCCGAAGTCAATGATCTTTACACTTGAATTAGTTTTCCTCGATTCAAATATAATATTCTCAGGTTTGAGATCACTATCATCAAATAGAAGACAAATACCGATGGACTACATTTTTATTATGACAATAATTAACAGCTTCCAAGATTTTTCTCATATAACCAGCTGCAATAGTTTCATCGAAGTGATCGATTTCATTTATTTTTTCAAATAATTCTCCTCCACTTAGATATCTTTTGCCTGATGATATTTCAATGCTTACTCTGTGATGATGTAAACATATTATTCATCTTCATATAATTCATAAACACTAACAATATTAGGATGATCTAATTCTTTGAGTATAGAGACTTCCTGAATCATGTTGTCTCTTTATTCGATTTTCTCCTTTTTGATTTGCTTCATGGCTCTTGGTAATCCAGTTACTTTTTGTGTCACCAAACTCACTTTGCCATATGAACCTTGATAAGATTAGAAAACTGTGGAATACCTTCTCCCAATGTTTAGTCGATTCTATAGTAGTTTAAGATATCTCCTTTCTTTAAGGTCACAAAAATGGAAGGATTGACTTTGAATTATGTTTTTTAGGATGTGAATGCTTTCTTATCATTTTTCTGTCCATTCTCTATACTTTTGGGATGAGTGTCTTGTTATTTTTGATCTTGATCCTTTTTTGCATTGTCCTTGTTTTTAGCTCCTTTTCCTCCGCATACACCCATTAACAATAATATAATAAAATTAATTTATAATATATAAGAGTGATCATGACTATCCAGCTTCTAAATTCATGCCACAATGGAGTAATTACCAAGAGATCCCTCTAAATTCCAAGTAGTAATTACTCACCCACTCAATCTCTTTATTTCGTAATATGTTTATACCGTTTTTATTTATAAATTATTAATATCAACATGAAGGCATTCGCAATTATAGCATTGTTGTTCATTACAACCTACTCCTAATCCAACGACATAGATGTTGTATTGAAAATGTTAGCAGATTTGAAAAATGGAACTTCAAAATAATTGGAACAATTAGACTCTGATTGGTCTGCCACTTAATACGTAATCATATGATTCAAACTATAAGTCAAAACAAGATATCGTGAATGATTTGATGAGATCTGCATCTACTTAGAGAGGAGAATGCAATAGAAGAGACCAAGAATGGGCTAACAAAGAAAGAGATATTAGAATTACTTTAAGCTACATCAATTGGTTAGAAAAAAGAATCAAAGAGAATAATGAGAGACTACAAAGATTAGATCTCAATAGATGCGAATCTAATTCCAATTTTATCAATGATATCAAAAATAGCAAAAAAACATTAAACTTAATTACTTTCCTTAGAAGAGCTGTTAAAAATGCCAAAGAAGTAAATCATTACAATAACTTTTTAGACTGACCTACCTACATTATTACAATCAGCCTAATTCATCCAACTCAAATCCTACTTGGCTGATGATGAAGATGAACCACAAGTCACTTCTGACAATAATGAACCTCCTCATGTATATGAAGATGCAGAAGTCGATACAGAAGACAGTCAACAAGACACTTAAGAAGTTGAAGAGCCAAATCAAGAAACAACTGAAGAAACAGTTGATGCCTCAGCACCAGCACCAGAAGATCATGAGATTGAATAACATTAAGAAGCTGGAGAACCAGATGCTCCTGTTCCTGAACACCCCTTCGAAGCTGCTGAAAAGACTACCAATGAGTAATTGGCAAAGGAAGCTGCAGCCTTCAACAAAATTATTGAGAAGGGATAAAAGGCTCCTGCAGAAGCTGGATCTTAAAAGGATTATAGTTAATTCACAGTGGCCTAATAAGAGTTGCTCAATTTCCTTGACATCCTGGAATCAGAGGTCAGAGGGTCATTTTCTAAGAAATAGGACAACTAAGTTACATCTGCCATGGGCTACAGTGATTTCAAAGGGTTGATTGTTAAGGAAAATGAGACTTTTAAGGGTCACCTTGTTGCTGAAGATGTCAATCTTGTATTATATCACATTTATCAATAGGAAAAATTGTAAAACCAATTAATCACCATTTTACAAGCCACTGCTGCCTGCAAAGAGAGATTAAAGAAAATCCAAAACTCCATCGATTTAGCCAACGAAGTGAGATTAATCATTAATATTTAGGACTTGAATTCTGCAGAAGCTCATTATAAATCAGTAAGCGAAACTTTGACTGAAGAATTGAACACTTTTGATGATGTTTACAGAATCTATTCCAGCCAAGTTGGATCTCAAAGTTCACAATATAAGAGAGATGTCTAAGGCAAAATTACCAATTGATATTAAATATATATCAATATATTAATTATGTAATAACCCATTAATTTATGTTGGTGTCATATTTGCAAAAAATAATTTGAATCATCAGATCTCATGAAATGTGCATTTTGTTAACAAGAGTTTTGCGAGATTATAGACCCTTCGAATGATCCTAGGGGCTTTGTTCCCTATGGAGAAAATTAATCATAAAGACAATCGTACCCCCCATAACGACAACAATAGCAACCCCAAACTATTATTCACATCACCAGAAACCAAATACCTATTAGATTTCAATAAAGGTCTAATGTGTTTGACAATCTCCTGTAATTAATGTTTCCGAACACTCAATTTCAACCCGGGCAATCTTTAGAACAACTAATTGATTTTATCAGTCGAAATGATCCGAATAGATATGGGTATAGTTTGATATTATTGAGATCCCCTCCTGCATCCCAATCTGCAATTGATTCGCTCCAAAAGATTAATTTGCAATCCGAGTGTTGTACTGTTTGCCAAGAGGAATACCAATCTTAACAAGCTCTATAAATGCCTTGCCAACACCACTTTCATCCAGATTGTCTAATCCCTTGGCTGAAGTAACACAATAGTTGCCCTGTTTGCAGATTTGAATTAGTGACAGATGATGATGACTACAATAAGAGAAAAAACTTAAAATGATTTATTATATTTTATTATTAACAAAAATCATTTCTTCATTTTTTAAACAAGAGGATTCTGCAAAACCTTTTAAAAAAATTATGGCTCTGCTGAACTTCCTGAAAAAGATGCAGAAATAACTTTCGGAGTTGCCGATTGTCTTCTTATTTTTGTAATACGACTACCAACCGATAAAGGTCGATTCTAATATTTGCTTTCCAATCTATTTGAATTTTTAAATTATTAAGATTATTAATAATTTAATTCTTATTTCTTCTTTTGAGAATAATTATGCTAATTATTTTACCCAAAATACTCAAATAAAGCCACCTTGATTTACTCACACTTTTTTAAAAGCAAAGCATTCTGATTCAATTTATCATTTTCCGTTATATTTGCCGCCTGTATGTTACTGATTGTGAATTTAAATGAAGACTCGAGAATATCAATTTATTTAGCATAGAGTTCTTTAAACTTCTCCTGTATATTCTAAACAGCAGAATTCACTTTCATCATTGCTTGTGGATTATCAAGCATTTGAATGACTTCTGATTTGCTCATAAATGAATTGATAGACATCTCAAAGGTGTTGAGTTTGGTGGCTTAATTTTGTATTTGAACATTAATTTTATTTTAAAGAGATTCTACCACAATACCGAACTTTTCATCCAAATCAGCTATTTCTAATGACAATTTATCATAAATATCTTTATTAAACAAATTCTTAATGTTATCTTCAGATTCATTGATTCTCTATAAAAATTAAGCCCCTTTTTTACAATTAAATTATACCTTAAACCGAAGTCAAATAATGTTCTTTAATGTACTATTAATGCTTATGGAAATCTTAAATTGTTAGATATTGATTTAAGTGATCTTCAATCTTTTTCTCCTTCACTTTCTTCTTTTATTCTTATTCATCTATTTTCTTCTGCTGATTTAGAACTTGGATTAAATTGGTCAAACCTTTCGAATGGTTTTCTAATACGTTCAGCCTCTCTTCGACATCCGTGTATTTCTTAATGAGTTTTTCGAATTCCCTTGCTTCAAGATGTCTTTAGATCTCCATTTGAAATAATTCAACTTGATGCAATTTTTCATGAAGATTATTTACGTTATTTTAAATTTATTCCCTAAACGGCTTACTTACATCTTAAGCCTGAACTTAATCACAAAACTATCTGACTTGAGAGGTAATCAATTCTCTGAACCGATTCAATCTCTCTTCTAATTGCTATTCAATTGTATGTTGGTATTCATAAACTTAAGTTTATTTGCTTTACTGTTTCACTCTCGATGCAACTAAGCTGCCTTTCATTTGATTATCAGATGAACAGAATCGCATCCTAGTTTCAATGGATTAGATGCTTAAATCGAGCATCTAGAGGGTGGCATATTCAGATGCAATTTTCGAGGTATACTTAAAAAAGTCTTCCAAACACACTTTTTGATCCATCTAGTTCTTTAACTTATCGAGTTGGCTGCTCAAATGATTGTACCTGTCTTGCATCATTTCTATGCTACGGAATTATGACTAGTAGTTGTCATTCATTTTACAATGAAATCGTAATTATTTTCTTTAATCTAGATGGTATCTGATTGTTGCGGTTAGTATTACTCTTATTGTTCTTCAATTCTCTCCAATTTAGTATTTAATCGAGTTAATTCTAAAAGTAAGTACTAATACTAATTATGCATCTCCTTTTAGAGTTTTTCCATTTCTTTTTAATATAATTCAATTATTTCTTATTTCTTAAGAATGAATAATAAATCATTTTTTAACCTTCTTTTTGGGCTTAACATCTTCACTCGACTCATCATCAAAACTAGCCTCGCTCTCACTCTCCTCAACTTGACTAGATAACTGATATATCGTAATGAATCAATACCCAATTGTCTCTGCTAGAGTTGTCCATTGAATCATCAACATCCTGATCGTAATCTAAGAGTTATAATTAAGGAATCTATTCAAAAACAATCTTTCTATAGTCCTTGTATCGTTTTACTGGGTTGAAACGCAGATCAAGATGCTCTAATTTCTTAAATTTATTTAAATGTTGCAAATCCTTTAATAATTGTGATAATTACCTCAATCTTAGATATTTAATTGTGACTTAGATTCAAATGAGTAATATTTGGAAATAACTTCGAAATCTTTAACAAACTATCTCCTTATAGATTATTGTAGTTCATTATTATTGTTGCCACTTTTTCTCCTGCATATTCCAACCCTTCCAAACTATTCAAATAACATTTAGTAAAACCTATTGAAGCTATTAAAGTCATATCAGTACAATACTTACTTTCATTTGGATATTTTTAGAGGTATTTATTAATTTCAGGTGTGAATGTTATTATTGGGATTTTTGCAAAGTTTAATCCATATAATGGGTATTCCTTATACTACCCCTTCTTATGTTATTCATCCATTAATTTTATCAATTACCCAGAATTAAGAGGAGTTTACTTTTTCTGTTGCTATTGTTATTGCTTTTTTGTTTATTTCTTTTTCATGTGGGAAATAATTATAATAAAAATTGAAGTAACAATTAAATCCTAAAATAACTGCTTCATTCATGTTCTGAAGATACAATTCTCAATTTAAAAGGATCTACTCATTCCAGTCTATTTCTAGATGGTTTTTCTTATTTTTCCAACCAAATACAATAAGAGCATTCATCTAGTAGTTTGATTAATTGCCAAAATAGTATTTTGTTAACTTGAGTGAAGCATTTTTAAACAAAACTTAAAATTAATAATTATGAGTTAACATATAGCAAATCATTATTTTTCTCATCCCATTAAAAATGAGTCAAGTAGAAGAATTAAGACTCTTTACTCAATGAATGACTCTAATTCCTGTAAAATTAGAAAAGTTATCGTGCCAAAAAATATCAGCATTGACAAGGAAACCCTTTATGAGTAATTGCATTTAGAAAAATTAAAAACGAAACAACTACAAATAGAAATCCAATCCTTGTAAAACATACTCTCATAATATGGTAAAGAAGTAGATATGATGGATGAGAATGATCAAAGAAAAGTCATCCAATAAAGTATACTAAGAATGAAGCAAAAAGATTAAGAAATACAAATGCTTAAAGAAAACACTTAATTCAAGGCTCAACAAGATTTAAAAAAGTAGATTCAAGATCTAAAAAAAGAGCTCTTAAAATATTAGATCCTGTAGAAATTTGAGGGTGACTAAAATTAAATCGTTCAAGACAACATAAATTTGTTAGATAAGATTGAGTCCCAAAAATAATATATTAATTAATTAGAAAAAATTAGGGTCGATTACATCTAAGTCAAAGCCAAACATAATCAATTAATGTAGGTCATGAAATTAAAAGACTAACAAATATAGAGATTTCGGGATAGAGATCCGTTATCAGAAACCAATTTGATGAAGCATCATAGTAAGAATGAAAATCTCTTGGTTAATGAGTTACAACTCAAAATCGATGAAATCTAGCATCTGCAAACAAGACTTAATCAATATTAATAAATTATTTAAGAAAACTAAAACGCCTTAACCGAATTAAATTATGATACTAAATAAAAAATATAACTTTTAGAAGCTGAGAAAAAGTAAATCAATGACAAATATGATAAACTCTAAATGGATTATACTGCATTGTTGGAAAAAAAGAAACAACTTGATATGTAATCCTATATACTAATGTAGATTCCTGTAATAATTTGCTAAGAAGAAACTGTAAACCTAAACTTTAATTTATGGAGAGGATTAACTATTTTAATCCGCTACTTAAGTCCTTTTATCTCCATTGATATCTCCTCATCATGGAGACAATGTGGTTGTTAAGCAGGTTAGAAAATAACAAATTGAGTAAACAATCCTAGAATTAAAATTGTCTCTAAGGAAAAAAAGAATCTCCCTCTAAGATGCAGAATTAGTAAAGATTAAGTCTATATTTAGATCTTGTTTTCAACAGGGAATGAAATTGCAATCAATGACTTAGAGAAATAATTGAAATAAGATCCCTTTCATCTCAAGAATAGCACTTTACTTGCTAGGTACTTGATTGAGGATTACGTTGATAAGTATTTATTAATAAATTTATAACTAGGGATTTTGTATATGATCCTGATTTGAAGGCTCCTATGGCCAAAGTAAAGAGTGTCTTTAGAAACCTTATGCAAAATTATAAATTAAATTTCGACTAAAATGTGTAGGATCTAGTCGAAACCTCCATCAAACAACATCTCATAGACTTCTGTGTTAAAAAATCTGTGAATACTCTCAATTTAGACAATATCTCTGAATGTATGATATCATAAGATATACAATGGAACTCTAAACATTCAGATTACCTTCAATAGATGTATTACAACAAATACAATAAATACTTAAATTTCGAAATTAATAATCTATTAAAATTGTTTGATATAGCGTAATGAATTAATAAATAAATAACAATTTATATTCATTCTTTTAAAAATCTACCCTACACCCAAACTCTATACATCTTAACCTTTGTCTTTCTATTCTCTATATATCTATAATGAGCCTTCACATCCAATTGCTTAAATCCAGCAGTAGTAAATAATGATGTCACTTCCTACTATATATAAAAGTGCTTACTTCATTACTAAAATAATAAACCCTAACACCATCATGCTTGACGTAGAAATTGTCCTTAAGTTTTCTGTTCTTTTTCTTAGACAAGTTTATCTATCCAAAATCATATTAACCATAATCTCTAAAATAAAGAACACTTCCTGGTTTCATCCATTCAAAAATCTTGCGAACGACCATTAAATGGTTCTCTGGAGATATTGCAGAAAGCACAAATATTAAAGTTCCTAAATCAGGTCTTTCGAAATCTGGTAATGCATCCAAAACTAAATCGCAAACGCAAGCTTAGAATACATTTTCATCATATAACTCATTAGCCTTCAAAACATCGATTGCTCTTTTACTAAAATCAAAGCCATAAACCTTTTTGAAGAATGTATAATTTTTTTTTAGGGGAAACAAAGCATTTCCAACTCCACATCCCATTTCACAAATTACATATAGTTTAGTTTCATCTTTCTGATGGCTTTCTTTAAAATGGTTTAATTCTGGTATTTCCCTTTCTAAATAGTGTCTGTCTTTGAAGAAATTGTTTTGATGATGTCTATAAAACTTATCCCAAATTTTTGATGCTTCCTATTCATACTTTTCATATTTATCTTAAGGGATGATAGTTGTGTCTTAACTGATGACTTACTGTGCCTATTATTTGATTTCTTCATTAAATTCATAATAAATCAAAGGCATTACAGGTTTATTATATAAGTTCAATCCATTGTCGGTTTCATATAATAGCTTTTAAACTCTTTATTCGAAGTTTTCATCAACTTCTCCTTCCTAAATTATTTCCTCACCCTCTGAATCGTCTATATTTTATTTGTTTTAAATGGGATCCATAATTCTTTCACTATTAAAATAATTAACAATATTATTATTTTTAAAATATTTAAAACTCAAATTAAGCATTTCTTATAATTACTATAATTACTATAATAATTATAATATAGAAATCAAAGGGAAATCAAATATTTGTTATCTCAAGTCTCTGGCAGTTTTAAAACATTAAGATTTCAAAAAGACTTTGGGAATTGAATTTCTAATAATATAATTCTAATAGAATAAACATTTTAGTAAGATCCTTAAATATAATGAACTAAATCAATCTATTGAAATGATTCAAATTTTAATAATAATATTAAATTCATAGTTCGATCTCTGTTTTACAGATTGGACATTATTTGGATCTTTTCAACCATCCTATCAAACATATCTCATGAAATAAATGGGAACATGGTAACTATTTATCTGTAGTAAAGGTTTCTTAAGTAAATGATTCTTAGCATATTACACATATATCAATTCTATTGTCATCTACTCTTATTGGAAAATTCTAATATATTTTTTCATTTATTAAATCTTCTGAATATCCATGGTTTATATTGATATGTAAATTTGAAAAATACTGGTAGATTTATTCTTAATTCATTCTATTGACTTCATCATCAGTATACTATCTGTTTATATCAAAATTAGGCAATCCTCTATCATGTGAATTATATGTATCATATTCATCATTATCATCATCATCATCATCATCATCTTCATTATTTTATGGGCTATACTTAAATCTAGTAAAAAATGATGAAATTAATGGAGGTGGTTAAATATTCTATGGCATCTAAGGAATTATAAATTAACGAGGTATAGATGGCTGTCCTTAAATTGGTTGGGATTGACTAGTAGGTTGGTGATTATCAGGCTAGCGATTATTTTATAATTAATTGAAACGAGATGATGAAAGGTTGGTTTGACTATTATAAATGCTCTGTTATTATTGTTGCTAATTCTATTAAGGTTAGATCTACTATAAATTTTTATTCTGAATCATATTGGGATTTAAATGAGAAAAGTTAATTTTGAACTACTTTTATTAATTATTCTCAAATTTTTTAGGAGCTGGGAATTGTTATTGTTAATTTATATTCACATCGTTGTTTATATTTTAAGTTTTAAATATCAAAGATTATTCTTAATTCTATTATTAATTTTGGATGTCTCCAAAACTTTTCACCTAACTTTATTAGAAAATTAAAAACTGGTTGAATCCTAATTCAGGTTTGGGCTAATTACCATTAGAATTTTTTTATTATTAATGTAATAGAATTTACTCTGAACTTGTATTTTATTAAGGAATAGAGGGTGTCTGAAAGGGTTTTGGCAAAGGAAATGGTTCCTGACTTATCTCCTTATTGTAAAATGGAAACTCCTTTTTTGAGACAAACCTATTATCTTATTATTGAGTTTCAGTATTTGAGTTGAGTTGGATAAATGATTATTGATATTGTTAATTCCCTTTTATTTAGGTATCCTAAAATTAGATATTTTAGATAGGCTTCTTTATAAACTGAATAGGTGGAGGGGTTTTTTATGTATTTTATATATCTGTATTATTTAATTAATGTGTTTTTTAAGGAACATTTTTAAAAGTAATCTGTTGGAAAGGACCAAAAATATCTTTAGGTTAATTTTAATTATTAAAAGCAGTGAAGGATTTATTATCATTGTTATTAGTTATTCCTTATTAGTGTTGCTATAATAATTTAAGTAGAATACGTTTTTATTGAATTAACAATTGGCATAATGAACTTGTTAGCAGGCTTTATTTACATAAACTTTGCAATACTAACATTACAAAGTTTCTTAAAAATTCAATTTCGGATCCATCAAAGGCCTTGAATAAATTAATATTAATAAATAAATAATAAATTTTTAAACATCAACTTAGATTCTTATCATAGGTCTATAATTATTATTAATTGCTGTGTTTACTAGAAATTAGTAAGTTTTCAATTAAAATACACCCTATTTTTAAGTTCAAAATTTCCAATTCTCATCTTGTTCTGATTGCTTTTTATGATGTTAATCTAATTCTAGATCTTATCTCTACTACTCCTTTGAATATCTACAAAATTAAGGAGAAAACAAGACTTGTTTTGTTATCCTAAAAATTTAGTCCAACAATGCCATCATAATTTAAAGATTAGATAAATTCAATTAAATTACATAGCTTTTAGAAATTCTATTTCCATTAATGGTATTCTTCTATTCAAAATCTTATAAATTCATGTTCCCTAGATTTTTGTTTATTTCGTTCTTCATTTTTAATTGAACTCAAACAAATTAAACTAATTAACTTTCTAGTTAAACTAAAAGCTTAGATTTGTAATACTTAAAAATTTTTGTTCTGAGATCTTGTTTACATTAAGGAAGATATCAATGTAGAGAGTAGCCCATCTCTTGTGGAATAGGTTTCTAGGGCTGATGTATTTTAGAGTGCAGTCAGGTTAGGTTTATCAGTGAAATTTGCTTTTTCTCTAAATCAATTCATAAATTAAAAGGTATATTTGTATAATATATTTTATTAATAAGGAATCGTAGATTAATTTAATGCAAATTTTATTTATATGAATAGTAATAAAAACTTGAATACAAGCCCAAGTGAGAAAGTTGATATTGGTTTACTTCTGAAAAAATTCAAATAGGCAAACACTAAGCTTAGTCCTCTGCCTTTGGAATAATTTCAATAAGTAGCCTTTGATAGCAAAATAGAACTACTATAACAATTGCCTGATTGCGATAAAACATCTTTCATGAGATTTAAAGAACTTAACTAAGGCGCAGTAAGTGAACTAAAAAGATCATTCCTACAGTCAAAGTAAATATGGAATAATTATGGCCATTCATTATTCACCGAGGAACGTGTAGATTAACTAAAGTACTACACATCACGAAAAATGTAAATGATTCATAACAGAGATACATTTAGAAAAATAAAGGAACAGTATAAAAAATAGGAAGAATCATCCATTGAAGAAGTAAGGAAATATTTTAATAAAATCAAATCGAAGGGTCCTGATATCAAATCTTACCCATCTTTATAATATTAAGATTTGTAAAGAATGGAATCCATAAGAAAACAAATAAGAATTAGTAAGCTGAATGATCTAAATAATAAGAATAAAGATGCTTAGGATTTGCAGATGAAACTAAGTGAACAAATAAACGAAATTAGAATCAAAAAGCAAAATGTCTATATCTATAAAGATGTATCAATTTAATGGTAACCGTGTTCAAGAAATGGCAGCACTATGCTCTCATACAATCATCATTTGTTTTTGTATGGTGGAGCAGGGGCTAAGTAAAATGAAGACTTTTGTTGCGCTTATGTTGATAAAAGTGTAATCTTTAAATATGTTAGAAATTTACAAATGGCAATAGGTAAAACTAGATGATCAACAGTAGAATGGCTTCCGAAGCAATCATTCAGCCGCACTCTATAAAAATTACATGATAATCTTCGGTGGAGAGGTTCATCAAATACCTAGTAATAAAAGAATATTTAGCGAAATTACATGTGATATTAAGATAATTAATTTAAGTAAATTTAGCCCATAAATAATTTAGTCTCTAATGAGCTGAAAGTATTGAAGCAAACAGGTATTATTCCCCCTAGAAAGTCTCACATCGCAGAGGTAATTGGAAGGAGTATGATTGTTCATGGAGGAATCGATCTGAAGGGTTAATATCTAAGGGATGTTATTGCATTTGATTTAATTACTTAAAGATGGAGTCAAGTAGTAACTGAGCAGAACAGTTGTTTTCCAGATGGTGTTGCCTTTCATAAATCTGCTGCTGTCTATTTTAGCAATCAAATTGAACTCTACAAAAGTGATAGTGATGGTAAATTAAGCAATTAAGGAATCTATATATTTGGTGGCTTCGATAAAAATGGACATTACTTGGATGGATTAATAAGAATAGATACAACAACTAAGCCTGTGGGGTTTGAATAGGTTTAAACGAAGGGGATGTCACCAAGTATCTTATTTGTTTCAATCTATAGTTGGTCGCTGTCAACATTCAATGAGTTATGTGGATAAATATCAATTATTGGCTATTTATGGAGGAAAGAATGACGATCTAAATATAAATGGATTCCTCAATGATCTTCATCTTTTGGATATCAAAAATCAAACTTGGATAAGTGTAGACATCAGAGGTAATTAAGTAGCAGGAAGATGTAATCATACTTCTTCTTGTATTGATTCGAAACTTTACATATTCGGGGGATGCAATTAATCAGGATTTATTAAGAGTGATTTATTGGTGATTGAATTGGATCCTATTCTAGTTTAAACGCTAAGTTCTGAGGATGATTTTGTTGAGAGACCAGTCAAATAATAACTAAAAGTAACATTCAAACCTGAAATAAAAAAAGATCATCTATAAGAAATAAAAGAATAAATAAATTAAATATGCGTATAACCATAAAACTAATAAATTTCTTTAAAAAAATACAGAAGAATAAGTGATGTATTAGGTTCTTCAAATTTCAAAGAACTTAAATTTTAATCCCAATAACTTAGAAATGGAGGTAAACAATAAGAAGCAGGAGGAAATCCTTCTGATATTCAAATAAAAAATTTGAAAAGAACAATGACTACAATTGTAAATTCATGATGATCAAATATTGATAAATTCATAGAAAACAATTTTTATTTTTGTAATCAACTATTATTTAAATGTTATATCTTGTTTCATGTCAATAATGATCAAATAATTGACCCTTGTAGTTTAATTATAAAATTATCATATATTCTTACTTTTAGAATTCCATATTCTTTCTACATAATAGTAACGTACTTGCATAAGTAAAATACTTGTCATTATATCCTGAGTGCAGATGAAAAAAAAGAAGCTATCGAAGCATTAGCAGCTAACCCTTCAGATGAGAACTTTGAAATATAGAGTCAAAAATATAATACTACAATCAGAAATTTAAAGAGATGGTTTAATCAAGGTTATGTGAGAAAATAAGGATGTGGAAGAAAGAGAGTTAATCCATAGGCTGTTTCAGAACTTGAGTAATGGATATTGAGTGAAACCAAGAAAGGTGGAAAGAAAATTACCAGAGACTTTATTAAATCTAAAGCCCTTGAAATCTTCAATAGTGACACTTTCAAAGCCTCAAAAATGTGGATGGATAAATTTCTATCGGAATATGATATCAAATTCAAAGTCTAAACAATATTACAGGAACATGGATGTCTATCTAAATTATAAGAAGTTAAATTTAAATAAGAGTAAAATTCAAGGAGAGAGAAGGAATCTGAAAGTTTAGAAACCAAGAGATTAGTTAAGAAGGAGTCATAGGAGCAAATTAAGACTGATTTAAATCTTAAATAGGGTTTTGAAGAAAAAGTCTATGTGGAAGATTTTTTTTTGGATCAAGATGCAGTAAATTTATTTTCAGATTCTTTTGAAATCCAGAGTGGACAGAATTAAGTTGAATTATAATAATTTTCTGAATAATATATTCCAAAGTTAACTTTTCTAGGAGACAGTTATGAAGAGATATATCATATTTATTTTAGTTATTATTATTCTTACAAATATGATATAATCTTATCAATGATATTTTTTCTTAAATCATTTTATAAATTAATGAAATATTCTTTATTGATAATCTTTGTCTTAATCAGTATAACCCTGACATAATAAACACCAGAATAACATCTCAAAAAAGAATTACTCAAAAGAGTGGCCAATTATGTGGGGGTTGAATTGCCTCATGAGTACAATACATCAATTGTTATGTTAGTTTACACTTATTCTGTTTGCCATGCAAGTTGATGATGAAACAAGTTTAAAAATTCTCAAAAAACACCTTATTGACCATCATAAAAAAGGAATATCTTGCTCTATGCCCTCATTTCTATAACATGCCTCATTGTCTTGGCAAAAGTAGATAGTATCATGACGAATTTGCAGTGCACTTTATTGAGTAAAGATTTTGTATAACCTATAGAAATTATCTGAAACCATCAAATGCTTGTTAGCTTTTAGGGGCCTGTAAGTTAGAACATCACCCATAAACTTTAAAAGAATATATAAATGAAGTCATGCATGACAAACTTACAAAACAACAATAATAAAGTTGGAAAGAATAAGCCGAAGCCTTGCTGATCAATAATGAGGATTATAAGGTCGTACAATACACAGATTTACACATTGATACAGAGTACACCGAAGGCGCTGATGCTTTTTGTGATGCTCCTCTTTGTTGCAGGAAAGAATATGGAACACCAAAGGATCCTAGCAAAGGAGCTTAGTATTGGGGAACATTGGCTAGTTGTGATTTGCCATTTAGGACGGTTTAAAATTTATTAGAATTCACAAAAGAATAGATAAAACCTGATTTCATTATTTGGACAGGAGACAGTATTGCACATGATGTTTGGTAGTAATTGGAATCAAATTAAACTGTTCCAACAAGGATCATAACTGAAGAGATATAGAAGACTATGCCAACAACATAAATGTATGCAATGTACGGAAACCATGAGGCTTATCCTGCTGAATAATATGATATGAAAGGAGAGTCTTCATAATGGTTGAGAGACGAAACAGCAGAAATGTGGAAATAATATCTAAGTTAAGAAGCATATTATCAATTGAGAAGAAATGGATACTATTCCTAAGTTGATGAGAAACGAAACCTTAAAGTCATTGCTCTTAATTCTTAAGCCTATGATTATGATAATTTCTTTTTGATGGAAGGAGTTACTGATCCAAGAGGAATGTTAAAGTGGTTAGTTGAAGAGTTATATGATTCAGAATCCAAAAATCAATTTGCTATCATTATTGCACATATCCCACCAGGTGACATATCATGCAATACTTAATGGGCTGATCGTTTTAGTGTTGTTATTGAAAGATTTGAACACGTGGTATCAGGTCTTTTTTATGGTAATAATTCATTAATTCTAGGACACACCCATTCCGATTAAATTTCCCATATTAGATCAAGAATTGATGGAAGGTACATTAAAACTCTCTATATTGCACCTTCAGTTACAACATTCACAAGATATAATCCATCCTTTAGAGTTTTCTAATTTAATGGGAAAACTAATTAGATCATAGATTACTCATAATATAGATTAGATCTTGCAAAGGCTAATAAGGAAGGATAAAATGCCATTTTGAATTGGGATATTGCTTACAATTTCTTAGAATATTATGGGTTATAAAGTTCAAGTATTGAAGATGTTTCAACTTTGGGTTATAAGATGAGACATGATGAGGAAATATTAAAGAAGTACATTTATAGTTATGCCACTGGAAGTGAAGCTCGTTACAATTAATATTTAAAGTAATTTAATTAATTTAATAATTATCTTAGGGATCTAAAAAAACTATTTCTAAAAAAAGGAACTAGAAACTATTACATTTGTGGAGTAGAAACAGCTACTTATGATGATTGGTTTAGTTGTATAGGATTTATTGAATCTCTATAGGATTCTGCTTAAATTAGATATAAAATTTATGAGTTGTTCTATGGAAAATGGTTAAAGGATTGAAAAAATTACAATATAACAATATTTACAAAATGGAATCAAGAAATACTGTTTTTCATAACTTTATAAATTTATCTTAATTAATTTATCTTATACTCTTATTGTTCTATTTCTTCGTTATCAAAATGTAAAGGAGTGTATCTGAATTTGTGTTCTGTAGACAATCTCTCTGTTAAATACGCTTTTTCAAATAATTCTTAAGGAATTTTGTTTAAAATTCTGATATTAGAGAATTCTAATTTAGGAATCGATATTGTTGATGAGCATTCTGTTTTTAAAACCTTTTTTGTCTATCTATTAGTATCCTGCTATAAATTCATTTTAACAAACATTGGCTATTTTTTAATTGGCAAATCTTTAGGTTAATAATACCCAATTGGAGGTACAGAGTTCATGCAAAGATTTTTTCCAAGCTTTGGCGAATTATTTAATTAAGTGTTTGCTCTATGTTAGACGAAACCACCATTCAACTATAGTTTTGAATTTAAAAATGTAAGTGGTTTCTACAAAACAAATTCAGTCTGAATTCTCAAATTAAATTTTTTTTCCAATCTAGAAATATTAGTCAAATTGGCCCATTCCGTATTATGATTTATGGTGTAAACATCTTTTAAAAAATTAATTTTTGATTTTGTATGTTCACTTTTACTATTTGTAAGTTTCTTTACATTAAATTTACATATTCATACCTTTGTATTAGATTTCTTTTTCAATGTTGATTTTTGCGAAGTATTTCTTTTGTGATTTGTTTGCAGTTTACCTAAAGAATCTCGTTCTTAAATGAAAGGTACAAAGACTTTTTAAGTTGGGTGACATTGAATTTCTTTTTCTTGTAATTATCTTAATTTATGCATTAATATTTGATCTGTTGATATATATTATTCAAACTATATAATTAAAAATTTCCTTATTGAAAATCTAAAATAAGAAAGGATCAATCACAAACACACTCTTTCGTTTTTTTATCTCACTCTCTATTTTATGATTTTACTCTTCTTGCTATTCTAATTTTGAATTATATTCTCTTAATCTTGTAATTAATTATTTTTATTGATCTCTGTCATACAGTGATTTATGCTTATTTTCGATTAGGTGTTTCTTTATTTAAAAATAAGACAAATCTTAATTTTATTCATTATTCTTATTAGGTTGATCTTTTTATTATTTCTAAATAGATTAAATTAGGTATTAAATTAAAGATGTTTTTTCAATTATCTATCAATCACAAACGAAATCAAGATTTTAGTTAGTATTTGATTGGTATAAAAAATTCAATAATGATTATAATTTATCTGATTACAAAGAATTCAAAGCATATTATGTGGCACTTTTCAAAATTAGCTAAATACTTTAATGTTCCTGATTTCATTAAATCTGTGATGTTATTCTTTTTAAAGTTAATTCCTATTCAATTGTTTACATTCTCCACAGTTTGAATTACTTGAATATTTGTATTTTTTCATTTATTTAAAATAAACATCTGTTGTTATTCTTTCAAATTGACTATACTTTTGAACTAATATGTCGCCTTGGTTCTTTTGGAAGGAATGAGTAGAGCTGTAAAGTAATGAGTAAAGTTAGATAATGATTATAATATTTAATAAAATTAATGGCTGAATATTCTAACTCATTTTCGAAATAATTTAGAGAGGATTAAGAAGAATTTTTGAATATTGCCATAAAGAAATGGAAATTCCATAAGAACTTCAAAAGAAATCTGATAATATTTAGTATAATTGGTATTAGTGCTTGTAACATAGGAATATTTTTATTGGTCTTTGCAATCATATTTTTAGTATTCAATTTGCAAATAGTCGAAAAGGAGGTTTATTATGGGTCCTCATGCACAGCCAATTAACTTAATTGCGAAATACCAATTGAAATATCTAGTGACATGACAGCACCAATTTTTGTATACTATTAACTCGAGAACTTTTACAGAAGAAATCGAAATTATTTCAAATCAAAATCTATTGAATAATTGAAAGGGAATACGGATGCTGATCTTTCTAATTGTGGAGATTATCAAACGAATTCTGATATGGGTAGCTATTTGAAATTAATAAAAATACAGAGAAAGTGAAATCTTACGGTGGCAACTAGTTAAATAAGAGTGAGAATGCCTTTCCGTGTGGTGAAATAGCCTACACGTATTTTACTGATACATTTAAATTAAAAAATTCTAAAGGAGAAATAGTTGAGATTGATGAAACAGATATAGCTTGGGAAAGTGACAGAGAATTTAACTTCAAAAACCCTAAGGGATGGGAAAAGTTTGCTTGGACCAATATTGAAGATGGTACAATGTTTTAAATGAACTAAAAGAACACTTTATGGTTTGGATGAGAACAGCCGGGTAGGGTAGATTAAAGAAATTGTGGGGTAGAATTTAGAATGATCTAAGCAAAGGACAATATGTATTGGTTGTAAATAATAGTAATTCTTATTTTAAATTCATTAGCTTACAACGAGTAACTGTATTCATCTGATATGGTCAAGAGTTTCTTTATGACAACCACAACGATATTTGGATAGAAAAATATGGTAACATTCTGAGATCGATTCATAGGTTCTGGTTGGTTCATATTTTGCTGGAGCTTTCATATGCTTGTGCTCCATTATTGTGCTTGTTGTTATATACTTTAGAGATAAGAGAAGAAAAATAATTTGATTATTTAATTTATTAATTTATAACAAACATATATGAAGGCAGATAGTTTTTAAACTAAATTCCTAGCTCAATAGATTAAGAACAAAATCGATCACAAAAACTTTTACTCCTCTTTCAATCTCGGAAATAGTGTTTTTACATCCAAATTGAAATCGGAAGAGTCGATTGATAAAAAGCTATCTCTTAGTTAACCAATGTCTCCTAGTTATTTAAAGGCAATGAAGGCCTTATAAGATAGGATAAGAACTCTAGAAGGAGAGAACGGCATTCTCAATGAGTAAATCGTATGATTCAATCATTTAACATTTATAGAATATATCGTAAAATTATTGTTCGACTGCTCATGTTAAAAGTAAATAAAGAAATAAGGTTGAAAAACTATTAAGCACTATGACTAAACATGATGTATTTAAAAATGATAAAAATGATGAAAAAGATGAAAAAATTAAGGAACTGGACAAGAAATTGAAATAGTCAGAAATTGAGAATGAGGATAAGATTGCTTACATTCATTCTGATTATAAATTTTAGATTAGTTAGAATGAGTCAAAGATTCGAGAATTAGCAGAAGAGATTAATAATATGTAATCTAAAGATATTAATATAGATAACAATAATTAAATTTGAATTTAGATACAAATGAGAGTTATAAAAAAAAGATCACTTAATTAAATTAATAATTGTAAAAAGAAAAATAGGTATAATCCTTTCATTCTATCAATAGATTACTATAAATTATCAATTACAATTAGATACATTTGTAAAAAGCAGCAAATAATGGAATGAGAGTATGTCCAAAATGAATCAGGACTTAAAATAATATAAAGAATAAATCCAAGAATTATAACAATATCTAGATTGGTATACCACTCAATATCCTGTTGATAAATTCCAACATATGGAATTTGATATCAAATAATTATAAACTAAAAATGCTGATCTAGTCAACTAATTGGACTAGCAAAAATAATAAAATTCTTAATTGCTTTCAGATATTCAGCTACTTAAATTACAATATGAGAGAATAGAATCTCAAAAACATAAACAGATTGAGTAGTTAAATGGCAAAATCTTTGAATTATAATTATTGGTGTAAAGACAGGACTCCAAAGATTAATACTAACAGACTTCAAATAAAAAATAGGTCAAAAAGATTTCCATTACTCAAGCACCTACTTCAGAGTAAGAGTAAATCAAATTAACTACGGACGATGACAATAGTATTGTAATTATCAAGAAGAATAACGAAGATACTTAGGAGTATGAGAATATATCAAGATAAATAATCAAATTGGAATTAATGTTGGAAGAACTTGACTAGAAATATGATTCAATTGTAAAGTAAGCTTAAATCGAGACAGATATGAGAGTCAAACAGACTTTGAGATAAGAATTGATTTAAATCTTGGCTTAGATTAAGGATATAAACTAATAAATTAATCTATTGATTTCTTAGTAAAAATCTTTAAAAACTAGAATATGATTTTACTATTACATTTAATATAATTTATAAAAATAAAAAATACTTAACTTCATAATAATAAACATTTTGATGATCTTAGGTCCAAAAGTCCGATTACAAGTCGATGAAGTATGTTTTCTTCTTTTACTAATAATCCTAATACCTTGTTTAAGCACTTCTATTTTAAAATCTGACTATAAAATGGATCCCTGAGAACATAGCAGATCTAAGATATTAGCGATAATTACAATGGCATCTTTGGCTCTTAGACGCAGCTCCTCTTTCTAACTTTTTCTAAAGATCTGTATTTTGAATTGAATGAGGAATCTCAAGATATCAATAGATAATGAAATTAAGTAAGGCGAGTAACTTCTTGTTCCAAACTTTAGAATGCAAGAACAATAAACTAAAGGACGTAGCAGATATAGTATTTCGCCTATTTGGACCTACAGTTTAATAAAGACAATACTCTTAGGATATTCAATTAGGAATCATAATCTCTCTTTTTTAGACTATTAGGAATAGGGAGTGTTTTTATTATAGATACTTACTTATCTCCAATAGTATCATATTAACCCTAATTGAATTCTAACATGGGCTCATTGACTTTTTTTAGTTGTTCTTTGGCCAATTTGATGTCCACAATAGGAGGATCTTTTTGTAATCCTCCCCATTTCTCTTAGAATAAATTGACAGCTGAATCTTCGCGATGGTCTGCTTCTCTAAATTTATTATTCTCTGATATCATCAATCCATATTTATCAATTAGATGCCATTTTCTCAATTTGAGAAACAATTTTAAAATTTCAAGGATTAAAAAGTTTTAGTATATTCTTTCTTGATTTAATGTATTAATTTACTTTAAGGCAGTTTTGCAAAATATTCTGTGAAGAATTCGATAACTTAAATTATTTGGATAGCTTTAGGAATATGTGATTTTTATAAAAATTACATAAATTATTAAAATATGTATATGATTTATTTAGGAATAAAATGAGCAGTAATGGTTTAGGGAATAGTGTAAGAGTGGGAATAGATTTCTTTGATTTCCTTGATATCTTTGATTTTTGATAATAATTATTACAAATCTAATCATAACGAATTTTTTTCTGATAAAAACAAAATTCAGGTTTTAATTAACTAGAAAAATAGATATTTATTAATTAAAATAAATTTTAATGAGTAGAGTATTGCCTGCATCTGTACGTCATTTTGTGTCTCCACCGAGAACGTCTTAAAATCCCAGGGAGACTACTGTTATTCCTATTCAGGAAACGATTGTGCCTATGCAACCAGTCACTTGTAATAGTTCTATATTTATTAGCAGAATATATCGTAAGAGAATAGAAGGGTTCAGTAAGACAAGAGTAACCAAGGACTCAAATAAAGACATAAGTAATTGTTAAAGAAGCAGATCATACTTTTTGTGAATAGAGGATTGCCGAACAGTAAAAGGAGATAGATTTATGGCGCAAGAAATATCTGGAGCTTTAAGCTGAGCTGGATCGTAACACTTCATACGAAGAGACTGTATAAAAATGATTTGATCTTAGATCTAACAATTATAAGATAGAGTTGAAATTTTAATTGGAGAGAATAAGAAATTGAATCAATCGCTGAAACAGAAGATAGGTGATTTGGATTAAGCTAGAATATCAATAAACGAATTGGAATAACATATTAGGACTCAAAAAAATTAGAATGAAGAAATCCAAAGATTACAAAAGCAGTTGGATCAATCAAAAAAATAAGTTAATGAATGGAAAAATCGTTTTGTTACTATAGAAAAATAGATAAGCACCATCACTAACACAGATATGAAGACCTCTGAATTGGAATAGAAGATCAGTAAATTGTAATAGGATTTGAGTAATTGGAAGGAGAGATGCTTGAGAGCTGAAAAGGAAAAAAAAGATTTGGAAGATTGTAAATAATAATGAAATTATATTAGAATTGAAATAATTATAAGGGTAAATTGGGACAACAGCCTAAAGGAAGTGCCATAATAGAAGGGAGATGTCGAGAGCTTACATCAACAAATAATTAAATTAAAATAGGAGTTATCATAATCGCAATAAGAATGTGAGGATTGGAGAGGAAAGGCTATTGATTATGAGACTCTCATTTAAGCAGAGTAGGCTAGAAACGAGGAATTAGAAAATGATGTGCAATAACTTAATGATGAGAATGCTAGATTGAATGATGAAATCAAAAGATTGATGGAAGAATTAGGTAAATTGTAATCTTAAGTATCTGAACTCAGAGAATAAACTACTATAATTGAATAATTAAGATCTGATTTACATAATGTACAACATCAATTAGATTTGAAATTACAACAAATTGATGATCTAAATCATGATGTCTAAACAAGAGATGCTGAATTATTTAAATTGTAAGGAGGATCTTCAGTTACTATTATTACTGAGAATAAGTTATTGTAGATGTAGAGTGAAATTGATAGATTACAATCACTTCTTAAGTAAAGAGAAGCTGAATTAGATGGTTGGAGATTGAAGTATTCATCCCTTGAAAAGGTTAACATTTAATTAAGAACTGAAAATGCAAGTATCGACTCATTATAAGGAACTATCAAGACTTTGCAATAGGAATTAGCATCAAAGCAAGAGAGAATCAATCTTAGAGATGATAAAATTAAATAATAAGATGATATTATTGATTAATTATAGAATGAGTTAAATCATCTTTAAGGATTGAAATTAGAAGTTGAGAATCTTAAACAATAAGTACATTTTAAGGTTTAAGAACTTACTACTTGCAAAGAAAAGTTAGCAGCTGCTTTGAGAGAAGTAGGAGCTTTACGTTTGTATAAAGGAGAAGTACAAGTACTTGAATCAGAGAAGTAATTACTGAGAGACGAAGTTGATCATTTGAGAGGTGAAATCTAAAAGAGATTGTTGGAAGTTGAAGAGCTCTCATTTATTAAAGCATCATAAGAAGCTTAATTAAAATAAATACCATTCTTAGAAGATGAAATATCAACATTGAGAAACCTTTTGGCTGATGCTATTTCAGAAAAGGGAATCTTATAAACTCAATTTGGATAATTATAGAATGAGAATCTTGCACTTGATAATAAATATCATACATAAGAGGGAGAACTTGATGAACTCAAATTAGATAACTAAAGATTATTATAAATCAATGATCATTTGAATGAGTAATTACAAAAGGTCAGAAATGAAAGAAATCAATTTGAAAGAGATGCTGATCAATTAGATAAAACACTTCATGATGTTTAATAATTATTGGCTGATGCTGAAGAAAAGAATGCATAATTAGAAAAAGAAATTAAAGAATTAAAAGATGAATTAAATAAATTAAGATAACAGAATTTATAATAAGAATTAGATTTATAAGCAAAAGATAGATAACATGAATAATAAAGAGTTTAATATGAAGGATATTTGAATGAATAATCACTGGAGATTCAAAGAAAGGAATAATTGATAAAGAATTGGAAGGATAAGTATTTACAATCTGAGTAATTGGTGTCTGATTTATAATTTACAGCTGAACTGTTAAAATAAGAATAAATCAGAGCTAGGTAATTAGAATTAGAAATTGAAAGATTGAAGCAAAGGTAATTACATCAACCACCACCTTAAATTGAACACATAGTCGATTAGGATGAAATCAATCAACTTAGAAAATAAATATAGGAACTTCAAAGAGAAAACTTTGATTAATACTAATAAATTTAGAAACTGAAGTAATAAATTGAATAATTAAATAATCACATTAATATCCTTGAAAATGAAAAGCATTTATTTATCTAAGAAATAGACAGATTGAAAACTTAATTGAATATGAAAGTCGAAGAAAATGAACAAATGAGAGCCAAAATGAATGATCTCAATCAAACCATATTCAATTTAAAGCATTTAGAATCGAGAGTTCCTGAGTTGGAATAAACAATTAATTTATTAAGATAGCATTCATAAGATTTGATTCAATAATTGAATGTCAAGACAAAAGAATATGAAGATCTCTACGGAAGATACTTCGATAAATCTTTAGAAGCTAATCAAGTTAATTAATTATAATTATCAAATAATAAATTAGATATTGTAAGATAAGAAGAAGTCTAAAATAGAGAAAATGTTAAGACAGATCTTAACAAAGTTGGAGTAGACAATGATAGATTGAGAAGAGAGAAGGAGTACTATGAGAGTAAATATAAGTATTTGCTCCTTGAAGTTGAATATTTATAAAGATTGAAAGCTGAATCTCTTTAGTAAGATCCTATGTTGGAATTGAGAGGAGGAAACCAAGATGATGTCAATGAGGACATTGCTAATTTGGAAAGATAACAATAGGTTTTATAAGATCAATTAGCCAAATTATAATCGTAAAATGAATAGAAGGATAAAGAGATTGATGATCTCAATGCTTAATTGAGACAATTATAAGCAGAGTTAAATAAGTTAAGAAACATTCAAGACTTATATAATAAACTTCAATAATAATACAGTTTATTGTAAACTTAGATTACTAATTTATAATAAAGCAGTAGCAATTCTTCAGCTGAAAAGGATAATTATATCAATGAATTAAGAATCTCATATTAATGATTTATTAAAATCAACTCTAACAATTAGATTAATAAAGATCAAAGTAAATTGGAGATTTGTAGGCATAATTGTAAAAGTTATTAGATGAGAATAATAAATTGAGACAATAATTAAGTGATTTGACCAATAAGTTTAATTCTTAAGTCTCTGAGATGAACTCTATGTAGAAGGTCATTGAATAATTGAATGGTTTCTAAAATGAATTTATTAAATACAAGGCTTTATACGAAAGAGAGTAAAATATTTTAATTATATTATTTTAGATGTTTAGTGACTGCTGATTTAAAGGATCAATTAGGTTAATTAGATAAATAGGCTAAACAATTAGCTGCAGAGAGAGATAATCTTTTGGATAGAATTGCAAAATTACAAGCTGAAATTGAGTAATTAGGAAAGCAAATCTAAGTTAAGAATGATGAAAATGCAGCTTAATCTAAGACTGTATCAACCTTAGAAGGATAAGTTGCATAATTAAAGCCTCTTGAAGCTGAAAATCAAAGATTGAAATAATTAATTGATCAACAAACTAAAGAATTAGGAGACTTAAGATAAAAATTGGCTGATTTACAATTAGCAGCTGATGATGCCAATAAATAGAAAACTTAATTCCAATAATTATACAATTCAGTCAATGGAGAGTTTGAACAATTAAAGAATAAGTTTGCAGCCAAAGATAATGAAATTAATGCATTGAAGGCATCCAACACAAAACAAGAATCAATTGTTAAATAAGTTAAAGTTATTGATAATACCAATCCAAATGATTTGAAAACTTTGTAAGATCAAATTGCTTAGAGATCAAAGGAGAATGAAGAAATTAAAAAGAAGTAATATGTGTTTTTAATTTAGATTCAATCAAATGGATGTTGAATTATAGAAGGTTAAGAAAGATAATACAGAAATTAGTAAATTGTAATAAGCAATTCAAGCAAAAGACAAAGAATTAGACGATTTGAAGAAGAAACTTGACAAATTCTCATAGGATTCTTCAAATCTAGAAAAGTTAAAGAAAGAATTAGAAGCTAAAGTGAATAGCTTAAATTCTGATTTGAACACAAGCAAGAAGAGCTTTGATAACCAATAAAATGATATCAAGAAATTGAATCAATAAATCAATGATTTATAAAATGAAATCAAGAGACAATAGAATATAATTTCCAACTAAACTGCTGTAATAATATATATTTATTGCATAGGACTTATAAACTTGGAATAACAAGTACGCTTCTGTAGTGAAAGATTTAAGATCAGATAATCCACCTTAAAGTACAAATCAAACTAATTAATTCACTACAACCATTACCACACAAGTTAATAAACAACCTTAGACAACCTATTAATAGATAGATGATAGTCAATCAAACAGATCTAGTGGATATAGATAAAATTTATTCCCTACAGCATCATAGGTCTAATAAACAAGCACTCAAAAACCAGTGACAGCTTCATCCATTTATTAGTCTGGCTCATCCAGTTAATAACCACCATCATAAACATCATCTTCCTAAATTATGAATTAAACATCAACAACAACAACTAGAAGTTATGCAAGACGTTATTGAGAAATTATATATAAATAATATGAACATTGATAAAAAAATTGATATCATTGATTAATATATTTAGGATTCTCTTCAGATCCTATAATTCTACAGCATCCACTATCTATATGCAAGTATCAAATATTAATATGATAGAGCTTTTGTTTCAGAATAAAATACAATAGCATAAATACAGTCTCAATTCTAAATGAAGATGAAATTTAATTTGTAAAGTATGATACTCTTTATTACAATTTTTTGAAAGATTATAGTTTTTATTAGAGAAGAAAGTTTGATTATAGGCAAAAAAGTGAAAAATATTAAATATTTGGATTCATTTTAATCTCTTAATTGAGATTATCATACCCTTTTGTGCGACATATAATTAAAGAGCATCCTTGCTAGGATTTACAAATTAACTATGGGGATGAATCTAATAATTGATCAAATACAGAAGAATTTTGCTAATCAGGAGTCTTCGAATTTAGAAAGATTTACTCTGAGCTGTTTAAGGAGCGATCTTGAGTAGATGTGAAACTCAACATTAATTACACTTACATTCAATTGAAATATTAGAATATAGAAAAAAATTGCCTAATGAATTTAGTGAAATTGATTCCAATAGACATAATATGAAAGATTGGAAAATCTATTATAAGGAAATTTAATATTGGGAGCCTAAATATCTTTATTGGATAATTATATAAAATTCAAAAGAATTGTTAATTTATTAGAGCTAATAGAACTTGAATCTTTAGAAAACAAAGATAAAATAAATTTCAATCATTTACTATAATGCAGAATTAAAATACCATAAAACTTATAGATTAGAATAAATATCAATTTAAAAAGATGGATCTGGATCTACATAAATGAGAATCAGTTGTAAAATTTAGATTCGATTGTAAATTGTAATATTATTATTTAATATAAAATAACTTTGTTAATCATTTACCAAAAAGTGATGATTTTACCATTTCTTTTTATTATTGCATTAACTGCTGCTATTTGGCGAGTTCCTCTTGCTTTAGAGTGTGCAACCTTCTATGAGTAAATTGTCTACTTGAATTATTGCATTGAAAAATCAATGGCTTCTGCATATTTGTTAACACATCTGTTTAAACAAAGGTTTTCTAATGGGTCCAACTAGGCTTTGAGTAAAGTATTTGTGCAATGCTTGACACATGTATGCTACATTTATAGGTACACTTTTGAATTATAATCCATAAATAAATTATTTAATCTATTGTATAATAAAATTACTACGTCCTCGTCCATTTATTGAT
Organism: Paramecium tetraurelia; assembly: GCF_000165425.1. NCBI lineage: Eukaryota > Ciliophora > Oligohymenophorea > Peniculida > Parameciidae > Paramecium > Paramecium tetraurelia. Next base: position 134,111 of record NW_001799499.1, on the reverse strand, counting down.
TAAAAGAGTTTATGATTATAAATAAATTTATAAGTTTTTATTCTCAACGTCCTTATTCCTTCCCATAAATATATGAGTATGTCCTTTACGGTATTCCAATTCCTAAAATGCCTGGGTTGAGATTTTATGCATTAAGCCATTATATTAAAGCTAACATCATAACCTAATAGTACGAGCATTTTGAAAATTATTGAGATTCTACTCATTCGCTTCATTCGAAACTGGAGAAAGCTGTCGACTATTTTTCTTTACCTTCTCTTTTTTCTTATCCTCAGGATTGCATCCATGGCATCCACAATACTGACAACCATGTGCAGGTAAAGGTTTCTTTCGAACAGCCCTTGGAACTTGACATAAACAAGACTATTTATGATCATTTATCATTATACTTTAGCTTCTTTACCCATTTTGGAAAAGGCTTTCATGCATTTCTTGCAACATCCATTTACAGTTTTGAATTCTGAAGACTCATCCGAACTGGAAACAGAAGATGATTTTCTTTTCTTCTTGATCTTTTTTTGTTTTTTCTTTTCATCCTCTATTGAACATCCTGTACAATGACAAGAGAGACATCCCTATTCTCCAATCTAGATTCTTCTTTATGATGCTGGAACTATGCATACACAAGTCTTTGGTTTAAGGGACCCTTTGTCAGATTTTGTACATTTTTGACAACACTTGAAAACAATATTAATAAATTGAGTACATATTTCCATTTTGCTTGTTTCTTTTCAAATTACTGAGATTTGCTTGATTCATCAGCTAAAATATAGAATTTATATCGCTGTACTTATTTCAGAAGCTGGGTCTCTGATAATGATATCCTCTTCATCACTTACAGAAGAATATTAGTCACTTATCTAATCATAAACAGGTGAATTTGGATAATGTAGTTCTTACTTTATAAGTCTTAGCAATTCTTCATCATTTAATCCATTATTAGTATTATTATTCATTTATTAATAATAATATTTTTTAATATTAACATTATTTTGTCTAAAGCAAAACAAGTGTGAAAGACATTTCATTCAATCAAAGTCTATTTATAAATTTTAAAAGACCAAATGCATTTTTTTATTCTTTTTTATTTTATAAAGAATATAAATATGGGAAATATTTATTTTACTTAAATAAACCATTATAAGTGATCTAAGGATACTTTCAAAAGAGAGATTTTAATTTTTAATAAATTTTGCAAATTACTTCTAAAAATTATAAGAATAAAATAAATTTAGTTAGTTAATATTATATATATTAATTAATTTAAATATTTAACAAAGAAAAAAAAATCAAAATTTGTTCGTGAATTAATGAATATAATTAGTCCATATTATCATACAACTGTCTTTTAATTAAATGTCTCATTAAAAGTGTAATAAATTATTTATTGTCATGAAATTTTGAATATAATAAAATAAATCCAGTGATAAATTAGAAAATAGCAATTCTAATCAAACATAAATTATCATATATTTTAATGGTGGTGCTCTTTGATATTACATATATATAGATTGTTTAAACAATAAATTTGCTTAACTAGCTAACTCTTTATTTGAATAAGGATTGAATAACAAAATCACTCAAAGATTTCTATTTCTTGAATTATTGTCTATGTTACTTAAACATATTTAAAAATGGTTATTGAGTACAAGCAGAATGTCTTGGAGGACATTGAGAATTTCGAAATATTTTCGAACATTTGGTTTCTCTAATTTATTTAAAAATTATTAGTGGAAGCCAACATTAATGAGCATAATCTTTAAATTAACTCAATTATATCTTGATATATATTTTATTAATGATAATAATTCAAATAAATTTTTAATCATCACAGTAATTGAGCATCTCATTTGCGGTTTCTTTTAACTTTTCAATATTTTTAATTGACCAAGGTAATCTTTTGAAAGTGTATGACTATAAATAGTGAATAATTTTGTTTACTTTTCTGTTGGATTAGATGAATTCCCTTGATTTTTCAGCAATTGCTTTTATTTTTTTATTTCTATCATTCTCAATGATGGTATCTAACTTTTCTAAAAATAAGAAGAACATAAATACCAAGGAATGTTTTATATTGATCCTAAAATTGTTTGGATTGGAATAATTCATGTAGAAAATGATTATTCATAGTTTTATTCCTACTATTTTTTCTGAATGGCAACTATATTGATTTCATTTTTTCAGCTTAATAGGATTACTGAAATATTTTGGAAGCTGCCTTTAGATTCAGTTCTACATATTTAAAGATTTGATTACTTGTTTTAGTGCTTTTCGCTTAAATTTTATGGAAGATCTCTCTGAAAGCCTTTCTTAGACAAAATTTGATCAACTCCTCTCTACTTTTAGATTGTGTTCTGATTTTTTTGGCTAAAGTCTCTAGAATCTTAACAACCTTAAGACATTTTTTCTCTTTAAGTTATTATTAGATCTTTTTAAGTTTAGGCGATTCAGCAAACAACAAATGGATTAATTGTTCAAGGTTTTCTAAGGTGATTTCGTCATAATTCATGTCATCTAATTGCTCAGCAATGATTTAAATTTGGCTGGTATATTTTTCTGGTTATTTGCTTAGTGTGGTTTCTTTATTCTGTGAATCTAAAATGAATAAGCTTTGGATATTACTTTATTCGTATTTTATATCACAATTCATGGTTGGCTAGGTAAAACTTAAATGAGAAGTTAAAATTGGAGAACCTAAATTATGGATTGGACTCATCAAAGGATTCTGAAAGTTCATCATTAAGAGTAATTATGAGCTTGTTGGCCAATAGGGTAGCGGATACATACTGAAATAAGGAGGGGATTAAGCACCGTCTGAATGATTCATAATATTAATTTAAATTTCTTTTGATATCGTCACAATAAAAGATGAATTCAAGTATTAAAGTAAATCTGAAGATTAATGTGTTATTTTATCTAAAAAAGATTTAATTTTTAGGCTTGAAAGAGTTTAAAGAAAAGGAAACCAAACAAATTTAAGATAGTTAGAACTGAGTAAAATAATATAAATAATATTAATAAATAATTTAACAAGATTAATATCAGTATTTTAGAATGAATAATGATATACATATAATACATATGTTATTATTATTATAGTATTAATAATTATCATTTATTTTTAATAGTACATCTATTGCTTATGGTTTAATAAGGCACTTAATGATATTCAATGTCATTATCTGAATTTTTAGAATGCTATTGAAATATGGATACTTTTTGGCTTCTAATATCGAAGTTTTTATTCGTCTGCATCGATTGAGCTTTGGATCTTGGTTAAGTTATTGGTTATTATAATGTAATCCTTTTATTCCAAAGAGGCGAGAGTTCTTTAAATTCCAAACTCTGATTTGCCGATTTAATATTTAATGGCATTTTTTCGAAAATAGACACTTAACCATTCTTTTGAAATGTTGATAATTTCAATTCCCCTACTTGAGAATTAAAAGACTGACCTGATTTCTTATGATCACTTATACTAAGTATAATAATAAATTTAAATACTCTTGAAAAGAGCCAATCAAACTTGGATAAGACAACTCGTTTAATGCTTCATTAAAGAAATCATGTCTTAAGATTTAAGAGGCAGAGGGCCTTTGCTTTGGATTCAATCTCAACATAGAAGCAATAAGATCCTTACAACTTTAAGGAACTCTCATTTGATCATCCAACTTATAGTCAGCGACTAAATTTCTTTTCAACATTCCGGCCTTGGTGCTGTCTTTGAAGGGATGGACATTGAAAATCCTTTTATTTTTTGAATAGATACAATTGATAGAAGATGACTCCAAGACTAAAGATATCACATTTTTCATTGTACATTTTAGAACCCTCCTTATACATTAAGACTTCTGGAGCAACATAACCAGTGGTTCCACAACGATAATACTATTGTTTTTAATTCTTAATGTATGTGGCCAAACCAAAATCAGCAATCAATACGTCAAGAGAATTAGATTTGCATAAAATGTTTTGTGGCTTCAAATCTCTATGCATTATACCTTTCTAATGCATGTAATCCAAACATAAAGCCAGTTGCTTAGCAACAATTCTTGCATCTCTAATGCTTTTGTATTATCCCTACTTAAGTAATTCTCCCCCTTGAATTAATTCTAAAACACAATTTATATGTTCTTTAAACATAGAATTTATAAGTACTATTAGTTTCAAACACTGAATAGAAAGAAATGATATTTGGATGATTAAGTTCCTTCATTATTTAAATTTCGTTTCGCAATGCTGATTCTTATTCAAATTTTTTTTATTTGACTGTGTAATTTTTTTGAACTCTTTTGATGGCATAGAGTTGCTAATTGTAATTACTTCTGGCTATGTAGACCTATAGGAAAATTGATATAATATACTTGAGCACTCGATCCAAATCCTATCTATCTTAATAACGTATATTAAGTATGAAAATCAGTTAAAATACAATGTGATTAGAGAGTTCCCTTAAAACTGTCATAATCCTACTTTTGATCAGTGTATAATTCGATAGTAAAACCACTGTAAGTCAACTCCAATTTATATTTATAGGGGCCACTTACTATACTAGACATTAAGTATACACAATCTAGCTTTCTAAAACCTTTGAGGTTCTTGATAATGATATAAATATACCCTATCACCATACAATATATAATTGCCTTATACAGAATAAAATCGAGGTATCCATTTTTTAAGAATCTTGCTTCTCTTATAAAAACTAGTACAATTATCATTTTAAATCTCAAAATTTTCATGATTATTCACTAAAATATGAAAATCTCTATTCCAAAATTCTCTTTGCTCTTTAATAGTAGAATTGAAAAAATAATTGGAATTTTATTCCATCCTTTAATAATTAATAATTTTATTAATATATCTAGCAAGAAAAATACCAATTATCATTATTTATAGGAACTTTTTTTACTCTTTGATTGAATTAATTTTAAAATCAAATTTTAGAATTGTCTCATTGATAATTAGGCATTTTTTTCATATTCCAAATTTACCCTATCAAATCGAATATTCATAAAAACCTTAGAATATGATTTATATTTATCGATTTTATTATAATCCTTTAAGAATTTACTTAGATTTAAGAAACTATGATAATACTCATACCTAAATAAACAATGCATTATTTTAAAATGTTCTAATGTTCTGGTCTACCTAATAATTTTGAATAAGAATCCATATTTGATTTTATATGTCCATATAAAATACATTCGTTATTCTGTCTATAAACGGTCTTAAATTTATAATGATCCAATCGATTTAGAATAGAACTGATGGATATAATTTGATTTAGTTATATATATATAATTAATTCTAATATTAGATAAAATCTAAATTTTAAGCATCTTAGTTTATATATTTGAATAAAATTCATTTTATAAGAATAGATGAAAATTTTAGTTATAATTAATAAATAAGTATTATAAAAATGACGAATGATCTAACAAAGAATAAGTCTATTGGATAATATCTATTTGGTAAGGAATAAATAATTAAATAAAAAAGCAAAAACTTTAGGCGAAGGCACTTTTGGGAAAGTCAAATTAGCAACTCACGTTTTGACTGGAGAGAAAGTAGCAATAAAAATTTTGGAGAAGTAAAAGATAGCTGATGCTTCTGATGTAGAAAGAGTAACAAGAGAGATTCAAATTTTGAAATAAATAAGACATCCTAACTTAGTATAATTGTATGAAGTATATTTTGGTTTTTATCAGATAATAGAAACACCTAAACAATTATTTTTAGTGATGGAATATGTTAATGGGGGTGAACTTTTCGATTATATCGTTTAAAATTAGAGAATAAAAGATGTTGAGGCTGTTCGATTCTACAGTTAACTAATATCTGGAATAGAGTATTTGCACAAATTGCATATTGTGCATCGTGATTTAAAGCCTGAGAACTTGATTCTGGATGGCAGAGGAAAAATAAAGATTATCGATTTTGGATTGTCAAATTTTTATAAATAAGATGATCTGTTGAAAACAGCATGTGGGTCCCCTTGTTATGCTGCTCCAGAAATGATAGCTGGCAAAAGATATTCGGGACTATAGGTGGATATTTGGAGTTCAGGAGTGATACTTTTCGCAATGTTAGCAGGTTATTTACCTTTTGAAGATCCAAACACAACCCAATTATATAAGAAAATAATATCTGGGGATTTCAAGTTCCCGAAGTACCTTACCATCGATGCAAAAGACCTGATTAAAAATGTTTTAAATACTGACCCTTAAAAAAGATATACAATTCTCGAAATAAGAAAACACATATGGCTTAATTTTTGTATAATTATCATCTTATCAAGTTTTAAAAAGATAATTAAAAGATACCAACTGGACTGATTGTTGGTCATCATAAGATTCCAATTGATCCAGAAATTTTAAAATAATTGGTTCAGTATGGAATCTCAGCAGAATATGCTGAGAAATGCATTGAAACCAATAGACACAATCATGTTACAACAACATATTATCTATTACTCAAAAAATATATAGTTGCTGGAAATAAGTCAATAGCAGGTTCATTTTCAAATTTTAATATTAGATATTAGTTCTGATGTATTTGAACCGTAAAGAATTTCCATTAGACAAACAACTTACACTGATAGAAAATAAACAATGCCTACAAATCCATTACCATTGATACAACGATAAAGTACATAAGAGTATATATGCATCAATTAGGTCGATAAAATAATACCATGCATTTGGAGGATTCCATTATAGATACCAAACCAAGACTGAACAATTCCGTTAACACTTAGAACACAATTTAATAGTAATCTCCAACTACCTTGAATCAATCTGTTGAGGTGCGAAGGAAAATAACTTTAGATTTGCAACAAACTACAGTGCTAGATGGAGGTTAATTCTAGTAATCGAATGATATAAAAGTGCTAAAATTAAGGACTCCTGTCAACAGAAATTATATATTGTCAGAATATTATGGCAGATTTCCAAGAAAATCCAGGAATCAAGATAGGTCATCATCAGTTGATAAAGACCAATCTTATTATTAGACATTTTACAAAGGAACTTCTGTCCCAAAAAAATGAATTTTTTAATTTAGTTATCTAATTTTCTTTATTATTATTAATTTATGGCTTTATTAGGGAAAACTCTTAAAGGCAGAACAACTAAAGCTGGAGGGACAGAACAAAAAAGAAATATTAAAATCAGATAAATTACTAAATCACAACAAGAATTTGAAGAAAGTCAAAAATAGGCACAAGTAATTTAAGCATTAGACATAGTTTAAAAAAGAGTAACTGCGAAGTAAAATTAGAGAAGAATAAAAGATAGTCAACTTTAATACAAAAAAGCTTATGGCTTATTGGAGAAGAACTATGAGAGCAGTTAAGACTGAATAATTGAAACTTGACATAGAATTATATTCACAAAATAATAAAAGAGAATTAGATTCTAAAGAAGCATTCATTCAGATGTTAGACAAGAATTTAGATGAAGCCGAAGATCAATATTAAATTGCTTTGAGAAATCATCTTATTCATCTTGAAAACTTTCATCTTTTATAGGAGAGTAGAAACAGAGCACTTTTGGAAGAGTTTGAAAGAGATATCAAAATACTCTAGGAGGAATTCTAAATAGAATTTGATGATATGACTAAAACACATAAATAATAAGTTAAAGAGTTGGAAGACATGATTAAGACAGTGGAAGAGGAAGAGAAAAGAAAAGCAGAATAAGCCAAAAATTAACATCAAACCAATAGAGAAGAAACTAAAAATAAAGATGTAGAGGATACCAGTCAGATGAAATAATAATTAGAAGATAAACAAACTAAATTTTATAATGATTTAGAGTAAATGCACCAAAAATATTAATCAGATACTGCAAAGAAAACTGAGGATCACACTAAATATTATGATGCTAATAAGGATATGTCTAAGAAAATTGAAAGATTGGTGAGATCCATAGCTAGCAAGAAAGCAAAAATTGATTTGACTAAATATAAAATATTGTAACATACAAAAGAATGCAATGCAAGAAATTAAGCTTTAAAAAAAGAAAAAGAGAACATTGCCAAGAATTATTAGGATTTGAAATTAAAAATGAATAAATTTAGAGAGGAATAATCAAGATTATTAAAGGAATTGGTTAACAATAGTAGAAATGCAGTTTTAAAATTAACTGAATACAAGGAATTAGGAGAAAAGATACTTAAGACAGCTGAATTATGTAGAAGATTGGAAACAGAAAGAGAAAAGGTCTTGCCTTTTTATGAAGATACAGTTGATTTGGATCAGATTCCAGAAAACTTGAAAAATGACTTTGAAGCTATTGAAAAAGATTAATATGAAGAATTTGCATATCTAAATAATTTCTATAAAAGATACAATAAGGTATATAATGTATATTATTTATTAGGTCTTATTGGACATTTTAGCAATCTAAAAATAAAAAGAGGCATTACAAAATGAAAGTAATCAATTATAATCTTTACTCAAATAATATTTGGATGGATTATCTTGCAATGATGATGTTTTATCAAATCCAAATCCATTATTTGTTAAGAATTTCAACATAGATTTAGGAGAAAAGTAAGTGATAGGTGAGACTCAATAAACAATAATTGAAGGAGTTTTTAATGTAAGAAGCACCTAGATGCAATTATAAGGATAAAGAGTTGGACCATTTTAGTGATATTATTAAAATATATGAATTAAAAATTAGACATTATAAGATAATTTAAAATTCCTCGTTCTATTAGTACAACCAATTAGAAATAAAATTTAAGGAAAATTAATCATTAATCAATGTTGAGTATTGTCGATAAATTGCCTCCAATTTAAAAAGATCATATGAAGAGAATTTAAACTGAAATATAATAAGAAGAAGAATTGTTAATTTAAGTAGCATCAAAGTATGATATTGAAAAACAGTAGAACACTTCCTGGTCAAAATCATAAAAAGAAATAGAAAATCAATTAAGATTGTCTTGCAATAAAAAAAAATATGTGTAATCAAAATGATTGGCATTTCTTTGGTATCTTTGATGGACATGGGCAAAGTGGGCATTTAGTATCATAATTTGTTTCAAGACATATGATTAAAGTAATAGAAAATTAGCTAGTTCAAAATAATGCCAATAATCCTAATTATTTTTCTTAATCATTGTAAATTGCTTTTTAACAAGTAGAAAACGATTTAGTAATAATTTAATTTAATTTAGGTAGATAAAACAAATATTGCATGCAATTTTAGTGGTTCTACTGGAGTAGTTATTTTGTTGATCGGATCAAGAATTTATTGTGCAAATATTGGAGATTCAAGGGCTGTCTTTTTTTATAAATCTCAAGATCTATGGTACAATAGACCATTATCATATGATCATAAACCTAATAAGACTTTTGAATATAAAAGAATAATGAAATTTGGAGGCAGAGTTGAATAAAGTTTGATTGATGGAAAAAGATTAGGGCCTTATAGGGTTTGGCTAGCTAATGAAGATGTACCTGGGTTGGCAATGTCAAGATCATTTGGTGATATGGCAGCCAAATCAGTGGGAGTTATTGCTGATCCTGAAATTTTAAGATATAAAATATAAAATAACGGATTTATTTTATTAGCAAGTGACGGACTTTGGGATAAAATGGATTTTGAGAGTGTCTAAAAGATAATAGATCAACTAGATCCTCCTTTTACCCAATTAGATATAGATTTGGGAGTCTAAAAAATATTAGGGGAAACCTACTAAAAATGGGATCAAAATGATGGTAGTAGAGACGACATTACTTTGATATTGGTACATGTCTAAATTTGAATATTTATATTATAGAATCAACTACAAATAATTATAAATAATTGCAAGGTCAAAATCATATAATAATATTAATAATGTTTTTTCAAAAATCAGAATCAACTATCTCTCTTTTAATTTTTTCAACTACTTATTCAACTAATTTAACTAATAATTCTTCATTTCTTTCTCTATCAGCTCTATTCCTTTTGCATGCATCATAGGCATTCTAGTAAATCTTCTTTAATATTCCAATGATTTCCTCTTCTCTTTATTCTCTTTACTTTTATTGACTATCAAATATTCTTTTGAGTTCATCCAATTGCTCATTAAATTATTGGGCAATTTTTTCCTCAATTTCTTCTCTAATTCTAATTTCTTATTCTATTTCTTAGTAGAATTAAGGGATTTACTCTATTTTATTACTTTGAATTTATACCATTTTAGATTTCTAATAATTTATTTTAAGTCTCAGACTTTTAATGAAATTCTTTTTAAATTTCTGTTGATAATTAATCAACCTATTAAGAAAGATTTTAAAACACTCTCTTCTCAGTTTCCAATCTTTCTTTGCTGAAACTATTCAAAAGAGTTTTACAATTCTTTTCAACTGATAATATTTCTTTTTTCATTTTTTCATTGATTTAATCTCTAGCCTCCTTTTCTGTGTCTAACATTGACTTCAATCTTTATAACTTGATTCAATTAAATTAATACTTTTTCTGCAATGTCTAAAAACTTTTAATTTTTCTATTATTAAACATCTTCAATTGCTGATTCAACACTCTACAAATATCCCAATATTAATTTGAATTTTTATTATTTCTCCCCCTCAACATTGTTCTATATTGATTATAACTTTCCGAAAATTCTTTATGCTCTCTCTTCTAATTGATCTAAAGACTCAGATTTATATTTTACCTGCCATTTATTTTCAAATTTGAAATTTATTTATATAAAAAATAAAATCAATCAGAATTATCTTCAATCTAATCAAAATCCAATTTATCTATTTATATTGCATCATAATTCTGTCCTTCTCAATTAAGGCATCAATTAAACCCTCAATCTAAGGGAAGAATATGCCTTATTTTCCTTCACTAAAAATATTAGTATATACATTACTATTATCCAGAATAAATAAGATTATTAAGGCTTGACCCTATATCATCTTCTTTTTTATTATTTGATTTAAGAATCAAAGTATTTTTTTCAACTATTATCCTTATATTTTGATCACTTAAAGTAGCTTTATATAAATCTTCAGCATTTAATCCTTTAAAATTATAAGGATTTAGTTCTTGATAGAAATCTTTCATCAAAAATTTCATTTATCTTAGCTCTTCTTAATTGGTAAGATTCTTGGAGAAAAATTTTTTGATGTCTTCCTCATTTATATAACCATCATCATTTTCATCACAAAGCTCAAAAAATATCTGAATCTTGTCCTATTAATCGTATTCTCTAAATAAATTTATTGAATATTGTATTTCATTAAATTCAATGTATCCATCATCATTTAAATCAAATACCCTAAATAATTGCTACTTGATACCAAAATAAACGATTTATTAGATTTGGATCCTTGTACAACTAGATTCCATGAAGTATGATATCAAATTCATCTCTGTCTACTTTTTCAACACATTGAACCCATTCTAAAATATTTTGTTTATTTTCATTCAAAGCGCTAACAACATCCTTTTTATTATCTATTAGCCATTTGACCATCTGTAATCTAAATTTATCTTTACTCTTATCACTAAATTCAGAGGCTCCAGTATAAATTTAATCTTTATATTTTTTATGTAAATAGGATCTGCATTATTCATTATTTTTCAGTACTGAAATTGTTCCTCCTTTATTTGTCTTACATGCTTGAATTCTAGGTTTGATTTAGAGCGAATCACATTTCATTTTTTTCCTCCTCCTCTTGGAAATATATAATGATAAAATATTACAAGTTCCATGATATTTCGTGTAACCTTGCTTATTTTTTTTGTTTGAAATTCATTATTAGTGGTATTTTTTATTTATTTTTTTTTGTGCAAAGAAGGATTAAGATGGAAGTTAAATTTAACCAGCACTTCACTTGCTTTTCTTGAAGGAGTATTTACAGTTATAGGACTTCTATCGCTTGAAGGAAGATTTTGTAACTTTGATAAATTGGGGAGTGAAATGTGCTATTATTTCATAATAATTTATTTAACATATCAATGAATCCAAATGAAGAGTAGTAGAGACTTTACTAGTAGATGTTCTAACAAATGGGTAATCCAGATCCATATGGACGAATGTTACCTATGCCAAATCCTCAATATTACTAATGTTGGACTCCGCCTTTTCCTCAACCAATGATGCCGCCTCCTCCAAATTAAAAATATCCATTTCCGGATTAATTTATGCATGACCCAGGCCTTCAAATGAATTCTCTTCCGCCTAATCAAGGTGGAATGAATATCAATGGTATGCCATAGGGTTTACCAAATATGCCTCCAATGCCAATTGGATTTGGTATGCCTCCAATGGGACCAGGCCAATTACCTCCAGGAACAATGGGACCAGGTCCCATGGGTCCTATGGGTCCAATGAGTGCCATGGGTCCAATGGGTCCTATGGGGCCTATGGGTCCAGGACCGATGTAATTACCTGGAATGGGCCCGATTCCTTAAGGACCTATGGGACAAATGCCAAATTTTGATTTTCCATTTAAACAATAGCCACAATTATAATAGTAATTAGGACAGAATCAAATGATGCCATAGTAATAGCAATAATAATAATAATAACTACTTTCATAACAATAGCAATAACAATAACAATAACAATAACAACAGCAAATTTAACAATAATAATAGGCACCTTAAACATAAACTTAAACTTAGGCAAGCTCAAATACAAATAATAATAGTATGACACAATCAAATAATTTAGAATAAGGTAATATGAAGTATTTATAATGTTTTAGGGTTTTCATAAGTTGTGAACGAGTTTTAATTAAAAATTTTAAATATGTTTGTTTAACAAAACTAGATGCTATTAGACTTTAAGAATAAAAATGCCAATTTGGAGAGTGTTATAACATAGATATTGGATGAGATAACAAATCTATAAAGAATTGTTGAACAAAAATTCGATAATGGATAGACAGAAGATTTTGTTAGTAGATGTATAATATAAATTCTATTATTTAAGTATCAATCCCTCATCAAGAAATGACTCATAACAATGTCCTATTAAAATCTTTATCTTATAGTTTAAATGAATTTTAATACTAATTGGTATTGATTAATGACTTAGATACTGTTTTATTTAAGGACAAGAACTTTAACCTTGAAATTGCCCTGAAGGATATGAAAGGATAAAATATTAAAAATAAAAATAAGATAGAATTAGAGATACAACTATATTCATCAGATGATAAACCAATGTTATTGCAACTCAATTCATAAAACCAGGGAATTTTAAGATTACCTGAGGATAATATTTGGCTAGAGGATGGAATAATAGAAGTTGAGAAACTATAAATCAATGAAGTTACATCTCACTTCCAAAATGGTTGGGTCCACATGATCGTATATCCTATAAGGGATAATAATAAAAATGGATAAGATGACATTAATCCTGCATTAATAAAACCATTAATTTTGTAAATTGTAGTGAAATCAAAAAAAACATTAAAGAAGTAATTTTAATGTTATTATTCATTAGATCGTCTCGTTCTAGGTCCAGATCTCATGAAAGATTAAGAAGATTGGAGAAGCTAGAAAATAAATCAAGTTCAGAATCAGAGTAGGAAATTGAATAAAAAGATATAAAAATATCGTAAGAGAAATAAAACGGAAATGAAAATTAAATAGAAGAATAAAATGAAAACCCAAAAGAGAGCGATAAGAAAAACAATAGTATCCAGAATAATAATGAATAGTAGAAGGAAAATCAACAATAAAAGGAAGGAATTTATTAAAATAATGAATCTGAGTCTTGAGAATCATGATGTAATTATGATACTTATCTATTAAATTTCATTCATTTTAGTCTCCATGTTTCTTTTATCAAAGCAATAAAGTTTTCATCTGATTCGATATCAGCACTAACTGCAGCATAGTATTCCTTCCATTCCTAAATTATAGGTATTATTATTATAATTTACATTCAATGTAATATGGCCAGACTTATTGCCTTCTTTGAAATATTATAAAAACTCTATATAAGCTTGATCCTCTGTTAATTCTCCTCTGGTTACTTTAGGATGGTTTTTAGCATTAAATATTCCCTTGAATTCATCTGCAACTATAATTCCCAAATTTTCTTTATCAAACTTCTTAAATGCTTAAACAATGACATTTAATCTATTCTCATTTGGGGATCCCTAAATCAATTGATAATTATTAATACTCTAATTAAATAAAGAAATTCAGCAACATCAATAGATCCATCTCTGTTTCTATCAAGATAATTTAGTAGAAACTAAAGTAACATGAATGCTTACATCTGTTTAAAATTTAGTTAGTACAACACCATTTTATTTTAATCCAATCAGAAATTCATCTTTATCAATTCTGCATTTTTGATCGAAAGATTCAAAACCTCTAAATGTTTTCCCTAAAGTTCTAATTGTAGTTTGAGATTTTCCATTTACATATGACTTAATCTTCTTAATGACTAAATTTAAAAGTTAAAGTACTGATATCAAGTTATTCTTAAGGAGTTATCATTTATAAAACTTATTAAATAAAATTAATATTTATTAAAGGCACTAAACTAAGCTAATTAGATTTCTATTCAATAATTCACCATTAATATATTGCTATCTATAAATTATTTAATCAATCATATTATAAATATTCAACTGATTCTTTTTATTCATATCATTTTTTGATTTTGGCTCTAAAAATTTATTTTAATTCATTTAAGATTATAACATATAATCAGAAATACCAATTAAAGAAAAGGGAAATTATATTAATATTTACAATGAACGAATTCAAGGATGATAATCACAAAACTCTTGATTATAATGAAACTGTCCATTAACAGGAGATGTTTTAAACAGCATTTTCTAAAGCGGATCAGAATACCTAAAATTTCAATAATACACATTTTTCGTGCATTCTAAATCATTATAGAAGAATTCCCATATAAGAATTAGATAAATTAACTTTTATAATTCTAGATTGTGATTATAAATTGAATACAAATTAAATTAGACTATTTGGTATTACAGATTAACAACAATCCTTAGAAATTAAGATAATAGACTATTTTCCTTATTTCTATATTCCTTTTCCCTCAAAATTAGTAAGGGATGATAAGGATATTGATTATTTTTTACATTAATTTAATAATCATCTTTATAAAAACGGGATTATCGCTGAATCGTAACCAATTAGAGAAATTACTGTTGTTGAGAGTGAAATTATAAGGAATTATAAAGGTTAAAATTACCAAAAAGAACCTTTTTTAAAATTAAGTTTTTATAATGTTAGTTCAATGAAGAAAGTAGCTTAACTCATAGAAAAAGGGTTAAATCTAAACGGATTTTAGTTTGCAAAGTAAACTTATGAATGTAGAATAACATATCCATTAAAATTTATGATCGATTTAAATTTAAGAGGCATGGGATGGGCAATGGCGAAAAATCTCAAAGAAGATGGAGAGTCTAATTGTTAAAAAAGTTACTTAGCAAAAACTGAAGATATTAGTCCTCATGAAGATTAATAACATATACCAAACTTAAGAATAATTAGTCTTGACATTCAAACAATTTTTCCATCGCAAATAACACTTGATTCTTCTAAAGAAATTATCGTTATTACTTGTGTAATACAAATCAATCCAGTATTTGAGAGACGAATTGTGTTTACCTAAAAAAAATGCTATGAAATAATAAATGCGATAATCTATTAATCAGAAAATGAAATAGATTTATTAAAATAATTCAACTAATTTTTTCTATCTTTTGATCCTGATGTTATTACAGGTTACAATCTACATGATGAATTATTACCTTTAATTATATAAAGATCAAGAACTTTGGGACTTAATTGTCAATATTTGAATTATGGCAGATCAAAAAATGAAGAAAGTTTAATATCTAATGGTAGATTCTTTAGTACTGTAATGAGAATGAGAGAAACAAAATTTGTTGAGACAAATGGTAGAATTCAATTAGATACGTTGATTTGTATGTTGAGGGACACAAAAATATCTTAGTATTCACTTGGAAGTATTTATTATTCGCTTTTTAATCGATAAATAGAAATATATGATTAAGAAACTATCTTTTAGTTATATGAATAGAATAATATTAAAAGAATATCTACATATAGTTTAAGAAAGTCAGAAGCTTGTTTAGAAATATTACTTTATAAAGGATGGATTTACACTTATGCAGAAATTTCAAAAGTTACTGGAGTACCAATCGACTATATTATATAGAGAGGTTAATCGATTAAAGTATTGTCATAACTACTTAGATAGACCAAAAAAAATGAATATTTGGTTCCTGATGAAAATCATCTGGTAAAGCCAGATACATCTAATTTAAAAGGAGCCTTGGTGTTAGAACCTAAAAAGGGCTTTTATAAAATACCATTAGCTCTCTTTGATTTTGTATCCTTGTACCCAAGTATAATCATAGCATATAACATGTGCTACACAACAATAATTAAGGATTATTCTATCAAGTTAAATGAAAATGATTACCATATCATCCCAGAATTTGGGCATAAATTTGTTAAATAGCATATAAAAAAGGGAATATTGCCATAAATTTTAGAAAATTTGTTAGCAAAAAGGGCAGTAACAAAACAGGAATTTTAGCTAAGAAGAAGATAAGTAAAAGAAAAGTCTATTAGATGCTAGATAGCAAGCATTAAAAATCGCTGCTAATTCTATCTTTGGATTTACTGGCTGTGCAGAGCATGGGTATCTTCCCTGTTTAGAAATTACATAATCTATACTCAGGGTAGGAAGAGCCATATTATAAAATTTCGATATCTATTATTAATAACAATTTATCCAAATGCTGAAATTCTTATATGGAGACACAGACTTCATTATTAATAAATTTCCAAAATTTTAAGATTTAAGTTGATGTTATTTAATATTCGCAATTTGAGGCATTCTAATTTAAGTAACTAGTTTCCTTTTCCCAAAGCCAATAAAATCTTTTCTTTTTGAAAAACATGTATCAATTCCCTTTTTTTGTTAGTATGTAAAAAAACGTTTATGTTGGAATTTACCTCTGGGAAGAAACGAAATTGGTAGCTGATAAAATTGAGTAAAAAGGAATTTGTACAGTTAGGAGAGACAACACATAATTCTTAAGAGATATGTTGAATTAGGTGTTACATGAGATACTAATAGAATAAAATAATAAAAAAGCAGTCAGCATTGTGAAAGAAAAGATTCAATAACTGTTAAATGGGGAAATAAATATTTCAAATTTAATCATATCAAAATCTCTATCGATAAAAATTCAAGAGCCAGATTTTGTTGATGAGGATTTAATAAATAAGGAGGAAGAATTTCATTCATATCCAGATAAGTATCACGATACAAATGATTTTAGAAAATAACCTCATGTCAAAGTAGCCTAAGACAAAGTAAAAAATAAATAAAGTAATACATTTCAAAAAGGCGATAGAATATCTTACGTTATTGTAGAGAATATACCTGGATAGCAATTATCAGAAAACGCCTAAGATCCGTTAGAAGCATTTAAAAATAATTATAAATTAAACATCTAGTACTACATTAACTAAATAAAAATACCGATCATCCACATTTTAGAACATATAATACCAAATCCAGAAGCCTTATTTAATTTGAATTAATATACATCAGTTCCTAAAAAAACATTTTGTAATGTAGTTCAAAACAATGGATCTAAAAAGGCTCTAAACAAATATTTAAAGAAGAGAATTACATGTGTAAATTGCAGAGACGAAGTCCCAATAAATAAACCTGTTTGTTTCAATTGCAGATCTCAATAGTCAGAAATACTATTTAAGATATCTCAAGTATATCTTAAATTATATTATTTAGCAACTTATCAATTCGCAAAGTCGCTTTTAGAAATATAACATGATTTGCCAATAATGTTAGCAAAGTTAATTCGATTAAGTAATTTGCAAAAATGAGGAATGCCATACTTACTATAAAAGAAATCAAGAATAAATTATCCTTCAGAATACTTGGGATAAATACGACTAAATATATTATTGTGAGTGGTGAGTTCATAGATGGAAATTAGAAAATGAACAGATTTATAAATGTGTATTTATATGTAGTAATGGATATAATTAATGAAATATAAACAACATTTCAAGCATATTTATAGCAAGCTCTTCTTAAATTTTCATAGGTGTATAATTAAAATATATTGACAAATACACTTCTTAGAACTGTGATTTTAAACCCCTTGTAGAATTATAAGACTCCTCCTTATAAATAAGTTTATTTTGCCACATTTAATACACTAATTAAATTAAACAAATACTTCTAATTGTCAACTTAATATCTTGTTTTTATGATATCTAATGGATAGCTAATAACCCAGTATCCAAATCCTGCTGCTATGCTAGCTGCAAAGATTCCAGTCTAAGATGCTTCATTTCTCGATTTACCTTCAGGTGTAAAGAAATGCAAAGTTTCTGAATGAGCTAAAAAAAATGAACCGCATCCAACAAAATCCCTTATCACCTGCAATAGAGATCCCCTAAATATAATATAGACAAAATATACTTATATATTTATTTAATTCCTTATTTTCTAATGGTTTCAAATAAAATATACAACGGACCTTTAACTTTTTAACCCTTAAGAATTTCTTGTTTTTAGGATTAAATTTTTGTGTATTCAAATGGAATAGCGAATAAATCACTACAAATACCCTAAATTCATATTTTAACTTACAGCCGTTGACCCTGCTAGAAAAGTTTGATGCAATGGTAAATAACTATTCCTAGGCAAATTATCGTATTTTTCAAATTATCTTCGAATTTGCTCGTAAGTAGTGAAATAAATTGATCCTGCAAATACACTGTTCAATAGTTAAATAGATACCCCTATTTTCATATCATCCTTTTAATATACTACCTCTATACAATGCTTTGATGCCCTCCATTTAAATAATTTTTATTATTGATTACATTGTACCCTATTTAGTGTGTTGGAGTTGCATCCTGGTTTTAATAAAATCCATTGGGTAACCTACCATTGTATTAACACAACCTAAACTGTAAATTAATATTTACTGGAAACTATTCCGACAAAAAGATCGATTCCAATATTCTTCATCTTGCTTAAATTTTAAAAGAAGTTATTATGATTTATATAAATGTTAAAAAAGTAAATCATTTTTTATTAATTAATATGGCATATGCTCTAACATTCTAATCAATCTAAATTTGTTCTGGAACTACTTCATTCGATATGCTCTCCGAAAAAAACGAATTCTGAATCAACCCTATCCTCATTTAATTGTAAAATTAATCCAAGAACTTTTATTCCGCTTTTAAATCTGTTTCTTAGACTCCTTTAGAGACTTCAATGTCTCCAAAATGTCTGATGCATTCTATCAACAATTAAATGAAGTCGTAGATTGGCCCTATAATCTCCTTATTACTTTTATTTATATTTTTAATGATAAACATTGAAATTAAGTGATTCTATCTCCATTTAAAATACTCTTCATTCCACCATTACAATCTCTTAGATATTAAAGTATTTACAACAATTAGGCATTCTATCGAAGTCTAATATAATCATATTCATTACTTAAACTAACTAATTTTGGAATAATTAAAATAACTCAACCTTAGCCTCATTAAAAGTTACCGAACACTCAAATACTTTTTGGGTCTGAAACACCATCGACTCAAAAACCTATATTAATTATAAGGCAGCATCTGTTTCAGGATTAAAATTTCTAATCAATATGGGCATTTTATTATTCAAAAAACTTTGAATTTCCTTAACCACAACCCATGTCTTTCCCTCCTCAATGAATGTATAGTTTTTGATATGTTTTCTTAGTAGTAAGGAAATATCTGGATATTTAAGAAGTTCTAAATCTATTTAATCAAAATATTAAATGTGGCTCTGAATGCTTGTCAAAACTATAATCTATTCTGACTCATATCCAGTTTGCTTTTAGGAATTATCTTTTTAACTTTTCTTTTAGCATATTCCCATACTAGCCTGACAATAATAAGAATTGATATTTTCTAAATTTATTAAAATTAATTAAACGTTTGTTTTTCCGATGAAAAATAACCACTAAGAATCATTCCTAGTCTTTTCCTATCATCTAGTAAATGAATTTATTGATAATCCGATATAACAGAAAGAATGAAATCTTTTTAAATAAAATAAAAATAGAAATGAAGAATCAACATAAAATACTTAAAATCTTTATTGAAAATAGTTTATTTGGAAAAGTTCATTAAAAAAATATTTATTTAATCAAGTTCGAGAGATCATAATAATAACATATCCAATATTGTGACTTTATAATTTTTAAAATATTTAAGTATATATAATTGTATTAATACTTACTCAACTCAGCAGCGGTTTAATAAAATAATATATAATTTATCCTTGATTACTTCTAGTAATAATTATTCTATGTATAGCTTGATTATATGAATATTGCCTTAACTTCCAATAATTTTTTCAATTCGAAAATATTATGTTATTGGTCTTTTGTATTGAAAATATTTAAAAATTTAATCATAATTAAAATATGTCTTTTGTGTATATAAAAGTTTATTCTTATTTCTAAATGAATATGTTTAAGAGAATTCAATTGCAAATTTTACTTTTGATAATTTAATTAGAATTCTGATAATGATTTCTCATAAAAGATAAGGTAAACATATTGCAATTTTTGAGTCATAAGACATCCTCTATTCATCAATTGATGAATTTTAAAGGTAAAATGATTGTAATGGTTTTTAAATCCAATCTTACTTAATAGTAATTTATTTGAATTAAAACAATAACTAAATTAATTATACTAAAATATTTTTAAAAAGGTGGATGTAAGTAGAAATAATAATTTGGAAAATATAATATATTAAGATTATTTATTGATAATTTAAATGGAATCATTTTTATGTATCAACAAATACATAGTTCTTGTTTAGTTTTTCAATATCCTTTTCTAATTAGGCTAATTCTTTTTCGCATTACTCTTTCCTTGTAATAGTCATAATTAGATTTACTTTCTTTTCAAACCAACTGTATCAATCATTCTAATATGAGTAATTGATTAATATTCTTTATTGACTGCCTCCCATTTTTTTTTGAGTCCTTCCTTTAACTATTATACTTCTTCCTATGATAAAAGATATTTTTGTTTGTCCATTTCTTCTGCCTCACTTATGTGCATGTTTCTAATGATTTCGTATTCGCTTGCTATGCTTTGTTTAATTTTGGTTAAATAATCTGGAACTTTTCCATAATCTTTTTTCGATGTCCAGGCAGCATCCTCAACAATTTATTTGGGTGCTGACAAGATGTTATCGACAGCATTGGTTATTATATAGTTTTTATTAGATTTCAGACCATGTATTGGTTTCTCATCCTTTTTTGGGACTTATGGTTTAATTGATGGCGGATATTTGTATGATTGAACTAAATTAGAATAATGCTTGATACTTTCAGGTAATTGATTTGATCCCATGGTTCCAGTGTTCTTTAATCTGAACATAGTTGTATCAGGTTTATATGAACCTATCTCATCATTTATTTGATCTTACCTCTGGGCCTACCTAGAGAGTTGGATTGTCCTTTGTGAGAATGAGGACCCTTGACCAATTCATAATCTCCATTGATATTGTTAATCTTAAAAGATAGGAGAGAGAAGTACTTTAGGCCTGCTTGTAGTGTGATTATTGAAAGTGCTGGCAGTGGGAACAAGATTTGAAGGATAGGCAGATCTATACATGGGTTCCTTGGGGGGAGGAACATACTCTTTGGGTATTAAATTGTATATGCTTTCCTGTTACATATTATTAATTTAATATAATATTATATCATTAATCTTAACTTTCTAAAAATTGATCTGGCTCATCATCCTATTAAACTTCACTTATATTATTAAGTAACTAACTCATTTTGTGATTCTACGTTTTAGATGTATAAATTTACATTAGTAAGAAACATTTTAAGATCATCTCCAATCTACCTCAAACGTAAAGCTGTGTATGTGAATACTTCTGATCGATCAATTTTTTTGCTCAGAATTTCAGCAAAGATCAATTTGAATGATTGTTCTAAGCCAGTGTCAGAGAGATACTTTGAAAATTATTTAATTTAAGCTTCGTTTGATGGAATTGTAACTTCTTCAATGATTAGACTCATTTCGCATACATCAAATTTAATCGTTTGGGGTGTGTTCATCAGAGTCAGGAACTACTCCCATTTAACCTTAGTTTCGGTAAGCAATTGATCTTTGTTGTCTCCTTTCCAAAGATGGATTGAAAATGTGATTTCCGATTGGGTTTATTTAACATTGAAATTCTGATCCCACTTGGCAATTGTGATAGTGTCCATATCAACCTTTGTTTGATATGTTTGATCACCCTCTGTTAATTTGCAGTAGATATCTTACTTATTTTTATTGTTAGGGAAGGTAACACTCAAAATTGAAATTTTATACATTAAATATTTATATAATGGAAGGTTATAACATTGAGTTAATTGAGTCTAAGAAATTCGAAAATCTTGATTTTGATGCTTGGAGAATGAACACTCTAATATTGGATCTCCAAAGATAATTGCTTATTCTTGGTTGCACAAATTACATACAATTTATTTCAATCACAGGACTGAAATTAGAACAACTAAAATCCATATCAATTGAGGAAAATGATATGATCAATTAAATAAAATAATATGACCACCTCCTCTTTGTCATCACCATGAATTCATACATTTATATTTATGATCTAGATAATATTTTAATCAAACCAATCAAATTGTAGGGTCTCTACGAAGTAACTTATTATTTTAATTACAGAAAATCGCTGACTGTTCCATTTGGAGCATTGATGTTTGCCAGTAATATTTGGCTGTAGGTTCAAATTCTCACATCATCTCCTTGTGGTCCAAAAAACTACTTGGTTTCGATAAACCCGATCATAAGTATTGGGAAGACCGTGAAATCAGACTCAAATTCAATAAGTAAGATCTAATGAGATCGGACATCGAATTTCCAATTAGATATGTACGCATCTAAACCATATCTTTAGAGCATTCAAAATCATAAACACAATATACCATGCGTATCATTCTCTCCTTGCTGTTAGTATCTCGCTTCGGGAAGTATCGATGGAGGCTTAAGAATTTATTTGGTTGAAAATGGGACACAATTATACTCTATAATCTTTTCAGAATGGGTTTGGTGTATATCTTGGATTTTATTAAATGAATACACCAAAACGACTTCGATATTTGAATTGGATCAATTACCCTAGTATAATATAGTTGCAGGATTCAAGGATTCAATTAAAATATGTTAAGTCATAAATAAGGAATTTAAAGTTATTGATAATAACTTTTATCAAAATCGCTCCTCATTTGGACAAAGATTTCAAAGGCTCTCATATTTATAAGATTTGAATCTGCTTTTAGCATGTATCATTGCCATTAATCAATTATAGTTCCATAACATGATAGGCAATTTTGTTTAATGGAATTATACAATTTGGATAGAATTTTCAAGGACCAAGATATTATCATTAAATTAACTCAAGAAAACTTAATCTCAGCAGATATCTAATAAATTTAGGGTAGTTACGATGCTGTAATAGCAGTTTTAACCTGGCAAAAATATATTAAGCTTTACAGAATTAAAGTATGAAGATAAATCATTTCTTTATATATTATTAACAATTTATTTATAAAATCATCCACTATATTTTTATTTTATCATCTACCATAATCAAATTTCCAAATAATTGATAATAACTGTTTTCATATCTTTCTTTACTATACTTTAATCAACACAAGCTACTGCTAATCTAGGAAGGTCTTGAAAGGAGTTTGATTACAAATAACTCAAAATCTAGCAATGATGAATTGAAGATTTGTCGGAAATAGTTTTCATTAAAAAATGACCTAAGTAAAAGGTTGTAATTAATGCTGTCATGAATTCAAAGTTTAACATAAGTATTTATTGTTATGACTGATGTCATAACAATAATAATAATATTTAGACAAAAAAATTGATTAGAGTCATCTTTTAGTTGAATGATTTATGATTACAAATAATAAGGATATTATCAATATTCAGAAATATTTACTGAGATACACCTGTATTATGATTAATAAATAGATGTTTATGCACTAGTGTTAAAGTTTGCCATGACAAGTATAAATTTATTACTATATTAAAAGTTCTATAGAGTCCTAGAATAAATGGATTCCTTCTCAGTGACTCTATAGCACTAATATTTCAATAGACATTAATTTTATTGAATTGTTAGAAAGGATATTTATTATTTATAAAATTGTTTATAATATTTTTAATTTAAATTTATGGATAGCAAGTAAAATAAATAGAAGGCTCATAAAACAAAGACAATGTCTAATAAGGAAATTTACAGAATTCTGGCCTTTGAGTTCCAACAATAAGATTCACTTGGAATTAAAATTGATTTAATTGCAGAGATGGTGAGTTCTTTATTCTATCCAAATGATCAAAATGGAGAAGCTAAACAGAATTTCAAAAATTTGATAACCTAATCATTTAAAAGTCATTGCTATAAGGATGAGATTAATGAGGAGTCATTTTGTAATGCAATGAATTCTGTTGAAAAATATATCAATGAAGACACTACAGATAGATTCCTACAAAAGATATTTAAAAGACATGATTCTGATAAGGATGGCTTTTTGAACTAAGAAGGTATTCTCATTTAAATTAGATTTAGAATTTGTATTTTTAATGAAGAATTATAAAGATAGTCATTTGACTGAAGCAGATATGTTAGCTATTTACAACAGAATGTCATAAAGTGATCCTAAAGGAGTTAGTTATGAGAATTTCAAAAAATATTCTTTATGATTTTATATTAATTATAATATTTATGAATTATAAGGATTTCTTAGAAATTAGTGCGTAATTTAGCTTGGGAGGTTTGATAACTGAATAAGCTCATCCACATACGGTTGGTTTGTCTGAATTTGCTAAAAATGATTTAAAAACTGGAATCTAGAGAATGAAAGACTTGGATATGTATGTGTTTGACGTCTTGATGAACAAATTGGATTAATTAGCACATATGAATCAGATGGTCTTGGATACTTGGTCTAAAGGTAATAGAGTGTTCATTTGTGGATGTGGATCCACAGGAAGACTTGCATTGACATTGGAAACTCTATATAGATAAATCACAAAACAGACTAATATAATATCATTTATGGCAGGAGGAGATGTGGCTATTATAGCATCAGTAGAAGATTTTGAAGATCATCCTGAATTTGGAGCTTAGCAATTGAATGAATTGGGCTTTAAAGAGGGAGATTTATTAATATCATCGACAGAAGGAGGAGAAACTCCTTGGGTTATTGGAGCTGCTTAAGAAGCAAGCAAAATAGGCAAACCATTTTACTTGTATTGTAATCCAGATGAAGTATTGACTGTCTAAAGAAGTTAAGATGTATTTAACAATCCGAACATTAATAAAATAAATCTCTCTGTTGGTCACTAAGCTATCACTGGAAGTACGAGAATGCAGTGTTCCACTGTATTAACTTATGCCATAGGTTTAGCCATTTTATGCAAAGAGAACTTTATTGATTATGCAACAAACTCAATTAAAAATGTTAGACAATATTATGAATCTATCGATGCTCATGAATTTATTGCAAAATTTGTTGAATTAGAAGCAGACTGCTATTTGAAGAAGGAATTTGTATTCTATAGATCATAACCAAATATTGCCATCAATATCTTAACTGATACAACTGAGAGGTACATCATAATCTCATAATTTAAGATGTCCAACATTTAGTTTACATCCTTTTGAGAGTATATTAGATAATCCAATTAATCCCAGTTGGTCATATTTTGTGATGGATGTTACTGAAGGAAATTACAATAATTCCTTATAAGCTTGGGAATCATTGCTTTATGGTAGACAACCAAGAGCGTTGTCATCAAATTACTGGCATAAATATTAACATAAGGTTGGCTTAGAAAAATGTAAATATTGAATATCATATTTTATAGTGCTATCTCACGACATCAGTTAGGATCAAATTGAGAGAAGAATCAAGTATGCTGGAGGAAATCATAACTAATTTAGAATTGTATATGATTAAGACAACTTGGAAATGTCATGGGAATTTCTGTCACCAAATGCAGAGAGAATACATTTTGCAAAGGTTAAGGCCATTGATGATGTGTTAGGACAAAATATTGTGTTAAAATGTCTTATTAATATTCATTCGACTCTATTAATGGGTCGGATTGGAAGATATCAAAGCAATATTATGATATACGTTCGACCAACTAATAATAAGTTAATAGATAGAGCAATTAGATATGTTCTATATTTATTGAAATAGAATAACATTGTTAATGAAAATATTACATATGCCTTGGTTTGTGAACATCTGTTTGAAGAAATCAAGACTTTAGTTTATGGGGAATCTATTGTTTTAAAAACATTTGAGAGAGTGAAGAATTTATTTTCTTTATGAAATTTAAATATTTTTATATTATTTGCCGCAATATTTTAAATTATATTTTTATGTCGGATACTCCTTAGATTAATATCATAGCCAATGATTGTGTGAGCATAAATCAAATGAAGAGAGAGAAATTCAGAATGGACATTAGGAAAAATAAATTAGAAAGTCTCTTCAGATAAAATAGAGGAATCCATAGGTTAGGGGATTCAAAACTTCCTTCCAATTTAAATATCCTAGATTCATTATAAGAGTTCTTAAAATCAGATGCTCTTGAAACTTTGAATCAATTTTGTAATCTGATTGATTCTAAAGATTTGTTTGAAGCATACTATGAAGTCTCTTAATTCATCATTGACATTAAATATTATCTCATTTAGCCATTGAATCATCAATCACATTTCAATAAGATGTTATAACTATTGAAAAACTGCATAATAGTCAACCCCAAAATTGTTAAAACTATTCTATCAGATGAGAAGGATAAAATCGACCTAGCCTTGCTGTTCTAATTAATGAAAATTTTATAATCTACAGAATGGAAATCCTTGCATGTAGATGCTCTTAATACTTTAAATTTATTAATAGAACAAGAAAGTTAACTTTTAGATATAATACAATAGGAAAAATTATTATTAGAATAAATTGTTTATTAAGCATTTGATTTGCCTTCAGATGACTATTTATTGGCGCTTACCGAATTTTTATCCTTATATTTGTAGTCAAAAAGAGAACTCAAATTTTAAGATTAATTTAACGTAACTTAGGATATACTCAATAGGGCCATTCAAACAAAAGACCTATAAATTATATATGGATCGGTTCTTTTAGCTAATTGTTTAAGTGAATAAGAATTCACATTTTTTTAGTAAATATATGCTATTTCTGATATTATCGTTGAATATCTAGAGTAGGATCTTTCGCAATTTGAGTATATTGTCATTTTTAAGGTAAATAATTCTTATATTTTAAACAGACACTTAGGATTTGTATTAAAAAAATGTCTGAATTGCTATTTCCTCTGATTGGCAAAAATAATATAATTGAAGTCCTTTATAATTTGGCGTTCAAATTAGAAAAATAAGCCGGAAAAGACCTGTTAAAATTGATTTCATGCTATTACAAGACTTATACCAATTTGCATTGTTTAATCGAAGATCAAATATTATATAAATATGTTTAGAAAAGCTTGATGGAATATCTAGATAAATTTGTTGATTTTTATGCTCAGTCAAACTTTGCATTTCTATATAAAATAAAGGTTTTAGACAAACTTATCAATTGTCAAAAGCATATCCAATTTAGACTATAAGAATAACAATAATTTAACCCTGAACCTTATATAGTATTATATATATGATATTCATTAGAAATTCTTTGGAGTGGTGGAGTAGGCTTTGGACTAAGTTAATATCAAGGTGGAATAAATTTTATATCTGATAGAGGCTCTCTCAAATGTATTACAAATAGAAGATATGCACTACTAAACAGAAGTACTTAAATTGATTCCAAATTAATTATACGATTAATTAAATAATTTAAGCATGCATGAGAATGAAAGAGTGTCCTAAGAAACTACTAATTTAATAGTTTTATTGCAATTTTGTTGATTATATAATTACATCTTTAATTTTAGAGAAAACAGTAAAATATTATATCAATTAAATTATGTAACAAATACATCAATACTTAACTGGATTCAACGTAGAAGGAGAGCCATGACCAATTTTTAATTAAATAGGTTTATCCTTTTCTATTTTTTTATAACTACATAAAATAAAATATAGATACACATCTGATTGTCCAATTTTTTCTACTTTTGGAAAATTGGGATCTCTTTTTTAATTAAGTGATTTAATCACAGGTTGATCTGTTCTTCCAATTTATTCTGGTAATCTTGGTTCAAATCTTTGTGATTAGACATTCTCCTTCCAAGTTAAGTTCACTTTAGATTTACTTAAATCCTAAGTGGCACTTTATTGTCCTCTCACATGATCTGGTTTATCATAAAATACACACATGCGTTTTGGTTCCTTAAATTAAGTTAATACAATTAATTACATATCTTTAGCCAACAAAGGGATTGTCTTGATAAACTTTATTATCGGGATCCTTCTTGGGTTCCTTAATAAAATTACCCAAGATGTCAGCTTTAGCTAATTGTTACTGTCTTTACTTCTTAATTTATTCAATATGTTCAGGAGTATAGTATTTATTAGTAGAAGAACACCAATCGGGAATATCATCAGATACAATTTGCACATTCTTTATCAATTATTAGCTTTTGAGATCTTTGTTAATTCTTAATAGAGGTTTTGATATTTCGAACATATTGGATCTAGCCAAAGTATTTGTTTTAGATTCAGGATTGGATGATTAAGTAGCTTAATATTCATTCTTGCTTACAAGTTTCCCTTGGTCACATTTAGATTGCTATTGCACTCGTCTATTAAATATTTGCAGTTACATACTCTGCATATTGTCTCTCTTTTACAATTTTCCAATTATGCAAATGATTGGGTTAATCTAGATTCTGTTGTCGTGCAGCACTTTCATAAAACAACTTATCTTCCTATTTCTATAGCTTTGTCGTGTTATGCATAGTATCAAAGAAGCGATCCCTTTTTATTTAGATTTACAGAAATACTTGTAATCAGCATTAATTTTATGGTATTGCTTATGATGGAACTCTTAATTCAAAGCATGAGCACTTTGTTTGAAATCATGTTTCTGGGGATCTTCAAAGTTTCTTTTATACATAGATTCGCCATCTCCCTTGATTAAATGATAGATCGAATACTTTGCTTGCTTATCTTTACTTGAAACGAGATGGTGGATCTAAAGATTTCGGAAACTGTCCTGTACTATAATATGATAACATAAATAATTTAATAATTCATTTCTCTTTTCATATTTCTGAAATAAACACTTCAATATTATGAACATTAAGTAATCCGACCTTGGAATCTCAAAAATAATTAAGGGATTCAATGATATAGACAATTATGTACTAAAGACTAAGATTACTTATATTAAACTCACCTTCAATAACTATTCAAGTATATAAATAATTTTAATAATATTCTAGTATATTTCGATTAGTGGAACTATAAAAATTATTCTTAATAATTATTATGATATAGACATATTGATTAAAAATAGTGAATTTATTATATATTTATAAATAATGAATCTAAGGTAATTTATCTAGAAATCATAAGCTTTGAAACTCTATAGAGCTTTCATAAAAATACCGCCCAGTCATGCTAGGGATGATTGGATTCAGGAAGTTCGAAGTTAATTTGAAGAAAATAGAAATGCAGATGATAAATTAGCTCAAACTCTCATAGCTGCAGGATTTCAATAATTAAAAAAGGTGAAGAATTGGAATTAATGACAAATAAACAATCATTGTTTGGCCTTAACCTATTTATTCTTTCTTCTTTTCTTGCATTGATGATGCAATGTCAATCCCACCACTGCAAACCCAAATCCGATGGTCCAACCATAAATACATTGCTTCAGCGTATGATAAATTAAATAAATCCTTGAGTATGGGACAATGAGCATAGAGATCACTGCAATTATATGTCTTGTTTTTAATTTCATTCCAATAACCAATATTTCAATCAAAACCCAGCTTGTATATAATCCTGCGAATATTGAATGACAGGATGGCAATCCATACTTCAAAGAGCATGAACCATCCGGCCTGTCTTCTTTGAAATAAACAACCTTGACAACATCACAAGTTCTACAATAGAGTTAATAACACTTTATACATATGAGCACACAAATGAGTTCCTGCACGAATGAGAGATCTCATGTCTCTTCTCTTCAGTAGCAATATTCCTAAAATCAATCCACTAATCCAAGGCACCAAAGAAATAATGACCATAAATAATTCATAAAGTAGTGTTGCATCTGCCAAACCACCAAATCCCTCTTCCTGGAATATTTGCCAGAAGGGGGAGAGAGGGCATGCATCCATCAATTTAATAATGATTGGGCAATCCAAACAATGCTCAAATGGTGGTTTTCTCATTTATTATTTTACATTCCTTTTATTTTACTTTTTTCATTTATACTGAAGATGTACGTCACCTTAGCTATTAAAACATATTATTTTTTATATATTATACAATATCAGTATTACCATTTAGATGGACCATATAATTATAAATCTCATGAAGATTATTAGAATCAAAAGATTGAACATTATAATCCTTAATTTAAGACTGTTGTACTTACTAAATAATACTAATATTTAGCCAATACTTTAAGATTAGTATATTACACTCAATGAACCTTGATCAAATGAATAAATTGACTTGTACCTTCCATTAGATTTAGAATATTGTCTTAGATTTATATTTAAAATTTTAAAACTTTGTATTTATTATTAAAATAACAGTATGAGGTGTTAATATATGCTTTATAATCTACAGAAATAAAATCCAATAAAATTTAATCAATCAGATACTAAATTAAATCTACTTAATTTTTATATTCCCTACTTGAAGATTAATAATTTCAAGGCATCAATTAATTCATATTTCTATTCTATTATCTAGTTTTTTTTAAGTAATATGCGCTTCCAATCTATGAGTATCACAAAAACTATGGTTTTCACTTGGAATTCTAAGTTGGACTTTAAGGATACTAAATTTACATTTAAAACAAGGATAGTAAGGGTTTGGATAATGTAAGAATTTTGGTATCAAATTATTCATCAATTATTAATTTATTGTTGCAATCAAATATATCAATCAAATTTGGAAATATCATTAAACTATAAAATATTTAAAATGGCAAAAGATTTCTCCTTATTAAACAAGTAATATTATAATTTAGAATTGAAAAAAGTAAAATTTATAATGATTCTTTTCTTCTTCTAATGGAGATAATATAAAGTTCTATTAGATCTAATTCTAAGAGTTCAACATTATAATCAAATAAACAATATAATTTAATTAAAAATAATTCATGATTATAGACAATAAACTTATATTTCAGAAAATAATATTTTTGCCCTCTTCTTAAAATGTATTATTATTATATCTGATTGAATTGGTAAATTAGTATAATAATGTACAACTAATAGCTAATGAATTAAATGAAGTTCAAAAACAAATTATATAAATGCTATTTTAATTTCAAAATTCTGATGATTTCATAAAACTAAAATAAAGATTAAATACTAAGATTTAAATTATTCGAAAGAACAATTCAAAAAAATGAATAATTTTTTTAGATTATAAGGATATTAGCAATATTTTTTGAGAAATTTAGTTTTATTGATTTTAGATTATAATAAATTCATTCCTATTAAATTCTAGTTAAATTGGATTGCGCAAGTTTATGCTAATCATTATTAGATTGAGATAATCATTTTTAGATTATTAAGTCATTTTTAGATTATTGTAATCAAAGTTAGACTAAATATTCAAATGAGAAGATGAAACCAAAATATTGATACCCCAATCTCGGAGAAAGTATGCATAATATACTATTTTAAAAGTAGATCTAATCAAAATAAATGATGATATTAATTTTATAATCATTTTCCAGCTTATTCTGCTTCCATATGAGTATATGGTTTTTCTTTGGCTCTTTTCTCTTGTTTTTTATGCTATAATACTTAAAGTAATCATACTTATTTGCTAACTTAATGTTTTTTGATGGATTCTTCATTAACAAAGTACCTAGCACAAGAGACGCAGTAATATTAACCTAATCCAGGTAATGTTTCATCGATTGGTTGATTCTACCATTTTTATATATTTTCAGGTTTAATATCATCGTGTATTTAATCATTAGCTCTTATATAGGATTTGGTTTTCAACATACGATGATGTTACTTGTTCTTTGCCGAATTTCCTTTTCTTCTATAAATACCACCCATTTAATAAATTATATTTTATATATTTCATTATTCTTAATCAATTAATTTAACTAAATCGCTGATCCCTTTAATAGTTCCTGTGGACACTAGCCATTCTCTGAAGTTTCCTTAAATGGCATTCTAGAGTAGTTTCTGATTTTCCTCTTTTAGATTGGATTGTTTGATTTAAGCTTGGATGCCAGCAAACAATTAGTATCTATCATAAACAGCCTTAATGTATTCAGGGGGAGCCAGAAGTGGAAGAACGATTCTCTTATTTAAAATGGTATTTCTTACTTTTCATAATTCATCTATTGAGTCAAAATCTTCTTTTCTGTAATTTCTTTGTTCATTCTGTCAATATCGAAATTGCACTCTAAAATCAATGGTGAATCAATGCATCCAAAATGTGATTCTGGCAATATGAACTTACTAAACTCTTCAATAGGTAGAAGTGACCAATCAATCTTACTCTGTCCTATAATTAAGGGTTTCTGATATTTGTCTCTACATTACTTATTAATGGGGATGGATGCTTCTCTTAATCTCTGAAGAGTCTTCTCTGTATTAGAATTATTGGGAGCAAGTATGATGGATCTGCAATCACCATAGAGAATGGGTGAATATGACCCATAGTAATGGATGGTTGAATCTATTGTATTGCTGATTTTAAGATAATTGGATGCTACACAAACAGTTATCTTCTCACATGAGGTTATGCTAGTAATCATTCTCACAGATCCAACAAAGATTTAGCAGTTAGTGCATTGGGATATTGATAATGTATTTACACTGCAATCGATGTAAATCATAGAATCATCACACTGAGTTATTTTTAGATCCTCTCCTACGTTGTTTTTAATGGTTACTGACTTTGTGAATCCACTGATAGTTGATGCTATATAGATAATAAATTTAGGTACCATATTCTTAACACTAAATATTCTTAATTGTCCATTCTGACACAATCTCTTTGCCCAATTTGTTAGTTCGATCAAAAATTAATTAACTTATAGATTTCTATTCATTAAATAGAATCAAGGATAACAAATTAAATTCTTAACTAGTTATTGCTTCTTGATTGTTGGTTAATAGACTCATCCAATCTTTAACATTCGATTTCACAAACTATATTACTTACTGTATGTCATTCTATTGAGATTGAGCCCTCATTGTTTTTGCTCTGGGAGAGTTCAATGGAGAATAGGAATTCATGGGTTGTCGTTGTCTTTCTTGATATTTCACATCGTTGATGTTGATGTTTTCAAAAATTGAATGTCTTCCTGCATGATTAAAATTTTGTAAGGACAAGAATAAGCTCAGTTGTTTGAGATCCACAATTTTGCGTTCTACTGTTGGCTAGTTTTCTAATGCCAACTAAAAGAAAGTGAAAATAACATCGGCATCGATATTTGAGACTGAGTATTTTTGAGCAATATCTCTAAATTATTCAAAGGAGATGAATGAGCTATTAATTTGATTTAAAATTTGGGGGTTCAATTTGAATGGAAATATAAAGTGTTCAAAAATTGTTTATTTGACATTTAATGCTCTATTGTCCGATTATAAGGTCATCATCTAAATTGAATATTTATTTTATTATACAAATTTATTTATATAGTTATATATGTGCGGAAATCTGTTTCTCCCTTGGGCAATCTGAGGAATAGGACGAGATCAGGAGAATCACAAAATATTCACAAAATACACATGATAAGTTCGCAAATAAAAATAAGATTTCTATAAAATATATATTTATATATTTATGTATTAGAATAGTTGTGAGGTAAATGATTCAGAATCATGATAGCATTATGAATTCATGAATAGTAACCTTGTGATTGAGGAAGTCGCCGAGGACGTAGAGAATTATAAGGAAGTTGTCCAAATTGCTGATGAGAACAAAATCAAGGTCGCACTTGTAATGTATAGTCAAACTACAAAACTAGATAGACAATCAAAAACTCAAACAGGAATTCCTATCAACAGACAACTATCCATCATTCACCCAAGTTCTCATCATCTCAAACATAAGCCACAATTGCTATTACGATGATCCCTTCTTTCACTACATCCTTATGATCACTAAAGTCATTCGCAAAGCTCTCAAAAGGATGTTAATCCCTAATTACATTAAATCGAAATAGGAATTCATTGTATTTATGATCTAATATAGAGAGCAAAGAAAATCAGCTTTTTAGATGTTTCTATTAGGATATCAACATTGGGTTCATAACTTCGACAGGCTAGATTAAATCCACTGCTTTTATCTATATCCATAGGAACATCAGAGAATTCATTATCAAAAAGATAGTGATTGATTAAAAATAAGAGCGAGTTAGATTTTTAATGCATTTTTTTAGAATTGAAAATATAATTAAGATACCATATGTGCAGCAAGATTACAAAAACTAATTTCTAAAAACAAACAAATTCAAGAATGAATTCATCATCTTAAACGAAGAAATCGAAAGTCATCAATCATTATTTCATGTCTATAAGCCTGTGGATGATCAGATTTATTTTGTAAAGCGAGTAAATATCCCTCACTATATTATCTCCTAGATTCATCTGAGAACCACCTTCAATTCATCATTTATGAATGTCTTCCATTCTAAAGATGTACATATAGGCAGAGCCAAAATACTTGCTTCCCTTTCGCACCCCAATGTTGTCAGATTATATGACTGGTGGCTCGAAATGCTCAACTTCCAACCTTATTTATTTATGTAAATTGAATATTGCACTTATCCACGTTATGTATCATAGGCCAAAAATTTGCTTAGCTATGCTTATTTTTATATGAACCCCATGTCTTGCAAATAAAAACTCAAGTTGATTCAAGACATTATGGTGTAGATTGTCCAAGGTTTGGAGTTTCTGAAACTAAGGAACATCCACATTGTTGACTTAAAACCTGAAAATATCATGGTTACTATTACTGTCACTGGAGATTTATAAGTAATTAATTCATGGATTTTCAAAGGTTATGCTCTCCGATTTCAATCCCATTAATAATAATCAATAAACCTTGAATAATATTGAAAATATGGCACTCGCCTTTGGAGCACTGATTATGCATTTAATTTTAACATTCCCAGGAGATAGCACACTTAGAAATAATTTCATTGCTAAATTCTAAGAAATGAATTTAGAAGACTCAATATCACTCTTTGATACCTGGGCATAGAAGGTAAAAAATAGAAATCGTGAATTTTCATTTAATCTCTTCAAAAACTTAATGTAATCAGCTCAATCCCTTTTAATAAAATAATATCATGATTTCCATGAACTTAAAACTATTATCCTCAAAATCGTTTGATTTATAATTAGTATTTGATTTCATATGTTTTAATTCAAGATATTACACACACTATATTATCATTACAGTATGTATATATATATCAAAACTCACAGATATTTATATATTATAATTAAATCTAGATTTTAATTTAAATAAAATAAAACACTTTAAAGTATTGAAATACCATACTATTTATTATTTATTTTACTCTCAGTACTTTCCAAAATTATTTCATTACTATTCTCTGTTTTATGTTAAATTCAACTTTTAAGAGACAAAGCAATTTTAAATTAATTGGCCATCCACCATAAAAACTGTCTCTAAATTTTTTATCCTAAAATGTAGGCTTTAGTAAGTTTGGTATCTAAAAATGATTTTCCTACTTTGATATGACATATCTGTGAATAATTTGATTTATAACCAAGCTTTTTTTAATTTTACAATCATATATTAAAAATAACACACTCTAATGATGTTTGCAGAAGCTGTAACAATATCCTTAATATTCTTAGTTGGGAGAAGACGATGAATATGTACGACTTCAAAAAATAAGTTTGGGAATTAAGGAAGTTTCTTTGAACTTGAGAAACATGTAAATAATCACAGATCATAACATCTTAAAATCAAGTTTTTATTTGTAACTTATAATAAGTGATTTGTTCTTATCCTTTCTAATAGGCAAGCATTGAATTACTGATATCAGCTTTCTTTGATTATTTTAAACATAAGTTATTCCTTTTCGCTTTTTATAGAGCACTTTAGGATGTAAGTGAACTCTAAGAATACAGAGAATTTTTAGGCAATAGGAGTACTAGAAGCCTAAAGATGACATTTAAGTATATAAAGATATATATGCATAGCGGAAATGTTAATAAGATTATTGAAGAATAATAAAAATAGGGGTCCACACCATTTTCAAAATAAGTCATAGAGAAATTGTTAATAGCTAAAAGATTCGCTTGTTCTTACTTGAAGAGATTCTTTTTATTGGCAATTCAACTCAATGTGGATTTGGAAGAAATGTCAATAATTTTTAAACAGTTCATTACACATACTCGATGCCAAAAATTTCAGTAATAATTGATTGATCAGTTCTTCGATTGTAAATAGAGTATATTTTATGAATTTCCATGGAAGAACAAATATGATTACGAATTAGACGATTGTAATATTTATTTTATATTATTTAGTTTGCAATAGATGGACTATTGAGATTGCTCCTAAGTGGATTTTAGACAGAAAAAAGTCTATGTCTTCATTCAACTACATTGGAACCGAAAAACAAATCAAAACTGAGTAGGATGATGAATATATAACACCAGCCAGTAAAGTAGAATCAGTTTCTGATTATGTTGAAATTATGCAAAAGATAATCTGCAAACCTATAGAAATGGTTACTCAACATGATCAACTCCAGCTACATAATAACGACAACATAGAGATACTAATTAAATTTATAATCAATCCTCTAGAAACAGAACTTATAGATGATTGGGTATTATTTACAATTCAATATTAAGGGTCTATTATTTTAGAAAAAGGATATAGATAGCAATGATTACAAAACTACATTTAAATCTAGTACTATACCCATGGATTATTTGAACACAGTGAGATCCTTCAAAAGTCTTCAGTTTTTGACTTAAAAAGTAAATCACTCTAGATTTTATCTGACAATTCAAGATATGACTCCCAAAATATGTATCATTTAATTCTTATCCTCTTATAGTTGAATAAATTATAGAGAGCCTCAACAATCAATCAATTCAATTGAATTTAAATCATTTAGCTATTTTAATTGATCAATTATTGCTTATTTGTCCAAAAGCTAGTGTATTGAAGATCATCGAATTAGATTTCCTATTCTTGTTTTTATAATATTCAAGTAACCCATTTATTGAATCTTTGATAATTGATATTTTAGACTTAACTGTTGATAAATATAAACTTGGTTTTTTTATTTAAAAATAGATTTGGTAATACATTTTGGAAACTAAATGGATAGAATATTTAAGTAATGCAATATTCCAATAAAATTACTCTATTGCCAATTTAAAGTTTCCTGTAACAGAGAAGGATGAGGAAAAATAGCAAATACTCAACTTTCTATCAAAATTCAAAGATGTTCAAAAACCTATTGAAATTGTGAAAATCAGTACATTAGATGAATTTATTGGACCTTTAGGAGGATCAGCCAATTCACAAAATTTAGAAGAACATATCCAATATCCTGAAAATATATCTTATGCTTAATTATTAGAAAACGATGTAGACGCCATAAGAGCATATTTAGATGAAAGAAGAGTGCATAAGTCTATTAATTATAGTAGAAAGTAAAGTACGAAAGCAGAATCTTAGATGACAACTCATCGTACACCGACTGTTTCACATAGTCGTAACATAAGTCTCAATGTACCCACTCTCCCATCGATTAATACTCCAAAATCAGTGTCTAATAAATAGAGTGAATTATAATTTGCATTTAATGACTCCAAATCAAAAAGGGGAAGTGTTGAGAAATTGGAAAAACATGAGAAATCTGTCAGTTCTAAAACATCATTATGGGCTTAAAATCTTTAATAGACTTCCAGGTCTTCATTGTCATCAGAGACTGGATTTTCAAGTAGTAAACTTATAATGCTGTACCCTTCAGGTAATCAAAAAGCAAATCCAAGTTAATTTGAAATACATTCATCTGAATTTTATTTTAATGCAAATACTTTTGAACATCTCATAAACTTATTAGAAAAAATAGTTAATGTGATTGCCATTCATTAGATGAGAAACTTAGACAATGGAGAACACTTTTGTAATTTGGTTTTAAATTAAGAATTAGTGCTTTCTTTATTTAAATTTTATTTATATGAAATACATATGAAGAAAGATGTAAGTTTCCAATGTGGTAAAATAATAAATTCAATATACTATCTTGCTAAAAGGTATGGAAATGCTGAATAATAAGAATTTTTAAGGGAGATTTTCTATTCAACAATAGAATATCTGAATAAAATCATCATTAACTTAAATAGGTAAAATTTAGATTTGAGTTTTACTTCTCAATTTATTTTGTTTTAAACAATCAACAATGGATTTGCCATATTTGAACCTTATGATGCAACAAAATTAAATAGAAATATCTACAAGTTCTTAAGTGAAACAACCATCCATTTATACATTATTTTTTTCTTTAAGAGCAAACAAAATTCTCTATATCAATATCAGTTTGTCGAATTTATAAATATGATATTTGAAAAGGCTCCCACTTACTTACTTTAAAATATCTTATTTAATGTTGGATTAATTAGTTCCCTCTATAATGCTTATACAACTTTCTATGCAAACGGCTTTAAGAGCTCACAGCTACAATGAAAGCTTATTTTACTATATTACAAAGTTGATAAGCATAATTCATGGCAATTTAAATGCAAGAGAATTAACTGTAATTTTGAGTTCTCTGTAACCTCTTGATTCATGGAAATGCTTGATGAAAACTCTCCCTAACTGCTAAGTTATAAAAGAGAAGAAATTGAAAACTTTGGAAGTTGAATTACAAAAATCTATTCTTGAATCTTAACAAAACAACAGACAATCTGTTTTGAATGAAAGCCGAGCATCAATAAGTCTAACAATTAATAATAGAAAGTATAAATCAATATTATTCTTAGACTTTCATAAAAATAATCAACTCCTCAAAAACTCACTGCCAGAATTTAATAACTTTAATAAAAAAGTATATCAAGTTAGTCCTCATCCTAACTAGCCTACTGATATCAATATTATTATGTTATTAAACAATATTTATAAGTTCTCCTCATTAAAGAAAGGTTGGGTTCATGGTCTGTCATTAACTAAGGAATTTACCCATTATAAAGTTTCTTTTGTTATAAATAAATTATTATCATATCCCATTTATCAGTTAATTTCCTTTTCTTCAAGTAAAATAATATATTATGTTAATTATTATTATAGTAAATGAATATCGTAATTTTTGGTTGAACTTTAAATTTTAGTCACAAAGTTCCTCTATAAATTAAATTTAGTTGTAGCCATATACTTATAGATTTCTTTTTATGGATAATTAACTATAGATTTGTTATTTTATGTCTTCAATTTGGATACTCAAAATATACTAAATAGTTTAAATTTTATCTATTTTTAATAGTAAATTCCATGGTTATCTAAGTATTATTTGGATTAGAAATAAATAAGTTAGTGATGGGAACTCTCTATTATCTTAATTCTGGGAGTTTTTTAAATTAAGAAAATAAATGATTGTAATATATAACAAATGTTTATAATTAGAAATTTATTTTAACTACGTCATTAGAATGCTTATATAAGGAAGGATATAATAATTGTTTAATATCATTAATTAAATAAAAAAATGAAAGCAATCGTAATTGTAGTTCTCTTGGCTCTCACATATGCTGCTGATCCAGAATAATGCTTGAAAGACAGATGCCCAAATGAATATGCTGCATGCTAAAAGGAAGTTTTTGGATGTGCTTCTGCAGCAATGAAATGCAAAAACTAATGTGGAGGTGAAGATGCTGAATGCATGTATAACTGTTCTGTGGCCTCAAAGAACGCCAAATTGATAGCATTGTAAGTTTATAATCTATTTTAAGGGCTGAATGTGGACATGAAAAATGTTAAGATGTTGCACTATCATTTTGTGATGTTGAAGAATGCGTTGCTTCTTTCAAGAGTGAATGCGCATAGAATTTGGGATTACAATCATTCTAATGTGCTTCAACCTTCTTTGAGAGACATCCAGAATGTTCATGCGTACTGAGCTCTGAGGAAAAAATAAATTTAAAGGATATAAGCATAGAATATGATATTTATGCATGTATCTATTAATTTGTAATCAAAACATATATAGTTTTGCTTGGATTTTCTTCATAACGTCACCGGGATTTATATAAAAAATCTTATAATTAATAATGTGTTATTAAAATTAATGAAAGCACTCTTATTCATTGTTCTTTTGGCCTTTGCTGTTGCTTAAGATGACCCAGTAGAATTATGTGTTAGAGAAAAATGCCCAGATGAAGTAGCTGCTTGTGAAAAGAATGCCTTCTGTGCTATTGCTGCAACAAATTGCTCAAACAAATGCGCAGCTGATTATGACTGTTTGATCGATTGTTCTAACAAATCAGGAAATAAATTACTTATTGCATTGTATTCTATTATAATTTATTCAACTCTAGGAGCAAATGCGGTAAAGCCAACTGTTACCCATCATTCTAATTCTCAACTGGTTGTGATGTTGCTGCTTGTGCTGCTGTCTTGAGAGAAGAATGCCTTGATTCCAATTCTCTTTCCAGCTTCTCATGCGCCTTTGGCTTCTTCGAAAGACATCCAGAATGTGAATGTGTCTAAGAATTAGTCTGAATAGCAATGTTATCAATTTATAAATATAATATATTTGCCTATCTCATAATCATCAAGTAATCCTCCTATAGAAAATTATTTTAATATCAATATTCATTTTGAATCTGATAGTTGCCTTATAGGATTTTGCTATATTTAGAAATCAATTTAAATTAAAATATCCAATTGTTTAAATTAATTACAATTAAATTATTTCATCATAATAATTCGAAACATCTGTTTATGATGCTCGAAATCATTTAGCTCTGGGCTATTTGCAAGCAATTCTCCATTATCCTCCTGAAATTATATTTCCTTAAATAGTCTATAAGCATTTCTTTGTTTTCCAAATCCTACATTAGGTAC
Organism: Paramecium tetraurelia; assembly: GCF_000165425.1. Lineage (NCBI taxonomy): Eukaryota > Ciliophora > Oligohymenophorea > Peniculida > Parameciidae > Paramecium > Paramecium tetraurelia. Next base: position 92,712 of record NW_001799499.1, on the reverse strand, counting down.
AAGATCACTTGCCATACTTGTACTAATTGAATCTCATCAATATCATTATTTAAATACTTCAGTTGTTAGTGTGACAGAGTGGACTATCCCTTAAGCCAATTTATCCATTTGATTTTATTGGCATTACTCTTATATTAGTAAAGCCTAAAGTAAATTAAAGTAAACCTAAATTAACTAAATTATTAATTTCCACATTACATCAAAATTTTATGTTTAGAGTACGAGATTCAAAACCTCATTTAGAATGTCTTATCCTTTCAAAAATTCTTCTATTTCCCTGTTATTCACAGCCTCCAATATTATATATCCTGCCCTTATTTTAGCCTCCTAAATAAATTCACTTTAAGTCAATATTTATTTAATGACATTCCAACAATTTTATATGAAAAACTCAGCAAAAATGTCTGGCTACTGCATTAACAAATTATTTAAGAAGTCTAAAAATTCTAACTAATTTTATAACCACAAAATATACGTAAATTGTTTAGTTTCTGTTGTAGGATAGTAATTAGTTTATTATCTAATTCATATTCTTTTAAAACAGTTTCTCTCGGCAAAATGTAAATTAAGATGCAGCCTTGAAAATGATAGGTAATAAATATTCAGATTAAAAGTCAACCAATGCTGCATTTAAATTGAGAAGACAGTCAAACAACCACTCAAATAAATCAGACATTGATGAAATGTCTGGATTTATTAGGGACCAAATCATAAAGAGGAAACATTCGATATAATTCTATGTGAAACTATCAATCTTTTAATTTATGAATTAAGTAACAACAATGTCCATTACATTTGAGTTTTTTATAGCCAATCGATATAATTGCGAATATTGTACTAATACGCTGAATAGAAACATTATCTAATATTGCAAGATGTGATACTTATTACTACATCTCTTAATCCACTTTCTCAAAATTACTTTGCAGTTGACTAAGCAGTTAATATTAATACAAAGCATGATGAACTTCAGAGATATCATGCTCTATTGCCACAAAAATGAAAATCAAAATTTTAATATACTTTTTTGTCATCTTAAAATTTGCAATTAGAAATTTGAAATAAGGAAACTCTTAGTTAAATAAAAGGATTTGCAACTATTTTTTATCAAAATTGTCCTCCCATTTTTTTAAAATTTTTAGTAAACTTTTTTCATCAAAATCCTTTTTAATTTACAAAGTAAGCTCTTGGAAAAATTCGCTTTCTGTTGTAACCATCTAATTCTACTCTTAATCGGATCTCTAAATCAATCCTCTAACTTGCGAAAAAATTTTTTCATTTGCCTATTTTCTAATTTATTATCTAAACTCTTCTCTTTTTTATTTCATAAATTAAAACTTGTTTATAATAATTTTATAAATATAATCTAAAATTTCAAAACGATTTATTTTATGAAATACTATTATCCTATCATAAGAGTTGATATTGATAATCATTTAGATTGAAAAAGAAGTTTCCTCTTTAAAGTAATTAATAATTTAATTTCAGATGGATCCAGAATATAATATAACTAGTTGATAATCAAATTTAATTTGGAAGAGAATTTTGTTTATTTTTCAAATTGAGAAGTAAGCATTCACATGCTTGAATCATAAATTGTATATTATAATTTTATTTAAATTTAATTAATACATGAGAGTACAAAGTACAGATTATAGGGTTCCTTATTATCAAGTTTATCATGGGAAGTCAAAACATTGTTTAAAAGGAAGATTAGTGATGGGTTATTCTAGACTGATGTTTATGGCATCTTTTGTATATTTGAATGCTCTTTCTTTAATTCAACTATTCAGAATCTCACCAAAATTGGATGTATTTTTTGCAGAAATACTATTAATCGTTCTAACAGATATATTCATGATATTAACTGTTTTCAGTGACCCAGGTATAATACCAAGACTCGATTCTTAATTTTAAAAAGTAAAATATTATATGAATAAGGTATACTGAATGTTATCTTATACCACAGAAATAAAAATTTACAAATGAACTAATATCAGTGATTTAGACAAAAGTAAGTGAATTAAAGTTTTGTGATTCATGTAAAATTTATAAAACTAGCTCCACTGCACACTGCAGAAGATGTGATAATTGTGTTTAAGGATTTGATCATCATTGTCTATGGTTAGGGTAATGCATAGGATAAAGAAATTATCGATACTTTTACTTATTTTTATTTTTCTTAACCATTATGCTTACTTGGTTCTTGACTGTACAAATCCAACATCTGAGTCATTTGAATGACTATTTATTAATAGAGTTTATAATTTATGCTCTAAAAACTTTTGGCTTTTTAGTGTTCTCAGCATATTTATTAGTTTTGCATACTTATTTTATTTTTGCCAACAAAACCACATATGAATATTTGACAATCAATAGGTTTGTCATTAATTATCATAAGTTGCTATTCTATCATGGATAAGGGCGTCTATTATAGAGGAAGTTAGCTCGATTATATTAAAGTGCCTGGCATAAGTTGTTGAAGCCCATAAGATCTAAATTTATATCATTCAGTTCGAATGTATTTTATTGATAAAAGTATAGGTGTATTATGAAGTACCTTCTTATGTAGAATAGTAAAGAATTCAACAAAAGATGTAATATATGTTTAATGATACAATTGATAAAATGTAATTAGAGGAGAAGACGAAAACATATTAAAGTGAGTTATGTAGTGTTAAATAGAATAGATAGATGTAAACTTAAAGAGAAAACGAGATTACATTACCGTAATAGGAATTTGATTTCAGGTTTTTAAAAGTGGAATCAGAAAGTAATGGGGAGTAGATAAATTAATTATCCCATAATTCTTCATAGAGAGAAGAGAAAAAGGACTTAAAAATCTATGGATTATCTAAATCATAACATATTGAATACAACAAGTTGAAAGATGTATAAAAGGAGGTTTCAACAGCTAAAAATAAATAAAGTATTAGATTGAATAAAGAGCTTAATGAAATTTAAATTATTTAAATTGATAAATTAGGATGATATCCAATCAATATTATATTAATCTAATATTTTTACTTATATTTTGTTCTTCATCAATTTTTGATAATAACAATTTAATTTTCGAAATGGCGCTAAGAATTTAATTTAATTATGTTTTAATAATCCTAGTTTAGCGAATAAAAAAATCAATCAGGATTCAAGCAAGGAGTGAACTATAATGAACAAGTTACTAATATGACCATAAGAATGATGAAGAAACTCAAAATATCTGTATCTGATAAAAACGAGATCCTTTTCCACGATAAACCAATCACATTAATTCAAGTTGTAGCTCGAGCAGAATCATCTTAAGATAGCGATGGCAAAGGATCTATAGTTATTAATGATGATAGTGGTTTTGAAAAAATTAGTATACTATTTTCAGAAGGTGACTATGTCAGAGAAATGTTTAATATTGTAAATAATGAAGAGCCAAAAACATGTTATTTTTAATTTTTGCTAAGAACTAGAATTCGCAAAGAGGGTATATGCTTTGATATTATGAACATCAAAAAAGTAAATCAAATTGGTTAAGTAATATCGCATATGCTTAATATTATACAATAAACAATTAAATCTAATCATATCAAAAATCCAAATTTTATGTAAACAAGCACATAAATCGTAGAAGAGGAATAATTTAAACCTTCACAATAAAGTTTGTCAGACAAGGTATCCAATTTTATATATTAAAATAGATTTTAAATTTTATCAAATAGTTTGGTGATACTAGTATCCCTATGTAAAAGATTATTAATATGTTTTCAGATCAACATGGTTTATAGGACATTAAGTATTTAAATCTATTATAAAAAGATAATCAATAAGGCAATTATACGACAATGGAAGCATCTAGTAAGGATAGGGTGTAAATACATATATGTTAGTTGATTGATTTATTTTGGTATTATTGGGAATTTTTTATATTTATCATAAATATATTATCTAGAATTTATAGAAATAGCTATTGATTAAAGTTAAGAACAGCAGCGTAATAACTTAACTCATTTATGAGCCAACCACTTTAATTATCTAACTATAAAATATTAATAACTAGTTTATGACTACTAATGTATGGACAGCTTGGGTAAAAATATTAAAGTAATTTGAAGTAAGAAAATAAGTGATTTTGTAAATTGTTTAATACGTTCAATTCACAAATGAAATTTTATATTTATAAATATTGTCATGAACTTGTAGAATTATAACCAAATTTAGCTTCCAATTCTTTAGGTGGCAAAGTTTAAGCTAAATTAACCTTTTCTTTTGCTTAATTTTGTCTTTGGAGAGTTTTCTACAAATTTGCTAATTCTAATTATTCCAATTATTCTAATTCTTGAATCTTTTAATCATACTCGTTCTTCTCTCTTTGAATTCGATCTTTTTCTATTTCTAATTCATATCTAATTCTATTTCGTCTTTCTTTCAATTTCTCTAAAGTATTTTAATTAGCCTATCTCTCTTCTTCCTTTCCTTAAAGAACTTTAGAACGATAAGATTCATGATCTAAACTTTTCTATAATCTAGTTTCCTATAAATCATGTCGATGCCAACTTCTAAATTCCTTTACTTCTGTTTTCTTTCTGTGAAGCATTTCTTCTTTTATTCTCTTTAGAGTCTCTCTCTATGCTCTAGAAACACCTAAAGAAAAAGGAGGAGGTGCTTCCACCTTCTATCTGATTTTTTCTTCTTTCTATCACTTTAATATAGAAATTACTTTTAATTATAGTTCCAATCTATGTTTGTAAATTTGTTCTGCCTTTAACTCTTCAGACTATATTCTCTTTAATATTTTATCACGTTCTTGTCGTATTTAATCAATTCTATTCCTAATTTTTAGAGATTCTTCTTCTGCATTCTTTTTTTCAACATAAGTAGAAAATAAACTCTTAGAAGTGATTTTAGGTAGCTCTCCAGACATTAGATATTATTTTTTTTATTTATTTTCCAATAAACTTATTAAATAAACGAATTTATGATAATCTATAGAATATTAATAATCGATAATCAAGTGGCTTTGGAAAGTTTTCGTGGAAATTCTACAGATTATTTTCAATTTATTACATATATAACAATTTGAGCCTAATGAGGTTTCAGAACTACAAACATCAGAAACCTAAGAAAATTTTCTGATCATTTTATCATCATTTTATTTGTCAGTAATACAATTTAAGTTATAATATTAAAAGGAATTCTATCTACTTATAATTGTTGATTAGTTCCCCATATTATTTTATTTTTTTTTAATATTTAATACTAAAGGATCTTAACTCTACTTACTTTAAGATCCTTTAAGAGCATTTAACAATAATTTTAATTTTCGATCTTTCAAACCTACTTATGCGTTGTGCAATCCTTCTTTTCTTTCCTTTTGTCTTTGAACTTTTTAAATTTTATAATCTTTATCCAAATTTAACCTTTCCTCCTCTCTTTGTCTGAAAATATTTTGCTGAACATTCCTAATCATGTGTATAATTTGGGTATTCTTTTCTCGAAATTCTTTATTTTATTAACTAAAGTCCAACACAACCTAAAATTATAGTAATTAAATACATTTTATTAATTTTATGGTGATAACTTTTAAATTTTATTATGTATGAAATTATTATATAAATTTGGTGAGATATTTATTTAATTCTTAATAACATGAGAAATATTGCGTTCGCAATCTTCTTGCTCTTAGTCTAATTCAACGATGCAATGATTTTGCATTTAGTTGTCTTAATTACCTTAAACAGTAAGATCTTTACATGATTTACTAATCCTTTAAAACACTAATTATATATATGATAACTTAAATACTTTATTTGCGGAATTTATCATCGATTTTCTTTAGGTTATGAAAAGACAAAGTAGATTCCTCAGAATTTGAAATTGTATCCTTGGAATCAGTTATTTTATCCTTGTCTTATATTTTCGATATATCTTGATTAAAACTTTTCTTCGTGAGTACTAATTAACGAAGATATCTAGAGATAGTTTCTACTCTTTCATTTTTCAGCTAATTACCACTTTTCATTCGATTAGCATTTATTTTATCCTACTTTTATTCAAATAACATATAATTAGTGAGGGGAATCAAATCTTTTGAAGGAGACTCAGAAGTTTTATATGAAATGTTAGGAAACAATGGCTGCTAACCCTTGAGAGTAGAAAGTGACAATTTACATGATTAACTCATATTTATTCTTTAATTGAATAAAATATAAATGCATGAATAATGAGAACAATAAGATATCATGAACATCTAATGAGCTTAGATAAATCCTAATATGGGTTGCTATTAATTTGATTTACAATTAGACTTTTTCTTTTAAAATTGGGTTTTTCAATAAATTTGTGGTTTGTTTAATGCTATTACTAAACTATCGTTTAAATTAATCCTTCATCTTATTTCAAATCAATGGTAGGCAAAACACAATTAAAACTAATTGATCTGATTTTATTGCGTTTTGAAAAGGAATGGATACCGTCATCCGATTTTTCTAGGATTTTTCTAGAGAGTTGAAGATGACGATTTGAAGACTTATTCTATAATAATTTAAGTAATTTTCCTTATTCCTTAAACTTCAAAGATTTAATGATTTCTTGTTTTCCCTCTTCTCTTTCTTTGGATCTTTAATATTATTATTCTTTTTTTAATAATTAAACTTATTCAATTTGGGCAGAAACTTCATCTACAACTTATATTTATCTTTATTTCATTTATTTAATGATAGATTCCGAACGTTATTTAAAATATTGATTTTCATGTTCTCTGATCCTGGAAAATACCTAGGAGATTAAAATAAGTTTTACTTGGCTTCTGAGAGGTTTTGGTCTTTCGATTCGTTTGAATCGCTTGGATTGCTCAATTAGTTACTCGAAATCCTTGGAATCTTTGTTTATTTCTTTCAGGGTCTCATCCCAGCACTTTTCGTATTTGTCTTATGATGAAGTGGTAGACTTTCTTTCTTTTTGAAATTTATTCCTAATCTTGGATTTCATTTCGAAGTTTTCTAATAATGATAGAGGGTAATTACATCTGATTCTAGAAATTTCTTATAGAAAATATTTATTCTCAGCATTTAGTTCCTTCTTTTTTTGATTAATTAACTAATTAATGTTGATCATATCATTATAAGATTCCTATTGATCTATGGTTTTATTCATTAAACTAGATGGTTAGATTGATTCGTTATCTTTGGGCTGATTATTCTATCCAAAGGAAAACTAAAGCGTAGTCCCTGTATTCGGAGGGGATTGGTTTGATGATGTTGCAATTATTTTTTATATTGCATGTTGCGATTGAGATTTGCTTGATTTATTCAATAAAAGTCTCTTATTGGGTTCCCTAGATTCTTGAGAATTAGGGTTTATTATGGGGAGGCAATATTCAGTTATTTTGTCATAGAAATTTGATACTGCTTTGGAGATTAAATCACTCATGTAAATTTAATTATTATTAAAACATTAATAATTACAATCTTGGGTTTCGTTGTTCGTAACATAATTCTAATCTGTTTCCTACTTTCCAATAAGAAACTGAAATTCTATCCAAAAAAATATTATAATTGTATTCCAACCAACTATCCATGCAATTGCCAAAAGACTATGAAAAGAGAGATTCGACATAAAAGAGACTTTTTTTGAATCTTTCTATGTAAATAATTAATTAGATCTTGAAATAAATATTTTATGAATTGCTTAACACATAGTGGTCTTTTCAAATCATTATGGACTCGTCCAATTTATAGAGCAGGCAATTTGTACACTTGGGGAGTTCACAGTTTAGGCTGCGGAATCAATTAGGACTCAAAAGGAGATTAATTGAGACCAAGAAGAATAGATGAATTTAATGGTAATGTGGCTAAGGTATATCCAAGCGAATACTTTACCGCTGTCATTACAGGTATTCCTTTGATATTAAATTACAAGACAATGGTGATTTATATACATTCGGTCACAATAACTATGGACAATTAGGTTTAGGCAACACAGAAGAACATCAAACACCTCAATTGGTTAGATACTTCAGAGATAAAGGATTAAAAGTGACCGATGTGGCTTTGGGATCAAATCATGCAGTTGCTTTGGCTTGTATTATGAATAAATGTTAATAGTTTAGCTGATGGAAATGTTTATACTTGGGGAAATGCAAACAACTCAATTTGGGATTAATTCTAAGGTAAAGCTAGTGGATTAGGAGATAACTATTAGAATAATGTTGCAACACCTTAAGCAGTTGAAAAATTAGTTGGCACTCCAAAAGGTAAATTTGTTAGTGCTGGCATCGATTACTCTATTGTTGTGAATGAAAGCAATTAAGTCTATGTCTGGGGTGCAGGAAAGAGAGGAGAATTAGGTAATGGATGCAGTCTCAATTTCAAATATCCAGAACTTAATCCAATATTTGAATAATTGAGCAAATCTGGTTACACCATCTAGAAGATCAAATCCTGCTTTGCTGGAACATTAGCCTTATTAAGTATATTCTATAATATATGTTATCAGATGAGGGAATAGTTGTTGGATGGGGTAGAAGTTACTATGGTTCATTGGGAGTCAGACAATAAGAATATGTTGTTACAGATTTAGTAAGATATTTAAAATATTGCTTAGGAAAATTATACACCCACTCCAGTTAATTAGAAATACTTTTAGCCTAATGAAAAAGTGATTGATTTTGATCTTGGATATAATCTTTCCTTATTTTTGACAGACCAAAATAGAATCTATTTATCAGGATTCGATGAGAGCTATGTTCCAAGACCCATTGATTTACCTAAGGATGAAAAGATTCTTAAGTTCTCTGCCTCAAATAACAGTTATGCAATTTTAACAGGTTTCATTTTTTAATTACATTTAAGACAAGAACTTTTACACATCAAATGAGTTTGTCATACCATAATAGAAAAGGAACTTAGGATTCTTATTCAAAAGTCAACCAAAAGAGTTATTTGATAGTGGCAACATTGAATAGTTTGGAGGTGGATATAGAGTCAGATATGCTATAGTAAATAATTGAAATGGCTGCATCTAAATATCAATATATAAAACATTATTGTTATTCAATTCTTAATAAAATTTGAAAAAAAATTAAATAAATTAAAAAGGATATAATTTAATGGGAAAATAATATGCCAGAGAACCTGCAGTAGCAAAACAATCAGCCAAGGCCAAAGCTAGTGATTTAAGAACTCATTTCAAGAACACATATGAAGTAGCAAGAGCAATCAAGGGATAAACACTTGCTTAGGCTCTTAAATACATGCAAGATGTCCTTTAACATAAGAGATGCGTTCCATTCACCAGATTCAATGGTGGGGTTGGTAGAACAGGATAAGCTAAAGAATTTGGCAGATCCCAAGGTATTTGAGTGTTAAAATCAATGATTAGGTAGATGGCCAGAGAAAAGTGTTAGAATTGTATTGTCTCTCTTATAAAATTTAGCAGCTAATGCTTAAGTTAAAAATTTGAGCAATGAAAAATTGATCATCAATCATGTTCAAGTTAACAGAGCTCAAAAGGGAAGACGTCGAACATACAGAGCTCACGGAAGAATCAATCGTAAAATTATCATACTTATAATTCAAATAGCATTCCTATCATCAAATGCACATATTGAAATTTGGGCAGCTTAAAGAGATGAGAATGTTAAAAAGGAAGCCAATAATAAAGTTGTTGCTCGTTAATCCAGAAAACAAGCAGCTAGATCCAAATTAGCAATTGGTGCATGAGATATATTAGTATATTAAATAATAAAATAAATAGATTTTACACATTTCATACTATCTTAAATATTTTACTTTAATTCATTATTTTTAACATGTTAATTTTCCACTTATTTTTGTTTTCATAGTTTTTGTCTATTTAATTTATATTTCTATAATAAATTGAATTGTTAAATAATAGGAAATTAGAGAATATTTAATAATTATATAGTATAAATATAACGTGTAGATTTATAAATTCTAGAATATTTCCAACACTACACGATAATAAAAATAACATCTAAATGAAAAGCTGCTGTTCTTTACTTCTTCTGACCTTTATGATTACATAATGCTTTGCTTTATACGATGCAGATTCCAAAGTGATCAAACTTACTAAAGATAATTTCAAATAATTGGTCCTTGATTCAGGTGAACCTTGGCTAGTCGAGTTCTTCGCTCCTTGGTGTGGTCATTGTAAAGCTTTAGCCCCAGAATATAATAAGGCTGCTAAAGCTTTAGATGGAATTATCAAAATAGGTGCATTAGATATGACTACTGATGGAGAGGCTGGATAACCTTATGGAGTCAATAGTTATCCAACTATTAAATTCTTTGGTGTAAATAAAGCAGATCCTATTGCCTATGAGGGAGAAAGGAAAAAGAATGCAATAGTAGATTATCTTTTGGATAGAGCTAGAGAAATTGCCCTAAACAGATTAGGAGTTGAAATCAAGCCACAACCAGCAAATGACGATTCCAAAGTTGTTGTTCTCACTGATTCTAATTTTGATGAGCAGGTTATCAATAGTTAAGAAGCCTGGTTTGTTGAATTCTATGCTCCATGGTGTGGACATTGCAAGTAGCTCTAACCAGAATGGAATAAATTATCACATTAAGCCGATATTCCAATAGCAAAAGTTGATGCTACTGCTTAAACTGCATTAGCTAAAAGATTCAATGTTGAGTCATATCCAACAATTTACTTTTTCCCTGCTGGAAACAAAAAGGACACTCATAAGAAATATGAGGGAGAAAGAAATTTGGATGCTCTTTTGAAATATATTAAAGAATAAAAACCAGTTGATGGTTAATCAGTTGTTACAGAGGTGATTCAAATTACTTCTGACGAAAAATTAAACTAGATTTGCAACAGTAATATTTTTAAACTATTTAAGCCCTCTGTGTTTTGGGATTCTTACCAAGTGACAAGAAAGAATAAGAAGATGCTCTTTAAATACTGAAGAAAGTAATTATATATAAGTATATTATAGACATCTTTGTCATTGACAGGCAGAGCTAACTTAGGGTGGTTTGTCGGAGAATAGTTTGATGATTTCGAGGCTGAATTGAGTGTCATTGGAGAAGGGTATTGCTATTTATATGATATGAATTTTTTAGATATCCTCAGGTTGTGGCTATTGATTTGAATTCAAAGAAATACTATAGATTTAAAAAATAACTAACAGTTGAAAATTTAAATGAATTTGTTAGAGGAGTTATCAAGAAAATTGAATCTGGATAATCATTCTCAAGTTTACCTAAATTAAATACCTAGAAATAAGATTTGTGATGTGTATTATTAAATATAAATAAAATGTCAAGTTCATTCATTTGCAATAGCCATGGTCTACAAAGATAATATCTGTGCATTGAATAGTATTGTAGTGTCGAAGATAAGTTGATTTGCAAAAAGTGCATTCATGATCACTCACATCATCTTATTGTGAACTGTTAATAAAGTATTAAAATGAGCTAAGAATATATTCAATTAAAGAAATAAGTACATGATGACCTACTTTTGATATCCAACAATCTGATTAATCTAAGAATCAACTTAATGAAAGAATTAGAATTCGTTGAGTTAAAAATTAAGGAAGTCATTTAACAATTGAAGATGAAACAATAAATTGAATCTACAATCGAAAAATACCTACAATAAAAAAACGAAAACACTCTAACAGAATTGGAATTTCAATTTGTTGCACAATATTTAAGTTAAGTTTCAAAAAAAGACAACAAAGAAGTGAAATTGGATATTGAATTTAAAATCTAATATGAAAGTGCCTAATATGTTGAAAGTCTGCTTTAAAATGTTCAATAGAAATTAGAGGTCTTAAATCCCTATCGAAATATTCAAAAGCTTGACTCTAAGGTTCAGATCAACTAATTTATGCAATTACTAAAAAATGAAATTTTAACAGTTAAACCTAATGAAATTATTGTAACAACTATCTAAGTAGCTCGTAACTGCAAATTAATTGGTTTTATGCAACCATGTATTAATGGTATCGATTAAATGTAAGAATAAGCAATGCATCTCTCGATACATTAAGGATACAATCTAATTGAATTCATTTATTAATAGCAATTGAAATTGAATCATAATTAATTAAATGTCATTAATAATCAATATTATATTAAAATTACCCCTGTTTTACTTGAATCCAATAAGGAATACACTATTGCATTATAATCCAAAACAAAATTACATTTAGATTAATTTTATAAACCAGCCATTGAAAATCCATATCTAAAATTTATAAAAGTAATAATACTATTTCATTCAGGTTCCTGAGACTGATTACAAAAAGAAAGATCAAAAATTAGAAATCATCACTAATCATGGCTAATTTCCTATTTTGATTTTAGAGACATTTGTGCAAAAATGATTATAAAGCTATTTTCTGCATATTATTGGAAATGAATAAAAGTTTACTTTTTTTAATTCTTTCTTTTTTATATAATATTACTAACATTCCCCATTATTTATAATATTAATTAGGAGTATTAGTTGATGAAAAATAGCAATTATTTCATATGAAAAAATAAAAATAACAATAATGATTGATTTATTCAGCTTGAGGAATAGGAACTCAGAAGTAACTGACCTAAGTGGTAATCATTCTTTAACATAAAAATCTGTGTTGCATGAATTGTCAATGCCTAAAATTAATATTTTAGTGTCATCTTTTGAACCAAAGTTAGAAAATTTAATTAAAGCAGATGGTGATTGTATTGAAATCAACCCTGAAACTGAGAGGGTGATGAAGAAAACTCATTAAAGGAGAGATATGTTCTAAAATGAAATTTTGAAAGGAAAAAAATAACATAGAGTAACATTTCGAGATCAAATCCTTGGATAATCTCTAAAACAAATTAAGTACTATACTAAAGAACCTCAATAAGATCTTGATGAATGCTGCCCTTGCAAAATCTTTTGATTATAGACATTTGTTCTTAAGCTAACAAATTCTTGATTTATTTATTTATTTTTCATAAATCTTGTGTTAATGAATTATTTGTTTAAAATTTATTGATAATTTTTAGATCATATATGTTTTATATCAATATCTACATATTTTATAGAGTTTTATATTTGTTTGATATGAAATTTCAAAAGTTTTTTGTAGAGAAAAAGTCCTCTTTTTTCAAAAACAGATGAGTAAAGTATCTATAAATCTCAAAATTTAGTTTGATAGAAAAATAATTGTTATCGATATATTATTTTTAGGAAACTTTTATAACTTTTCGACTCTACAATTTTAATTAGAAATTGGCTATTTTGTTCGAAATCATAAATTGAAGAATCTAAGTTTCAATCATAAAACTAGCCCAATTCAATATTAGAATTTAGAAACTTCAATAATTTGATTATTTTACATTCTCCTTATGCAATTTTGCTTTAATTAAATGATTATCAAGCTAAAGCAATTCAAGTGATTATCAACTTAAAAATCAACAATTTTTAATCTTTGTTCATTTTTATGCTGCTTTATGATTCTGTATAATTAGTGATTTAGTTATATAAACTAATCCCCTTAAAATTTGAGTTATTAAAATATATCCAAATTTATCCTAAATATAAATAAAAATAATATTTTTAATATTTAATTAAATAATCATCAAAAATGTTTTCACACTTTATAGATAAATTACGGTAATTTTGTTTTATTTTTTTTCGATTAACAACTTGATTGGTTGAGAAAAATTTATAATTATTCCGATTATTCATATTTTGGATAGTCCTCGTATTATATTATCATGTTGTTTTTATATTTAATATTTTTGTGTTTATTTTTTGCCTCATTACATTTCTTTTACCTTTCAGGTTCACTATCACACAGTACCTAAGTAGTATGTTAAATTGATTTAGCTTGTTTCATGATACTCTACTTAATTTCTTTATGAACCTAGACTTAAGGAAGTATATTTCTTTGATGGGGGAATAATAGATTGTTATCTATTTGTTCAAATGATATATCATCAGAATTGCAAATCATCTGCTTATTTGATATGGGTTCATTGTCAAATGAAAAACTACTTGGATTGATTCTCTGGTTCTGAATATAATTGCTTTTGGGAGAGTAATTTTACTAATCAGTTTTAAATTTAGATTATTTTTTTTCTAAAATTTCTATATCTTTTTAAGATGTTTTTCTTGTAATTTTATTTGATTATTATTATTATTGTTCCTATTATTCACTCACTTGGAGCTGATTTGATTGCTTTATAGTATTTGAATCTACTTTAGTCATTCTTCTATTTTGTTATTTTAATTAAGGCAATTAATCAATATTTGGCTTCTAATTTTCTTAAATAGAATATGATCTATTTTAAGTGTGAATTCCACTTTGGACTGCTTATTTTTCTTTTTTTTCCTAATACTTCTCTTTTATGTATGTTATAAAACCTACATTATCAACCATTATCTCTTTAGTTTTTAGAGATTAGTCAACAATTTCTATACAATCTGTTTATACATATTAATCCTGTTTTTGAATTTATTATAAATACTTTTAATAGGTCAATTTCTATAACATTAATTAATCTAATAATTCTTTACAAAATCTGATTTGAAAATTATCTAACTTCAATAATTTTTGTTCGAGATCCAAATCAAAATTTTTAATATTGAAATTACATTTTAATAATGCTAATGTATTTTGAACAATTTAATTTTTAGTTTCTAAAGTTTTAGATAATGCTTTTTAATCATTAAGTTTCAATTCTAAAAATATTACTTTATCCTACATCTCATTTATTTATTAGATAAAATAATCAAATAACTCATGCTCAAGATTTTTAATTTAAAATTTAGATAAATCTTTTAGGAGAGGAGCTAATTTAAGTTCTTTGTCTTTCCATATTTTAAAAGTAGTCTTCATCAACAACAAGTTATATGAACTTATAACTTAATAATAATTGAAAGGTTACTTTTATTAAAAGCTTTCAGTATAGTTTTGTTCAATAAAGTTAGATTTCTAATGTATTGTTTTTATTAAGTATCTAATTCAGATTCTTTGTCCAAAACCTATTATCTTAAATCATAAACATCTTCTAAGATTCTTTCCATAAATTAAGCGAGTTGTTAATCCAACGTTTGTTTCTGTCGCTCAAATATTCTATCCTGAACTTTAACAGCCATCAAAAGTTAATCTATTTCTGTGTAATCTATTCCATAACCTTTTTTCTAATTTGAGAACACTTAAAAGAGGAAAGGATTTCCTTAGTTATCTTAAACAAGTCTCCACAATTCATAAGGATCTCTCTCTACATGAAACAGTTTCCTAATTAAAAACTCTGGATTTTCATAGTGTTCTGCTCTGTATTGATAATCTTATATTTAGGATTTCAATGCTCCTATTTCCTTTTTCTAAGATTCCAATATTTATGTTAGATATTTAATTTTCTATTCGTAGTCAGCTTTAATATTGGTAACTTTAGTATTCAACAGCTCTCTGTATTTTGGATCAGTTATTTCAAAGGTATCAAAATGTCTATGATCAGATAAATCGTAATTTAGATTATTTGCTTGTCTAAACAATTATTCTCTAAGACCTTATAAGTCTCTTAGATATGAATAGGTTGTTTCTGCCAATTTTTAATCTCTATTTTTGATCTTTTACTTAATTTCATTCAGCTCAAATTTGCATTTATAATGAATATCTAAATCTTTAATGGTTAAATCATTATTCTTAACAACATAATCAGCATTGTATAAATTCATTTTCAAAGTTGGATCACTTTTGAGGTGGTTTTTAATGATTAAAATGGTTTTATAGATCTCTTCTTTTTTTTCAATTCCACAACTTTGTCTTGTATCTCCAACCAAATAGTTTAGGATAACAGAAATGAGTTACAAAGCGGGCATTTTCGAAAGATTGTAATGATTTATGATATCATCGATTTAATGATTAAGTTGATCAAATATAAAATTCATTTAATTGATTTAAGTACTTTTTTATCTTATTCCTATAAAAAACTATCCAATCCTTATATGGATTAGTCTGTAGTTTCAAAATCAATGATCTTAGTCTCTCTTTTGAATAGATCTTTAATGCCCTGTTTTACATTATGATATCCGACAGCTCCACTCAGATCTTTATTCTTTAGTTGTAACTAAACTTTTATGTTGTATGTTATACTTTCTCCAAAATATAATCATATTGTTATTATATGCGAGTATTAAAGATGTCAAAGTATTTCATGTGATTTGGATATCGAATGCTGACCCAATATCTAGTATCATCATCATATAGCATTTTTGCATAGAAATGCATTGTCGCAAAGCTAAATAGTCCTATTGCTATGTAATAGAACGAATTCTGTGTTTCTTGATGTTGCTCAATAAATAAACTCATATCATGAGTGCGATATTTATTTGGTAATTGTGTTCTATGAAAAATGATTTCAGTTTTTTTCTCTTCTCCAAAAATAGTTTTCACTCTAAAATATTTCTTTAATTTAATTATTTCCCAATATATTTATTAAGCATTTAAGGCATTCCTGGTTCTTCTGATTGTTTTAAACTTGAAATTCATAAAATATTAAATAGTAAATATATCAATTGGAAAAGATGTTAGACTTATAAACGATTGTAAATAAATTGTCTTTCCTTATTGCCTACACTAATTGTTCTTCTCTTTTGGGTCTAACCTAGTGTTTCGATACAGAAACTCTATTTTGATTATTTTGATAATTCTCTTATTAGACCGATGGAATTCTCTGACCTGATGTAATACGTATGTCTCTATGCTGTGAGTTTTTATATCCATAGAGTTATTCAGTAGAACTAGTTTGAAAGTCTCCTTTTTTCAAGCGAGATAAATTGCTGTAACTTTTAGAATTTGCTAGTAATTCACTAAATTATCATTTATTATAAAGTACTCCGTCAAGCCTTTTTAATACAAATTAAATCGGTCCATTTAGCTGGCCTTAAGGGAAATTCCATTTAAATCGGCATTATAAACTTGTTGATTTATATATCTTTGTATATGTCTTTTTTTAGTATTAAGTGTAAAAATTTTATGTAGAGCCTTCCTTTCATATCCTTAATGGTAATAGTATTGAATTCCTTCTGTCTTCAGTTATTCTATAGACTTTAATACTGGAGTAGATTAGATTTGGCTTTGCAAGGTTTTTAATTATTTGTGAGAACTACTTCTTGGATTATTGTTATGCATTTTATTAATAATATTTCTTGAAATGAATAATAATGCTCAAAAGAAATCTTATCATAACAAAACCGATAACTCCAATAATTGCAAGACCTTCTATAATGTTCCACCTCTCAATCAGACTTTGAATCAATTTCAATTCAAGTATCCTCTAATTAAAGAAATCAATGAAAATCTAATATTCTCAAATTCTAATTAGGTCTTCGGAAATCACACTGAGTAAATTATCAGAAAAGGCCTCCTTAATCTAGATAACACATAAGAATAAAAACATCAATAGGCAAAAAAACAGTATGTAAGAAGAAGGGTTAATACATCATACATTGTTTACCCTATTGAAAATAATAGGAATCTTTCATACTAAAGATAAAAAGAAAACAAGAATGAACCTAAATTGCTATACCATGTATAGATACCTGATACGATGAAAATTCCACACTTGAACAAAAAAAATGGGCTTATCAAAAGCTAATTAAGATAATTATAACATCGTTAATAAGAATAATAAGACGATATCAGAATTGCAAGCAGGATCTCGTTTCATATTAAACCTAAATCTAATATAATAAAAAAATCAAATCTGAACGTTAATGAATAATTGCAAATAATATTAGATGAACATTAATCATCTGACTTGTCATTTATTAATGGATGGGAATGATTGTTATAAAAATAAATATAAGTTTTTGTTTGTTTCTGTAAATCAGAATCTTTTAAATTCATCTTCCTCTTCAAATTTGAATGTTGGTTCTTAATTTAATTTAGTTCTTTGAAACTCTTACTTCATTTTTTGTCTCTGTTTGATTTCCATCTTCTCATAAATTGATGCTTGCTCATATTCCACTTACACATATCTTTCCTCTTCATCTTAATATGTTTATAATTGTTTTAACATGTTAATCTATTCTGGATTTCCCTATTTCTACAATTTTTTTTTATTTGCCCAATTCCTTAATTTACTCCATCCGCTCCCAGCCACTTTCTTCTCTTTTATCTCCTACAAATCTTTCTCATCTGGTAATAATGGCACATTTCTTGACTCTTTCTCTCTTTCCTCATCTGAACTTCTGTCCTCCTCTAAAAATATTATAATTTATATTAACATACCAAACACTCCCAATTTCTTGGCTTAAATTGTTTTCAATATGGTTTTGGAAATAACGTTTTTTTCCAACTCTTAAATTTATTATTCATTTGTTTTTGTAGTAATCCCTTATTTAATCTTTTAAAATATAATAAAGAGAAGCCCTTCAAATTTAACAAATAAGGGTAAGGACTTTCTAGTTATTTTATTAACTGTTGGATTACGAACAGCATACATTGGTGATATTGGAGATATTTTCTCTGCTAATCGTGCGATAGCTTCAACAAATTCTAAAAATTGCATCTATACATGTTTAGACTCTCTCAATTCATCTCTCTATGTTTACATACTCTGTAGATAAATTAAGTAGAGTTCTTTCTCAGAAACGTACTTTCCTAAATCTAATTATTCGATAAACAGTTTGAAATCTGTCAGAGTTACATATTTAGTATGTTTGAATGTAATCTTTGATGCATAATCATACATTAACTATAGAAATTGGATCTTCATTTTTATAGTGGAATCCATTAATTAAGTCCAATATCTGTTATCTCTCCAATCCTAAGGAACTCCATATTCTTGTATCAAATCTAGAACCTTATCTTACTGAAACAACTTATCCAAAGCTTCGGTAATATTATTGCATTGATTCACTCTCAAATATTATTCCTTAGCCAAACGAATAATAATCTCAAGAAATTGATATCTAACTAAGCATTTATCAAGGACATGAATAAATTCAGCTGATTTCTGAACAACATAACTTGACAAATAAGTTAATTATAAGTCAATGTTGTTTAATATTGATTTTGAAAGTATGTGAGTTTGTGATATAAAATCAATAAAGCTTTACTGATTCAAACAGGGAATTTCGTAATTTAGAGTTTCAGCACAGTAATATTTATAACATGCCAATATATTCTTGTAGAATACTTTTACCTTTGTTTTTAAAACTTCCAAATCCTCAGGATCAGGGATATGTTTTTATAATCTTCCACATTCGAAATCAAAATCAAAGCAATCTAAAAGATGTCCTTCTGTATCTGCCTAGAAATCACGAAAGATTGAATTCTCAATTGACCATATTTTCTCCTTTGCCTTATTAGGATCTATATAAATTATTTTCTCTTATTCTCTAGGTCTAGATAATACTGTGGGAATATAGTGCTTTTATGAGTCAAGTACTTTCTTATTGATCGTGGCTGACAAATAATTGACTATTGAAATCTTTTAACTATAAACAATAGAAGTATCTGCATAGATCATGGGTATCCCTTACATTTTAATTGGTTCAAAATCTTCTAATGCAGTTATACGTTGATCTTTTGCTGTAAATTAAATATCTAAAAAGGGATTACTAAAAAAATATTTAATCTTTCTATTTGGCGGACACATTCTTAATAGAAAAAAGATCTATTAATCCTATTCCATAATCATTGGCCTATAATTTTCAAAATCTAAATGCAAATATATTGGATAGTCGCTAATACTTCCTGATTTACCAACTATATATTGAAATCTGATTTCCGTCCAACCCTCGCATAGCCAACAATTATCTCGAGACTTATTGTTTGTCCAATCTGTACTTTAGATTCTCTTGAATAAGGATGGATCTGCCAATTGAAAATTCTAATCCAATTTGTTCATTTTATTCTTCAAATCTATTTTATTGAGACTTTAATCAACAAATTATTGTGTCGACAGTCTTATCGATTATTTTGAAACCAAGGCGTTGTATTCCTAATCTAATTCTTTCTGATTGACAAAAAACCCTCTTGTGTTGATACAATAATCTCCATTGCCCTCAAAATGAAATCCGTATATTATTTAATTAAACATAACAGCTTGATGGAATATTTTGGAGTCTTCATTATTGAAATTATTATATGATAAGTCAAGATGAGATAATTCGGAATGTGGTTTGCCTAAGACCCTTTATGGATAAAAATATTTACTCAGATATCATCTACACACATTCCTTGTGTTATCCCAATTTATTGAAAGAGAAATCTAGCACTTTCATATATTAATTTTTTAGAAGTGCCCTAAAGAATACAGTTCCTCCTTGGTTTCGTATTTAATTATAATGCAAGTACACTTCTTACAATGAATTACTCTATTTATATAAATTTAGTTACTGTTTTCAATAGATTTCCAAACTAATCCATGCTAATGTCAGTAATATAGTTTTTTGAAAATTTTATGACTTTTATGGTTTTACTCTATTGAAGGGTCTTAAGAATAGTCATTATAGGTCCATCTCTTAATTTATTATCTTCTAAATTTAATATTTGTAAATAGCAATTTTTAGAGTTTAAGAAATCGCAAATGCTAGCAATGCCTCCATTTCCTATAGCATTGTTACTGAAATCCAGATCAATAATGCTACTAGGGAGATTTTTGGCTATCATAGTGATTCTATTGTTATTTAATTTATTGTTCTTCATTTAGAGTGACTTTAAATTGCTAAAATGAGATGAGGATAGCCCTTCAGAAAACAGATCTACGTACATATCAGATCCTAATAAATTATTTGCTATAAGTTTGTCATTGTTATTGTTAGTGAATAGTTTCATCTCTCTAGGCATTAATTTCTCTTATTTAATCTAATATTAGATTATGTATGATACTTTTTCAGTCATTTTTTAATAAATATTTGGATCAATTTAATAAAATTGCTGCATTTCTTGAAATCTTTCATTTTCTTTAAAATATTTACGAAATTCTGGAATATTTGGTTGCTATAGTTATGGTCTTATTGGAGCTAATCTGGAATCCATGGGAATATGTCTCTCTGCTGAACTTAATCTTTCTATCTCTTTGCGATCAGTATCATAGATTTCTTTTATAGTTTGCATAGGCATTGCTCGAAAAGTCTTAATGTAATCGAATTGCTAAAATATATGAAGGATTTGTTACATCATCTAAGTCGATTAGTGATTTAGAAATATGCTTGGTTTCTGTAGCAAATAGAAGTTTATCCTTTGGAATTTCAAGGTTTTTCAGATTAATTTTAAGAAGAGGGTCAGATGCACTACCTTCGGTCTTTTAAATGAGTGTTTTTTATCGGAAAGTGGAATCCAAATTGAATGGGGATCTAAAAGTTGTAAAATATATAATTTAACAATTATTTGACAGGAGATAATTTAAGTGTTTGCTTCATTTCTTTTTGTTATCTCTGCAAATTTATACTCTGGCTCTAATCTGTGAAGGGTTCATGAATTGTTCTTTAACCAATCAATTTATTACTTGCTAGAATGATTATCTCATGAATAAATTACGCAACGACGGGTTTGTAGATTATGGAGTATTTAGAATGGTTGACTTAGGAACCCCCATTTTTGGTCTATTCCTTTTAATCTGCATAATAATTTATTAATATTACAAAAAACAATAAATTATTATCATAAATGAAATTATTCTTAATATTCATCATATCTGCATACTGTAAATTAGCCTCGAATGATACTAATGGCAATCATGCAGATCATGAAGAGAGAAAATAACTATTGGATGATTGGGAAGGGTAGATGGCTGATTTCATTCCAGATGACATGTTATCATTTGAATTAAAAAAGGGAGAAGTGGAA
Organism: Paramecium tetraurelia; assembly: GCF_000165425.1. Lineage (NCBI taxonomy): Eukaryota > Ciliophora > Oligohymenophorea > Peniculida > Parameciidae > Paramecium > Paramecium tetraurelia. The sequence continues at coordinate 70,895 of NW_001799499.1, read as the reverse complement.
ATCTTAGAGCAATACATTAAACACCCAACTAATATCAGAGGAGCATTCTTCTTATCAATTATGAACAAGGACAAAATCGATTTTAGTGTATGATAGCTATTAATTGTCAATAGATCAAGGATCCAAGAGGAAAAATCATAGACAACAAGAATTAAAAGAAAGAAGCCGTTTTTTCTGTTAATATCACCAATCCTGGAGACTATAAATTTGTGTTCAGCAATACAAATGTAAACACTCATTTAATTCAGAGGGTAAAAACAATCATATTGTGACTTTTGCACTCGATATTCGAAATGCAACCTATGAGCATATAAAGGAAGCAGATTTAGATCCAATTTAGAAAAAGCTATCTAACTTATATACTGGACTTAATGATCTAATGTTTGACACTAAATTCTCGTAATAAAAAAGAGAAGGAGGCTATCAATTTTTGAGGGATAACAATAAAATGTATTTCATTTACACTATTGTTGAAACTTTAATTATAGTGTTTGTTAGTATTTGGCAGGTATTTTATATAAAAAGAATTATTGGAGTACAGCGTAAAATTGTTTGATTAGCATTTTGTATAATTTTTATTCATTAAGAATACATTAACATATATATATATAATACCAAATAATTGTAATATCAATTTTTATGCTTTTTCTTATTTTTTTTTTTATGATTGTGTTCTGAATTCTATTCTTTTGTCAGTTGTTCTTATTATTATTATTATTATTATTATTATTATATTCTAATTTATTTTTGTTCTTGTATAAGAACATTTTATTCAGCAGATTAAATGATAGGTTGAGTAATAATTTAGTTGGGCTACAATTATTATTCAAACCTTTTTATTTTACTGCCTAATTTGCCAGCTATTTTGAAACCAAATAGCGTAGGCTCAAAATTAGCCTTTATTTAAGTATCTGGTAATAATTAATATTTTGGATGTAAATCAGGATAAGTCTAAGCATTTTAATATATATATCAACCATCAACAAAAATTATGGGAATGACTTTCCGAAATATGCACCATCTATATCTGCACACTTTTTTTTTGGCATGTAAACTTCTTCACAACGAGGACAAAAAACCTAAGTTCTTTTTTAATTTTAAACCTTAACTCTTGCTGTCTTTAAATCTTCACACAATCCAATAGGAATGACATTCTGTTTCTCGCAATATATCCGAGGACAATGACCAAATTTGCCTTACAAATATCTTTCACGCATTATTGCAGATCCTTTCGAAGTAAATATGAATCTGGCATGAAGCAGACCATAAATATCTGATGCTTCTTAATAAACCTCTAAAAATCTTTTGTGATGTAAAATAAGAAAACCTTTCATCTTCTAAGTCCTAATCTTCAGGTGAAGTGGATTGCAAAATCATTTTAATAGCTTCACTAAGATATCTTTGTGATTTTTACTTATAAAAACCAAACTTTCCCTTAATTCCAATTTAATTAAATGGATCGCGAATAAAATCATCATCTACTTCGCATAAAAACTAATGATCTTCATGAGCACAAAACCATTCAATCCAACCTCCTGGATGTTCAGAATATTGCGATTCCTCTTCCTATATACTTTGATGAAATACCAGACATTCTTTCTCAAATAATTAATCAAATAAAAAAAGATTTTAATTGATAATTGCTCAAAATTATTAATAAACATATTGGTCTAATCAAGGACTTCTCTTTTACATTTATATATATATTTTAAGTATATTGATTTGGCTTTCTTAGGTTTACAATTTTATCCTAAAATAAAATATCAAATCCCCTAATTTCTCACTTGCTTAATTATTTTAATTAATGATCAAATAATTATTTAGAAGATCCTTAATTACTCAACCTCGACTCTTTACTTTTAGTGAGTACTTTAAAGAGAGAGATAAGGCTGAAATATTTGAATATTACAATAACAAATTCACTGATAAGAGATACATCATGTACACTCAAAAATGGAGAAATGATTTAGAAAAGAAGGCCAAACGTAGAGCTAGACATTAGGAATTGGAAAGACAGAGGGTATTACTCAATTTTTGATTTATCTAATAGACTCTTCCTGTTGCTTAGGAATGCAAATTTATAGTGCATGATTAATTGAAAGGTATCGAATTGCCTACATCTCTTAAATTTGCGGTTTGTAAAATTGGAAATAGCTAATATAAAGTTGTAAAGGATGATCAGATCATCACAGAATTTATGGAAGGATTGGACATTAACACAACTATTGAATTGGATTAAGTTTTGATGGTTGGAGCTAAAGATTATACTGTTTTAGGAAGACCATTTGTGGAGAATGCAAAAGTATTAGCAACAGTTGAATAATAAACACTAAGTGAAAAAGAATTAATATATAAAAAAAAGAGACGAAAGAGATATTAGAAATCTTAGGGACATAGATAAAAGATCACAATATTGCGAATTAATGAAGTGGTTCATGATGTTAATGATCAGTTATTAAATAGAGCTGTAGCATTAATCTGATATATATATAAATTTAAATAATTATGATCGTATAGGAGTCTTGTTTTTAATATCGCAAATAAAATTATATATCTCTAATAATTAATCACTATTCATATTACAAAATTATCATTTACTAAGGTTCTTTCTTTTATTGATGATAATAAATTTTAGAACTGCACAATGGTTTATGATCTCTGTTTTGATAATTTAGAGAGATACAATGATATTTACAAAATTAAGATTTAATTTGGTTAGTAAATTAGAAATAGAAAGGTAATAAGTAACATAATAATATATTTATATAAATTTAAATATTATATGTCGTTGCAATATAGCCCAACTGTTAGTTCGATATTGAATGGTTTCTAAAGAACAGGGTTATCTTAAGGATAAGCTTATTAAATGGAATAATTGTTTTCTGCACTTGACAAACTCGTAACAATAACTATTTATAGGATAGACTGGATAATTGTATGATCGCGACGTTGCTTAACAATTATTTGAATAATGTTCACCAAACCAAAGAGGTCAAGTTTAGTTAGAGGATTTTGCATAAGTTATTATAGAAGCAGATAAAGTGCTCAAGAAAAAAATAAATCAGACGGAACAACAAATACAACAATATAGAGACGAATTGAAGGAATGCCAACAATAGGCTTAAGAATTACAATGTATTAGATATATATAAAAAGATAATTAAAAACTTAACCCTTAGGGAGTAGATAGAGACTCTTAATTAATAATAGTGGTTAAACAGGCTCATAATATTCAATATTCTGATTACCAATTTAGTTTTGTCAGTATAAGTTTGGATGGTGCTGAAGTCTAGACCCAAATGTCTACAGGTGATAAATATAATCCTACTTTTAACTAACAACTAAATTTGTAAATATAATTTAATATTAAGTCAAATACAAACTGGTTCAGAAGAGATTTTAATAAAGTTGTTTGTATAGGATAGAAATCAGAGGAGAATATTAATTGGATAAAGCCATATAGACTTGGGTGAAATGCATGATCAATAAGTTCATTCTTAGCAATTATAATTGGTTAATGATAGATAACAACTGCAAACTTACTTATAGCTAGAATCATAATGGATTCACAATAAAGTATAGAGATCAATATGATTAGTTAAAATATCATTAAGAAATGATTCTTAAATATGAGCAAACTATTTAATAGAGCCAAGTTGATATTGATGATTATCAAAGAGATTTATTAACAATCCAATAGCCATTTTTGGAGAATAATTTAAGAAATAATTTATAGCAATCTTTAAAGTAGCCACAAAACTATTCTTTGCCCCAATAAAATTAAGCATTTATGTACCAATAGCAACAAAATCTTCCACAATAATAGAAACCGTTTTAAATGCAGCCTCAGCAATAATAAAATATACAAATTCATCAAATTGATCCAAATACTGTGTAAGACGAATTATCAGATGAGTTATATTATGGGTTCATTTTATATATGCTGATGTTGCTTTTGGCTTTATTTTAATGTTTTGCTCGTCCAGATTATTTGGATGTATAAATGTCAATATAATAAGTTAATCCTAGCAATGTTTTATTTGATAATCGTATGTAGAGACTGTTTCGAACCAACCTATATCAAAATTGTAGGTGTTTTGACTATTCTAAGTGTTATTAATGATATTGTTTGGATTAGCATATATAAAGTATAGCTTGATTAAATATTAGAATTGGTGGAGTGGTACTGATAAAACTCTACCTACCTGGGGAGAGGCAGGGGATCCTATTGTTAGAATGACACTAGTTTTTTGTGTTTTTAACATAATTTTGAAGGTTTAAATACATAATATTAATAGACTGCTTTATGCTATATATTATTCCATTATTACAAGGAGTCTCAATAGAATAAAACAATCGTCTTTAAATTTTGGCAATTTTAATTTCCAGTTGGAGTGCTTAAACAAAATTTATTTACCACAAACGGGCTTTTAGTGTGATCATAACAAATAAAATGTTTTTTTCATAATTTATTATAACTTTTGCCAAAAATCTAAATATATTTGTTTATAAATCAGTCTTTAATAAGTTTAAGGTAGAATATCTAATAATGATAAATTATTTGTTATCTATTTATACTTATTCTCTATTTTTTATGGATTTGGATATTGTATCATTTTGTTTATTTTTGTAATATCAACCTTTAAATAAGGTAAGATACTAAGTTATTAAATTAAATATTAGAATTATTAATGTTAGTAATGAAGAGGGAAGTTAAGTAACTTGAAATTAAGGATTCTTTAGAGAACAAGGGGATAAGACTTGCTAACCGAACAAACCATTATGAAGAATTTAAAATAACTGTTAGGATTTGAATAGATATGTAGGATATATATTATATCATTCAAGCATTTGAAGAAAAAATAAAATAACATATAGGATTCATATTAAGTTGTTGAATTTTCTCTTTGTTGACTAAAAAGATTAATTCTATTTATCACTGGTTGTTAAAAGAACTTGTCTAAATTAAAATGAATTTGATGATGATCTTTATTTTTTTTTCTTAAATTTTTTTGGAAAACTCAATTTATCCAAGACATTTCTAGTAACACATTCCTCTATTTAATTCATGAAGTCTCTTGGTATTAAGTTATATTATTGTTATTAGCAGAATTACTGTTGTTGCTATGATTCTTTAATTTTGCGAGGTGTAGTTATTTCAGTTATTCCACCTTCATATTTTTTTGTTTTTATCAATTTATTCTAGTTTTAATAATTTCTCCTATTTATCTGGCTTGTCAAAAATAACATCTAATTTATTTGATTCTTATCTCTGTTCAGCTTGCAACAATGGATGAGGTGGCATCTCTTAATGATCCTCTTGTAATTTGTATTAGATATGTTGAATTGGTTTCTTCTCTTAGTTCATTATGATATTGGCTTATCTAGAAATTTAATCAAATTATGGATTCAGGTATAGCCTTTCACTCTATATAGATATTTTGATACTTCTTGCTATTCTTCTAATTTCAAAATCTCAAACAAAATTTTAACTGTCTCACTGAATCTTGGAGGCATAAATTTTCTATTGAATAGATATCACTATATTTACTATTATTCTAAGGATTTGAGTCCAGATATGATTCTGTGGAAAATATTACGAAATGCCAATTCATCACACTCTTCATTTTAATAAAACTTGACCAATCTCTTATTTAGGGTGACTAGAAGCAATTGTAACAATTGTTCATATTGTTAGAGTTATTATCTGTTTTGAAACCCAGAGTAATAGGACATTGTAATTGTAATTTTAGAATATTATAAACAATGCAATAAATCAATAATTAAAGGGTTATGAATTGGAATATTTGAGTTAAAGAGGTTCCAACATCTAAGATTGATTAAATGACTCACTTCTTGACCCAAACTTATCCTAATTGTCTTCAGGCTCTGATTCGGTTGATGAGGAGGAAGACTGCAATTCACTTAATTTGTGTTTGCCATCTTGATTTTCATTTTCGTAATCTTTGGATGGTATATTCATCAATAGATATTTCTCTTTGCTGCCATTAATATTAGTGGCAAATTCAGAAAATGACCCAATTCCCGAAATAATTTGAAATTGACTTAAAGTTCTAATGAGTTTACTCATGCCCATCTGATTTCTCAAATCTCTAAACATAAGTTTGTAATTGTATTGTTTCTTGATTGAAGAATCAATACAAGAGTAAACGAAGTTTAATTCATCATTCAATGTGATCTAAAATAATCACTAAAATTAGTACTTCAGTAATATCTCCATAATACAATAATTTAGCTACAATATTGTCATTATTGTCAGTCAGACATTAGAGTTCCACACTGCAACTTTAATTGGCTTATTCAGATAATGCAATGGCTTACTCTGCAGAATTATAGATTATGGAATTTTCTATGTTTGGCTACAAAAGAACAATGATGTCATGAGCATACTGCAGATACTCATACATAATGTTCTTAAGATTATCTTTGCAATCAATATAAAATAGATTCACTATGACTATGTCTGACTTCTAGTCTAAATCCATTTTCAAAACTTTATCCACCTTCACTTTCGATTTGCTAATCCCTCTATCTATGATATTTGAGAAAGTCTTATCCTATTACAGGTATTAGATCTTTCTACTAGGACTTGCCAATTTAAGTAAGATAGATCCTGTTGGATCATGAGCCAATAATATGATATTTGATTTGATTCTCTAGTTCATTATGTCAACAATAGCAGGATTGATCAATTGAGATTTGAATTTAGATTCGAACTCCTTGTCTTGAACAATTAATTGCACATCTTTGAATATCTTCATTATCCACAAATGTGACTGCATTTCTATCTAAATATTGCTTTATCTTGACAATAGGCCACCTATCCGGTGCAATATCTTCATTTCAATATTATTTGAATTGAATTCCTACTTTATTCCATAATATTTACATCAGAAAAACTTGTCTTTTGAAGCTGAGAATTTTACTCCAAATATGAAAGTTGTCTTTTATAAACCTTATCATGATCCTCATCTGAATCCACATCCTTTTCTATATCTGCTGAGTAATCCACTTCCTGAGATGTGGTCTTATTCAACCACCCTTCAGACTATTATTACATGGAAATTAGATTCATCGGCTTCTGCTTCTGAATTTCCATTTTGCTTGACAAACGTTGTATTTTCTAATCCTAATGAAGAGGTTCTTCTCGAACGCATCCACAGAATAATTGTTGAATCCAACTTTGTTTCTTTTATTATTATTACATATTGATTTTAATCACAATTTTAATACTTTTAATACAAATTCGATGATAAAATCCATGACCTTAATTATTAATTAATTTCTAAATTCCATCATTACATTCTAAAATCATATTCGCAATCTTTGGAATGATCAGAATAATCAAGGACTTACAAATACAATTCATTAATTTTTCATATATAATAATAAACAATACAAACACTTTCTGTATTTCATCTATGCTAGTCTCATATCCTCTCTGCTTTCTTTTTTAACCTGCTATTAATTGCTCTTTTACTTTTAAATTGAAATCAGAAATCTAGCATTTTATAATTTCCTATTATTACATATATACTCAATTTATATATCATTATAATCAACCCACCCCCTTCTATGTTCTCGAATTTAAAACACCGACATCTCATTTTTGCAATAACAAATAAAATAGAGAGAAATCAACTTAAATACCAACGTATTTCGAAATCTACAAACGCTGGATAGCTGAAATGAAGGCAAAGAAAGTCTTAGGTATAAAGAAAAAAATCAAAAAAAAAATTTACATAATTTTCATTAATGAGGAGTACCTAGGTTCCCCTCAAAATACAAACTCATTCTTGCTCAAAAAGCATTAACCATTAGAAACTAATAACGGAGAAGAAGTTTAACCACCAGGGAGCATGTTATCATATCTATTAAATGAAAAGAAGATTGATCATTAATCCAACAATCCCAACAATTTCGAGTCAATCAAAGACACTATAGAACTACCCTAACTCCCTAATAATTACTACCAAATTTGAACATACATCTACTTTCTATACTTATAATTATTTTATTATATATTTATTTTTTGCTTAAAAACTATGCTTTCTCAATCCAACCAACTTCTAACAAAAGCGGATTAAATCCTTTGTTTTTTAACAGCTTAATATAAACTATTTAACTTAAATTAAATAATTTTTATTAAACTCTAATATAAATTAATTAATCAAAGCAGTTCCTTTTTATTTAATTCATTCATTATCAATTTGATAATACAATCAATTTAATCCGCACTTACTTAGAACACACACCATTTTATGCTGAATGAGAATCTTAAGCAATAAATGATTGTAATTTAAATTACATATTATTAAAAAATTGCATGATTTAAATTATCAATTTAATACAAAATAATATAACCTTTAAAATTAATGGAGAGCCTTTAGAGCCCAAATCAAAAGTGGAGGCATGAAATTTTATTAAACTAATAATTTTGTGATAAAAAATTCTAAGCTTTCATTTTAGTTTTTAGAATTTGTGTTGTTTTAAATTTATTTAATCTTTTCTAAGGCAGGATATCAAATTTCAGTATTAAGTATATATATCAAAGTTTCTATTGGTGGATTCTTTTTGTATATTTGTTGAACGAAATAATACATTTTTGTAAGCTATATTCAACCAGTTTGAAATATAGTAAGCTCATTTTAATATGAGCATAACCTATTATTATGGAATAATTTTTATTACCTTAACAGAATTTGATGATGGTTATATAGATATTTAAAAAAATATTATTTTTTGTTCTCTAGTACTAATAGATGAGAATTGTATGATTGAGGTTGATCAGATATAGCCCATTTCTGGGATTATAGGAATAATTTGACTTTATTATTTACCTGACTCAACTTAATTTTATTTCCACTGCATATATTAAACGATCACAAAGGAATAGAGTGAATTAATTGAAATATATTTTATATTGTCATCAATATTTATTTATTAGGGATAATAAATGATTCTAGGTTTGATTAGGAAAATTTGAATCATGAAACTAATTATTTTTCATTTTTTTATATAAAGATTGTATAATGTCCATATATGTACATTAATATTTATAATTGAAAATCAAAACATCATTATCAATTCAATAGGATAAGACACTAAGGTCTGGTTTATTGTTTTTTTTTTAATTAGACGAATTAAGACTTTCTTTAAGTTCTACAATTTCTACATTGTTTATTATATAAATCTGGATTATTTAAATTTAAACAGTAGTTTATTATATTGATTATCTGTTATATAAAAATTATTATTAAATTTTTGAAAGGAATATTCTTATTTTGATATTCAATTTAATGCAAGATTACATTGAATAACTGACATTATTCACTTTTTTTAGCTTTCTTTAGTTATTACGTTTTCTTATTATTGAATCTGAGATTCTAAAGTTGCCAAATACAAAATATACAAAGTTTTTTGAACTTATTTTTAAGTTATTTATTAGTTAGTAGCCCAAAATCTTATAAAAAATTCAGTTTTTTATTAGGTTAGCATTCCTAAATTTCTTTCAATAAAGGTTTCCTTAGAATGATAAAAGGCACCATGTATTTTAAAGATTTAGAAGATAATTAACTGATTTTAATTTTATATAATCTCAATAATTTTTAATTAAATTTCTTGTATGTTTTATAGTTTTAAACATTTTTAGCGATTGATTTTTTGATTTGATCCAAAAATTATTATTCTAGAGATATTCTATATCATCAAGTCAACCACTAAGTAAGAATATAATTGGATATCGAAATAAGAAGATATTTTTCAATTTAAATTTTATCAAAGAAAGTTGTTTGATTTTTGACTTTGACTTTGAGATTCAATTTTGGACATTAGCAAATAATTTCTTAGAGAGATTCTTTTGAAATTTAGAAAAATTAGAACTAAAAATTATGCATTATTTACAATACATAATGGAAATTTATATTGTTAATCAATAAATCTTATTTATTATTATCATTAGAAAACTTACTCTTATGGGTTGTCATATTAGAAAATAGCAAAAGCCAATAATCTTAGATCCTGATCTGAAAGACAAAGAATATTAATACCAAATAAAAGGCTAAGGAGCTAGAAAAATGTAAATCTACTAATGGGGGGAAATTAAAATATAGTCAATACGTATGTTCCTGGAAATATTAGTTAGTTAAAAGTACCATTATGAGAAGAAGAAGTACTACTCAACAATTTATTTCCATAAGCTGAAAGGTTCCAAACCTAGTATATGAATTTATAGTTATGTTATTTTATTCGGAATTCTATGTATTCATTCATTAATCTGGATCATTCCCTTCAAGAATTCGTTTTTAAGGAGTAATTTTCATTGTTATCTTAAAAGAATCACTGAATGATAAATTAATGAGAGGTTATGCTATATAATTACAATTGATAAGAGTCTTCATTAATCTTTACAAGTATTTTAGAATAATTTGGGTGTTTGCTTGAAATATTCCACTAGGTTGATCCAGGTGATGCATTTTTTAATTTCTTGCAAACATTAAAATAATGAATCGGTTCGGATATTGAGTAAGAAATAATGGTAGGAGTATGTAAACAATAAAAAATAGAAGTTTGATATTTTTAAATGAATAAGACAAGATTTTAACAGCAAAGAATGACAAAGATATAAAGATACCTATTAGTTTAGGAAATTTTCATATCAAATATAAAGAGGATGATTCGAATTATTTAAGTCTTGCAAGAATAATTATTAAATAAATTCAAATTCTTATTAGATGGTTACAATACAAAAAATATAATATGCATGGAATAAATTTTTAAAAAGAAATATTAGCTCTTAAAAATCAAATTAACCTCCATTACCTCAAAATAGGATGATTTTATAACATATTATTATAAAAATTCATCATAAGTATATATTAAGATGATATGACATCAAGATTGAAGTTATCTAAATACATTATATTTTGAATAAACTAACAACAGAAAGAAATATTTCTTATAATTTACCATCTCTAGTAGATTTATATGTATTTAATTGGAATTTTTCTTCTGATAATTGTAAAAATACTGGGTTGAATAATAAATTTTTATCAAATCAAGAATTAAAGTCGGCATACTATTTTATATTTATTAAGAATATCAGAAATTCTTTGAGAAAAACCAATTATAAATGCATGTTAAATGTTAGTCTAAAGTTTATGGAAAATATATAAAATTTAAAATGTGGATATAATTTAAAAATGATATACATTATGTATAATTATAATTTGAGTTAATATGCAAATAATTTGAATATTCCCTAAAATCCTTCAAAAATTTAGAGGAGCAGGAAATGGCTGATATTTCTAATATGTAGATTCAGACTGATATGTCAATATAATGAATACAATGTTCTCCAAGTGATTAGGGATAATTAAATTTGAAATTAGATTTAAAATAAATTAAAATATATATATTATTCAATGCCAGCAAAAAAGAGAACCACTAGAATCGGAAATTGGTACAAATCAGACGATGAGAAAGTTCATTTCGTTAGAAAAAGAAAAGTAATACAGATTTTAAATAAATAAAGGCTCCAAGACCATCTCAATTGAGAAAAATTAGTCCAGGATAGGTGTTAATCTTATTGGCTGGTAGATTCTAAGGCAAGAGAGTTGTCTTGTTGAAGCAACTTAAATCAGGACTCTTACTTGTCACAGGACCCTTCAAAATTAATGGTGTACCACTTAAGAGAGTGAATTAAGCATATGTTATCCCAACATCAACAAAAGTTGACATTAAGGGAGTCGATGCTAGCAAAATCGAAGATGAGTACTTCAAGAGAACTGAGGCATAAAGAAGAAAGAATGAAAAAGGATTTTGGGCTAAAAGAGGAGAAGTATAAATTATATTGATTATTAAGTTGACAGAAGAATAATAAGTGGCTGAGAAAAAGAGATTGGATGAGAAGAGAAAGACTCAAAAATCAATTGATGATGCCTTGGTTTCAACAATTAAGAAGACATAATTATTGAAATAATATTTGGGAGCTCGTTTCAGCATTGGAAAAACAACAAGACCTCATGATTTAGTCTTCTGAGAGTTTAGTACATTATTATAAATATGTTATAAATGTTGTTGATTTGAATCCAACTTAATTCTTATACAAATATTATTGTTTTTTTAATATTAAATTTAAAATGAAATAAACAAAGTGCTTGATAATCAATCTTGTGATCTTCTACTTGCTTGGATTACTTTTATTTTTTAGAGGATATTTCATAGATCGTAGATACTTATTGGATACAACTGAAGGAAAGATGAAACCGACGTAACCCGTAATATTTTTGATCATTGATTCATTCCGTATTGATTTAGCAGTGAGTCAACATTTCACATTTTTCAAAAATATGACTGAAAACAAGCCAGATTAATCCCTGTTTTTTTTATCTTTTGCTGAAGTCCCTACAGTTACAGGTCCAAGATTGTAAGCTATGACAAGCGGCAATTTCCCCCCTTTATCCAAATTATTGGACAATTTCCATGCTTCAGAAGTATTAATCTCTTTATAAATCCATCCAAGATTAAAGAAGACAATATAATGTTTCAAATGAACAAATTTAATAAGAAGACTCTCTTTTCTGGAGATGATACTTGGATAGGACTCTATCCTGATTAATTTACAGTCAAATTCCCTCAGAAATCATTCAACATAGGAGATATGCATTCTGTAGATCAGTTTAATTGTGATAAAATACTTGAGAATTTGGATAAAGGATTTGATTTAATAGTATCCCATTTTCTGGGATTGGATCATGCAGGTCACAAAAATAATAAAGTATTAAATAATCCTGATCTAAATTAAAAATTAAGTCAATTAGACCAGATCATTGCACTCATATACGAGAAAATGCCAAATGATACTGTTTTAATAGTTGCTGGTGATCATGGAATGGCAAATGATGGCAATCATGGTGGAAATAGCACTGAAGAAACCAACACTTTATTTTTTGCAACTAGGAAATAAGGAAAGTTTTATCCCAATTATATGAAACACATTCCTGAACTATAAGATAATTATCAATCTCCTTTAATCAACTAAACTGAATATATTAGGAAAATCAGCTAAATTGATATTGTACCAACTCTAGCCACTCTCTTAGGAGTTCCAATACCTTTCAGTAATCTTGGCTACCTTATGAATGAATTTTTTAATAGTGAAGAGCATTGTCTTAATAATCTAAAGTAAGTATGGCATTTTGTTGAAACTGTACACAGTCGATAAGGCAAGTTTAGTTATTTTTAAAAAAGCTAATGGCAAACTCAATACTCAGAAGTTAAGACTTGCAAAGATGCTTTAATTCTTATGAATGATATCTAGGCTGTTTCACGTAAAATATGGAATGAATATGATATTCCTTTACTCAATTTGAGTTTTGTGCTTCAAGGTTTGATTGTCGTATTCTTCATTCTTGTTATGGTGATATTATTTTAAGCCTAATAAAACGATGATCTCATAACAATACAATAAATTACTGCTGCTTTTAAGCATGTCTTATAAAATAATAAAAAATCATCTATAGTCTTAGCAATATTATCAATCTTTTTATTTCTATTATATGAACTAGAAATCCTAATAACATTCCTCCTTATTGTGCTGATTGCTTATATCGATTTTGGTTTATTATTAAAAGTCAAAAAAAATCACATTTAAAATTTGAATTAATACTAATGGGATTTAATTGAAACACCAGATTCCATTAAATTAAATAATCGCTTCTCAAAATTGCTTTAAACTGCAGTGTTTTTCTTTTTCCTTTACAAAATATTCCTTCAAGGCAACTTATTATTATCAATTCAACAAAAAAAGTTTGAAGAGAGGTATCTCTATAATGAAATTATTCAACTAATAGTGTTAAGCTCAGTAATTGGCATATTTAATTTTATATCAAGATTAATTGACACTTAAGAAGATTCATCAACATTATTTAAAGTAAAAGACGTTATCATCTCATGTATAAGCGCCATTATAATTTACTTTGCTTTAAATTTCGAATAATTTTATTTGACATTTTAACACTACGAAATTTTAAATTAATCATTTTATATGTTATACTTGCCTGTAATATTTTTACATGGTTGTTTGTTTATGTATCATAAAAAGAGTCCAATTTTAGATAAAATAATTGCATAAGCAGGTTTAATCTTAATAGATATTTTTTACATTTATCCGAATGCTTAGATGGAGGATTAACCATATAAGGAATGGGTGGTCTTGCATATTCCAAAAATCATCTATATCATTTCTATATACTATTATTTTTCAAAGGATCCAATATTTTTGATGCTTTCTTGTATAGTAGTCTCTGATAAGTATGGGTTAGCCATATACTCATATGAAATATTAATTTTTATCTGTATCTACTATCATTGGAGGAACTTGGTGAAATTTTCACTGCTCTCATTTTTTGCTATGATATCATTAATTTGTCAAATTACTTGGTTCATTTTTGGAAATAGATGCACAATATCGTCAATCAAAGTGGATAGAGCCTTTGTGGGTGTAAAGGAATTTCATTTATGGTTAAATCCTTTAATTTTGACTCTGTTTTTATTGGGACCCTATTTGATTGGTTTGATATTTATAAAATATATTGGTCCAAAATTATGTAAATACGGAGAGCTGAATGAAAGATAAGGTATTAATATTAAATTGATAGGAATGTAGTGAAGAATTCAAATAATCTGTTCAAATTAATGTTCCTATTTAATTTTTATCTTCAAGTTTAATTCACTCAAATCCACAGTTATGAAAATGCAGGAGGATTGATTGATGTCCAATTTAAGTATATATTTGATAGCGTGACCTTGTTGATTGTTAGTTTATTGATGTTGTTGATTTGAGTTGATTTGTGTATGTATAAATTTATAAATGGAGTCTTTTGTATTTATGATATTTACAGAATTTGCATTAAATAATTAAAAAGATTTATTTAGAGTTTTGAAATGGGAAAATTGTAAGAATTACTCTTATTTAAGTTTAAAGCCAGGACGTTTGATTGTTATGCTTGCAGGTAGATAAGCTGGAAAAAAAGCAATTTTAATTAAGGCTAATGAGGAAACTACAAAAGTATATATAAAAAACTATAGGTTAGGACTGCAAATTCCCAAATGGTTTGGTTGTAGGAATACAAAGATATCCAAGAAAAGTAACAAAGAGAATGGGATAAAAATAAATTAGAAAGCGAACCACATTAAAAGTGTTCATTAAACAATTAAATTTAAATCATATAATGCCAACAAGGTTATTAATAATAATAACTTAATTATAGATATAGATTAGAAGAATCAACATTGAAGGAAGTCAGAGATAGAATTGAGAGAGTCAAAGAATCTGAATTGAAGAATGTTGAAAAAAGAAAGGAATTGAGAAAGAATTTGAGAAAGTATTTGGCTGAAAAGTACAGAACCTTACCAGCTGGAAGTTTGGCAGATAAAAAAGCTTAATCAAGATTCCTATTTTCTAAGTTGAGATTCTGATATATTAAAAGTATAGTAAACATTTAAGATAATATAAAAGATTATAAAATTTGTTTCTTTTTATAATTATACATCATTATTGTTACTATTGCTTTAATTTTCTTTGGGTTCTAGTGAAATAGAACTTGGCCTTCTCTTCTTGAGTTTAGAAACGTCCTAATAAAATAGAATTGAGATAATACCATGTCCAATTTTGGATGATGTATCAACAAATTTGAGAGTGATTTCTTCCAAAGCCTTTCTGCTAGTTTATGGAACAAGAGACTTTCTCAACAAGACGACTCTCTTCTTGGGTCCAACAATACCTCCCTTGAGCATGAGGAAATCGTTTCTGATTTCACCATAGTGTGGGAAACCACCCAATGGAGTGATTGCCTTTGAAGTCAAATCGGCTTCGGTAGATGCAGTGTTCTTATCTCCAGCAGCACCAATTCTGTAGATCTTTTTGTTCATTTCAGTTCTGTGATGGTAACCCAATTGACCAGTTCTGGCAACACTGTATCTGACATTGGCTGGATGCCATCCTCCGATACAACCAACTCTTCTCCAACCTCTATGTGTCTTCTTTTGTAAATGCTTAACACCAAATCTCTTGATGACACCAGCAACTCCCTTACCCTTGGTGACACCGAGAACGTCAATTTATTCGTTTTATTTGAAGACTTAATCTACTTTGACTTCCTTTTCTAATAATCCCTTGGCATAGTTAACTTTTTATTCTGTTGTGCCTCCATTGACTTGAACTTCAAAAACGTGATTCTTCTTTTATCTCAAGTTCAATTTGCTCATTTGAGTGTGAACAATGACTCTGACAACTTAGCAATATCTAAAATATTATTTTATTTTTATTACTTTACGATTCTTTTTAATTGTGTTTCCAAATTCTTTGGCTCAGCATTGGCTTTATTGTAATTAGTGAAAGCCTTCTTCTTTGAGTTAATCCAATTCTTATAGAATCTTCTCAAGGTATCCTTGGCAATTTTAGTACTCCAAACAGTTGTCAATGCTCTCAATCCTCTTGGTGTTTCGATATATCCTACAATACCAACAACAGCCAAAGGTGGGGTTTCAACGATTGTGACAGCTTCAACTACTTCTTTGCCATTCAATTTTGATCCTGGTCTTTCAACAGTTCTCAAGATGTGTGTCATACCAGCCTTGAATCCTGCAAAGGCTGTCAAATGAACTGGAGATGATTTATTGTCTTTTGGGAAAGCTCGGATTCTTCCTCTGTGATGCTTTGTTCTCTTTCTTGGTGTAAATCCAAGATTTCCATGTCTGGGTGCTTCAAACTTTCTGTGAGACATTTAATATATAAAAATATATCTTTGATTTTTTTTTAAATTCCTTTTCAAATTTAATACCCATTATACTTAAATCTCAATATTCATTTATGAACATATATTAAACTTTTATTTTTTAATTCTCAATTCATTATTCTCGAATCTTTTATTCTTCTATCTTCCTACTATTTGACCCAATTATACTGATTTACTCCAGTAATCATATAATTTTAAGGAATCAGCAAATAGACTTACTTATATATTGTTTTGGAATTCCCCTATAATAAATAAGAATTCAAATTATTTTAGAAATATTTATAAAATATGTATTAAAATCTCTAAGTTTAATAACCTAATTCCAAATATAAGACCCAATTGTGTCGCCATTTTGGTACAATTTTATCAATAACTTAGTTACTATTGGTTCTTGTGCACTGGGAGCTAGGTGTTAATTTGCACATGGAAGATAGGAACTTAGAACCAATAATCAAGTTGTGACAAATTACACTCAAACTAATATCCAATAAAACCATCAAGGAGATACTCAAAACAGGGTTCAACATATTAATCCTATGATTGCTAATTATAAGAGTATTTAATCTACTTATGATTTAAAGCATAATTATGCAAACATTTTAATCCTCAAATAGGCTAATGCAAAAATGGTTCTACTTGCACTTTTGCTCATGGCGAATAGGAACTTAATTAAATAAACCCTTATTTACAAAATCAATACATGTAATTGAATGTATAGGTTATAAAGGTAAATGCAACAGTAAATTAAACAATAAAGTTAAGTTACTTTGCAAGCAGAACTTACTTAATAAATTTTAATTATGATACTCACAAATATGGAAGCTATTTTCCCTGGATAAAATGTACAATTTTCATAAATTTAATATTCTCTAGAATATTATCAACTTATTAAAATTAGGATAAGAAAAGGCAAGGTAAGGAGACAATCAAACAGCCAGTGAAATAATTAAGCAAATCATACATGACGAATAAAGAACCAAAGAAGAAAAAAACTAATACCAATTAATTTATAATAATGCTCAAAATCATTACAGTCAAAAATTAAAAGAATGTAACATGTGAGCATTCCTGATTTAATATTTAGTTAGTATTTTCAGAATATATTTAAATAAAATCATTAAATTATTGTTAGTAAAATTAAATTATTATTGATTGAATTTAGTTATATGAGTTGATCACATTGCTCAAGCAATATAAATCTATCAATTACTATTAAAATCTAATTTCCAATGCATTTTACTTCTTAAATCCTTTTCTTCTCAGGTAATTCAAGAAGAACTTAAACTTCCTTATCCAAAGTTTCCTTATTCTTCACATAGGGAATTTTCAATAAATAATCGTAGGCAATTTCATCAATCATTAATGATATTTCAAAAATTCCATCTTCTTTGATCTATAAATGAATGCAATCGTCATTCTCCACTATTTAGCTAATGAACTATTGTAATTAAACTAAAATAGATTCATAGACTTCCTCCCATTCCCAATCAGATTATAAAATGTCTCTCCATAAAGATTATAAGATATTTTAATTGTTTTAAATCTTGATTATTTATAAATCTATGTTATATTTATAATTGTTGAACACATCAAAATTGTCAAGTGTGTAATCATTTAGGTCATAAGAAATAATAGCTACTTTTTTGTTCTTATCCTAAAGATATTTTATTATTCTTTAATCATCTTCATTAAAGTCCTAAACCAAATAGATAAATAAATTGCACTGCTAAATCATAAAATCTATCCAAAAATGTTAGAATTCCTGTCTTTCCTATATTTTAGCAGAATTTATTAAGAATTGAGATGGAAATTCAAGTTGCTTAATAATAATCTCTAGTCTATAATTCTCCTAAAATCCACTATCATAATATTAAATTGCTATTTAATTTAAATCAAACTATATCTATTAATCTACACCATAAATTGATTTTATCATGTTTGTTAAAAATGTTGAGCTTTAACTTAAAATACCAATTGAATATTTTAATGTTGCATTATGATCTTTTAGTTTTATGCTCCATTTATTCGTAATTAAGTCCTGTAAAGAATAATGCTCACTAGTAATTAAGTTATCAAACTAAAACAAATTTTATTATTAAAGCAGCTGATTCAAAGTTAATTATAAACTAATAATATTTATTTTCTATTATTAACATTCTATCTTTAATTTTTCTAATTATTACTTATCATTTTCTTAATCCGAGTCATAATCAGGTTTGTTACAATCAAAACTAGAATCAGCTCCATTATTGTCTTCTTTTTACGAATTTTTTTTACTTTCGTCTTTACTTAATTCATTTTCCTCTTCATCATATTCTGTAATTTTTGAATAATGTTTCTTTTATTCATGAGGAATTTTAAGTTATTGATCTTAGATTTGATCTGTTTGCACTTCGCTTGATATAAGTTTTGGTTTTGCAATCTGAGAAGTTCTATTAGGACATTGCAACAAGATAGAAATTTAGACTAATTATTGAATTCTACAATTCTTTTTCGATTTTTATTCTTTAATTTTTTATTTTTAAGGTTCTACTTGTAATTTTTATTTTTCAAAGGCTTATTCAATTTTTCCTTCATTTTAAACATTTAAAAAATCAGTTTAAGTTAATTTGGATTTAAAATCAATTTTGTCTGTTTATTAAAAGTTACTTATTTTATTTTGAATTACTTTTGTTTATGTTTCAGAGTTCATCATTTTTACCTTAGACTTTTAGGTTGGAATTGTTGTTGCTGTTGGTTTTTCTGTATTGATTGTTTAGTTATTGTTTTTAGTAGCAATTTTATAAGGGGATAAGGACAATGTTTCTCTTTCTTACAATGATACGAAAAACTTTTCGAAAATTGTATTAAGTTTTAGTAAAGATTTATTTAGGTCTTTTTATTTTAAAATGTCTATTTCTAAAATTTCCTAATCAATCCAGCTTAAGATGGTATTCTTATCTTTGATGAGACGAAGTATATTAGTAGATACCTTATTTATTATTTCAATAAGTATTTTAAATGAAGTGTCTTTCTATATAAGTTTATTTGGAATAATTTAATTTTTTCGTTAAGAATCCTATAATATAGATTCCAATTGCTAAATTTTGTTTTTATATTATTCTTTCTCTTAATCAAGGGCTGTTGATTTCTGTTTTTCTTATATGATTTTAGTTAAATGAATAGTCTTGGCTTGTTCTTAAAATAGTAATGATTCTAAGAGCAAATTTTTTTGTTAAAACTCTTATGCTGATTTTTAAAGTTAATTGCTTTTAATCTAAAGTTAGTAATTGAAGGTATCATTCATTTCTTTTTTTTCTTATTCGTGCCTTCTTCTTAATTGGTCTAATTGCAAAAATAATTTTTCTAAAGTTTGGTCTTTTATGCTGTTATCTAAATTAATCGATTCGTCTTTGCTTGTATGTTATGTTTTAGTTCGTATCACTTTATTATTAACTAAAGGGCTTTTCGATTATCTTTAATGTGTTTTTTACATTTTTAATTTATAGTTTATGACTTTAATTTATATATGGAATAATCCAATAAAAATTTAGTATCAACTCATTTATGTTTTAGGTCAAGATATGTATTAATTAGCTTTCTAATCATCATATAATAATGGAAATTTGAATTGAAATAATTATTACATTGTTTTTTACCTTCAAAAGAAAATTTGACTTATTTAAATAGGTTTTCTATCTTCGTAATTTATCAATATGATCTTTCTATTTATAGATCATTTTGTTCAGTAAAATAAGAAATTGTTCTATGGCGAACAACAGTATAAAAAGTTATATTTAAAGTCCTTTTCTATGATTAGGTTCTGTATATTATTTATTTTAAGATTCAAAATCACAAAAATTATGAAATCTGAATCATTAAACCCAGATTATCTTGAGTTAAATCTCAATCATTCGAAATAGCAAGATCTTAGCAATAGCACACATATCAAATAAGGACATTGGAGTGAAGAAGAGCATCAATAATATGTTTAATTTTTACTTAGAGTCAAAGGCTCAGGTGATTCTTAAAGAAAAGGATAGCCCTTATTTAAAAGGATGAGTTAAATTATTGGTACAAGATCTCCAAGTTAATGCAGGTATTTATTTTCATTATGAAGATCTCATCATTAAAAATTTAACCCTTTTAATCCGCGCCTTAGAAAGAATCATAAAAATAAAAAAATGCCGAAAATAGAAAAACCTTTAATGAGAAGTAAATAAATTATGAGATAATATTTTTCACAAAATAAAATACATTCTGAGGATGAAATTCAGAGTGAATGAGCATTTTTGATTTATGTATTTAGTATACACATTTACTCTAAAATAACTGACTCTTTATTTGTTTTTAATGTGTATTAATACTACTGTTATTAAAAAATTTCCTAGAGAATCCTTAATTAAATCTAATTCATTATAGTTTCATAACATTCATATAGAGATTTTGCATTACTCTAAAGCCTCCCTTTAGCTTTCTTCTGTGAATAAAATTTAAATTTTTAACTTGTGAGTATGAGTATGATCATAAATTGTGAATCATTTACAAATAAATTTAAAGTATATTAGGTATTACTTAAATTTATAATTTCTTTAAGGAAAGAAGAAAGAAACTTTCCATGTGCTATTCAATAAAAATTACAAAATAAAATTAAAAGCGAATATAAAATAGCACTAATTCTATTATTTTAAAATATGATAGTATTAGAGTCATAAATTAATTTAATCAAAATGCAAAATTTAGAAATGACTGTAATTTTAATTTTCTGGATAAAGTATTTAAAATTCTAAATAAATTAGAGACAATAAACTAAAGCTTGTATTAATTAAAATTGTAAAATTTATGAGTAGATAATTAAATTTATAAACATTTAATTTTAGTCCGTATTTATCATGTTAATGTATTAGCTTCCCAGAAAATTTATATTTCTAAAAACGCAAACATTTTCTGAAATTACTAAAGTGATTGTAACATAAAGATAATTATAGTAGAAAATATATATCTAAAATAGAATATAATCATTAGCTTGATAAAATTAAAGACCATATTATTTACTGTTAATATAGAAGATTCAAAATATGATAAGATAAGGAATTTACGTACTTTTTTCAAAGAAGAAATCTTTAATTATAATTAATATATAGATTTTACAAATATTTAAATATCAAAATGCAGAAATAATTTTCTTTGATATAAATATTTGAGATAAAGTAATCTGGTGAACATTTTAAAATTATACAGCTGTTTGATTGTTGGAAAAAGAAATTCGAACTTTAAAACAACTTTTTAGTTGTTAATTTCACTAATTTAGTTAAGAAATGGAGAAACCTTCTAAAATTTATTAAAAAACATTCTCAAATTTTGGAAGCATCCTAATTTTTCGGTTTTCTTGCTGCTTATTTTTCTTGAAAAACATGCAATACACAGAATTCATGAATGCCATATAGTTTTACAGACTATTCTCGAAAATAATAGCAAGGAATATCATCAGATGCAAAAAAATATATTTATGACATATTCATTCAGAATACCATAATTTAAAGGGCATTTAGATTATTATATGGTACAGTTATATTAAGGGGATATAAATGAATTAAATATCACAAATCTAATATATTTTTTAATGAAATATGAATACAATACTCAACTATCTGATTTAGGTTAATGGTTTTCCCATTCTGGTGTAATTATTGGATTCATTTATGCCATATAAGCAACAACCCACATTAACCAAGCACAAAATGTAGCAATCGTCACACTTACAAGGGTTATTCTATATTGAAATAGATTATTACGTTCTGTTTTCGGGAACGTCATGAGGATTCTTGGTTTTTTTAGTGACATAAGTATTGAATCCAAAACATGCAGCTACTCCTAAGACCATGTAGATTATGGATCCAACCAATATCGATGAACCATGACTCATTGCCATTTTAATATATTAAATAAATTATATAATAATATAGATCAAAATGATTAATTTATTTCTATGTTATTGAGAAAATCCAATCAAAATTATGTAACAGAATACTATTATTCATGGTATATGAGAATCAAAGTAGAAGAACAAGAATAAATGTAATTTATATTTTATTTACTTATTATCTTTACTGCAAATATAAAAATCACCATTCCTCTCCAAATAGGTCTTCTTCCATAGGTATTTGTTATACTTGCTATTCTCCATCTTTGGCTGATAACACTTAAATATATTTGTTTTATAATTTCGAAAAAAATAGTCTAAATAATACAAAAATTTACTAATTAAATTGGGATTCTTGTTGTTGATCGGAAAGATTCCAGTCCTTCTAAAATTATTTAATATCATATTCTGATTGTCCCTTAAATTAAATGACCATTGCAAGACAGCAATTAATAAATTCTATAAAATGCTTTGCCTAAAATAAGTGAGCCCCTTGAATGAATTAAATAAAAATATCAATATTTTTTTCTCTTATTGCGATATCCATAAATGGTTTAATATGCTCTGACAATACCTTACCAAATGCTTTTTCATATTCTTTAGATTGTATTGGTTTTGGGAATTTCATTTTTTCAACATCAAATTAGAATTCTTCGTAAAACAATTTAAATGTTTATAAAAAGTCTCCGGTCACTATTTCTTAAAAAATAATATCTTTATCCACTTAATAAGGTTCTAATCCTTTTGCAAGCTCAATAATCTAATTGGAAATGCTGATTTTCAAACCGTCTTTTGATATTATTGTTATCATATAATTAATTAATTAATTATAAAATTAATCAATATATTTATCAATTAATATATTTTTTTATAGATTTTCATGAATGGTTATTTGAGTTGCTTTTAAACGGTTTAAAAATAGTAATCCTTAAGAGGAAATACATCAGAAGAAAATTATTTTATTTTCAAAAGATTTCAATTTGTTATTCGCAAATAAAAATTTAAATAAATGCATTATGATATAGAAATAATAGTTATATTCAAAATTATAAAAAAAGATAGATTATTCACAAAGTGTTCTTTATCTATTCAGCCTCAAAGAAGTAGCCTTCGAATTAAGCTAATAGTTTAAATTAAAAAATACTTTACAATTAGAAATCATTTATATTTTTATTGCTGATTTATTTCGTGCTTTCTTGCTAATTATAGGTACGAGGTTGGAATTTTTTTTTTGGTTAATAAGGTGACACCATTTCCTTCGATTGTAATTTTTTCCAGTCAAAATTCCTCAGCCATTTATGATTCTTAACTTCATCTGGTGACAAAGCGCCGAGCCTATTTTCAGGTTTTCTCTATATTAACTAAATCTTAAATTTAAATGTTACCTAATTTATAAAATCCCCAGCCTCTATACTCCAGTCAACTGGCAATTAGGATCGTTTGATTTACACTTATTTAGTCAACATTTGATCCCTCATTAGATTTAGATCTGTTTCTTTGTATGGTCTTTTGCCAAGCATACATTCATGAGCTATAACTCCTAAGGCGAAGTAGTCAGCAGCTATTCCATGGTTTTGTTTGCACATAATTTCTGGGGCAACATAACCTAAAGTACCACTTATATCCTAACAATTATTTGGTTTCCAAAACGTAGCCAAACCAAAATCAGTTAACCTGAGATATCCTCTTCGATCCATAACCAAATTTTCTGGTTTAAGATCTCTATGAATAATTCCCTATGAATGAAGATATTCTAGGGCTACTATTATACAGGCAACAAAAAATTCTTTGTTAGAATAAGAATATTACTTGTCTGTTCTTCAGAGAGCACTCTATTATAGTTTAGGTGTGATCTTAAGTCCCCCTCTGTCAATAGATCTAGAGCCAGATACAGTCTCTTCTTATCTTGGAAAGCTGCGATCAAATTTACTAAAAATGGGTGTCGGATCTAACTAAGTATGTTTTTTTCATTCATAACGAGACGAATATGTTGTCTCTTTAATATTCTAAGTTATTAATTTCACTTACAGTTACTTCTCCATAATTTTTATAGCATAAAGTTCCCTGTTTTTTTTTCTCTAAGCTTTCCAAACTTGTCCGAAGCTTCCTTAACCAAGAAGTTCTATAAATTCAAAATTTCTGGATGATAGATCTAAGATCACTAAATAGGATACTTGATTCATCCTAAATTTCGTTGCTTTAAATGGTGCAATTTCCCATAAAATAATTTAAATTGTTTAAATGATAGACATAATTAAGTCGTTTAATAATACACATTATTTTTCCTTTAATTTATAAATTTGATCTATTAATAATATTGAAAATAGGCTTTAAGCTTAAAAAGGAAATTTTTTAAAAAAATTTTGTTTTTTTATCTACATAGATTTATATATATATAGATTAGAAATTTTTTATATTATTTTAAAATAGGATTTGATTTTTGTTTTTAATTACATATTATTAAAATTTATTTATAATAATAGATATTGAATAAGGTTAAAGATTCACTGAGCAAATGTAGGAAATTAGAACATGCAAGGCTAAAGGAATTGTTGAGCCTATTGTTAATATAATAAGTTTACCATTTATTATAATTAATGATATTGCATTACCATTAATTCATACTTTGAGTTTAATTATAATTTATCTTGTTATAATTGATTAATTCTGCTTTGTAAATATAGGTTCTAAAAATATAATCAATAAAGTACTTAAGTATTCAATTGTTGAATAATTAAAGCTTAATGTCTATTGGCCTCTTCTGCCTATTAATATAAATTTGTCTCGTTATTGTCCTAAATTGCCTCAACTTTTACAAACTTCTGATTTTAGGTGTCAAATAAAGATTTTTTCTAAATGTTATCTAAAATTAATATGAGTATTAATACCTTCGTTATTTGATCCTAAATTCTTATTGGATTTCTATTTTATTTCTCTGACTATTTTTTTTGTTACTCTACCTTCTCTTCTAAAAATCTGCATAATTGCCTTGGCTGTTGAGAAGTTGATACTCAAGTCTTTAGCAGCACTCTTAATAGTACAACCAGTAGAGGTAACTCTTTCGATCAATGCTTGTCTCTACCTGTTCGAAATTTTGGCATATTTTAAGCCAAACTTACCTAAAGGTTAATTAAAACGTTCTACCTTTTCTTTTTTTATCATCTCCGTTTTGGTCACTTGCCAGTTATTTTAGATGTGATTTGTTGTTGCCATTATTTTCTAAATCAAAAGAAGAATCAGAGTTTTAAGAACATTCAGAAGAGCTAGAAATCTATTCTTCTACCTTCTCTACCTAGGCAATCTCTTAGTCTAGCATTAAATCCATAAACTATGGTAAAATCAATTTAAATAATTGAAAAAAGTGTTGATTCTTATTTAGCTTTTATACAATTAATTATCATTAGGAATTCAAGATAAATTAAGAACATCAGAAGTTCTTAAATATTTTTCTTTTCTATTATCAATTTTAGATTTGAAAATTGAAGCTTTTCTTGTTGTTTATATAAATATAAAACATTATTAAAAATTAAGACATAATTAGAATACTTTAAAGTCATTGTATTTTGCTTATATTGTCATCCAAACTTATAAATTCCTCCTCAATAATTTATTCCAATGATTAAGGGGAGATTATCATTCTCTATTAATTAATATCTATCAAATGTTAACACAAATTTAATGCTTATTGTCTTAATTTTGGCTCAAATTCCTAAAAATCGATATTTAATTTATACCTCAACTTCTTAAATGTCTTTTATTTTTATTAATCTTTTTTTTTTGTATAAATTTTATTATTGCTATTCCTAATATAATTTGCATTCATAATCAACAGAATATTCTGATGATTTTGGAAATTAATAAGCCATATAAGGAATAAATTTGTATGGTGATTCTATCTTCACTTTTTATTATTACTGCTCTTAAATGGGATTATGATTGATTGTAATTCCAAAATCTATATATAATAAATGTAATTTATACAATCAAAAACAAACATCCATTCATAGAAATAAAACTCTTCTAATTAAAATAATGAGAATAGTTCAATCAATTTTAAACCAGATATTAAAAGAAAGGGATTTGCTTATTTTCCTTTTCTATCAAAAATTTACATCAACATACTCACTAAGTAAGGCCATATCTATCTAAAAACTTAAGTCAAGGAACTTTGACTCAATCTTAAAACTAAAATTCTTATGCAAAATATAATTAATATTGAAATTGCAGCATCTTAAGAGTTAATATCTTTAATAACAGACAATATTGCATCCAATAAAGTAGTTAATTTAGATTAGTATTTATCAACCCCTCCAGAATATATTATAAAACACACCCTTTCAAATCCTTTAGTCTTTTTCATCATTTCAGCTGATTTACTTTTAAATAGACCTGCAAACCCTTAGAAAAACTTAGAATTATTTCCTAATTGATCAGTTAGAATATCATTCTTATCTGAAATAATGTCAATGATTTCTGTCCAAAACTTAAGACATCTGCCTGTGCATTTAAAAAAGTCCTATCTATTAAAAAGATCTAAAATGTTATTTAAAAAGATTTGAGGCAAAATTTCTTTATTGTGCTTTAAAATTGTACAAAGAAGTTCTGATGCAGCTTCAACTATGTTTGAATTTTCTTTATTTTCTATCAAAGGGAAAAGGAGCACCATAAATTCCTTAGTATTTTCAAAAATTCTTTCACTTCGAGAGACTTCATATGTATTTATTAAAGTAACCCAAGATAATCTTTTTAAAGTCTTTAGAGCTATTATTGAACAATGCTTTGAAAATATAGACTCAGTCAAATTTATAGGCTATTTACTAATTGAACCAAATAAAAATTATTAGATTTGATAACTTGCTTATGATTCTTAGGCCTATGCAATTTTATCTTAATAATCCTCATACAATTCAAAGATTGTTGGAGTAAAAGGAACAACCAATTAGAATTTTTGATCTGCTTAAACATCAATTGTATTTTCTTATACTTAGGTTGAATAATTTTACTAGAATGATGCCATTTCAGCCAAAATCACTAAATTTTACCTTAATTGAGTGTGCAGTTCTTTCCTGAATTCCTCTAGAACATCTTTTGGAGAAAACTTCCAAGACATCATATATATAATTTCCAAAACATAACAAACAGTATTTATATGTCTAGATTAGAGAAGACATTTGGAAAAACTTAAGAATACATTCCATAGTTTAATTAATTCCTTATTCTTCAAATTTTGATATTAAACTGAAGAGAAATAAGTGTATAAGAAGAATAGAACATCATTTTCAAATTTGGCTTATTCGTAATTAAAAGAGTAAGGTCCTTTTTTATATTTGTTTTCTTAATTATATTGTATTATTGTTTACACTTATCTAGTACGAACAAATGCTGTCATGAATTCATCTGGTACTATTTATAACGTTATTGCTAGTTCAATTAATTTGCACATATTCTGATTAATCTTTAATTGATTCTTATTTACATTTATTTAACTCTACCAGACCTCTAAAATAGAAGAAATTAAATTTGATGAAAAATGTATTGAGCAAGGTCTTAACAATTGTAGAATTGACTATTTTATTTAAACTTCATCTGTAAATTCTTATTCTGATCTTTATAATTCATCTTTCAATACTTTGTTAAATTGATCGAATTTCTCATATTCATAAACAATACAGCCCATAATTGACAAATGTTCCCAATTTAATGAACATCTCCAACATTCTAAATATGATTCCAGAATCTATGGAAATAGTTTGAGAAGCATTTGACATGTATCTGAATAATTTTAAAATTATGGTTGTGTTTATTGATATTTTAGAATATGGTTTTTATCAGTCTTTTTGAAAAATACATTTAAAGTAAATAAATCAACTAATACACCAGCAGCATTAGGTCTTTAATCTATGTCTTTTGTATCATATTTAAATTAAAAAAAGTAACTAATGATAGCTCTAATGGAATTGGATAAAGACATGACTTCTTCAAAATCATCTCCTGACAACCCTGTTTTTATGTGAATCTATTCTGAATTTAATTACTGGATATTTAACTATTGAAAGTTGTTGTTGATTTCATTATTAACTAATTTGATAAGTGATAAATTAGTTTATCGCTTCTCTATATTCGCTCCAATCTTATTTTAATTATATTCACACTATCCCAATAACTACAATAGAGATTTTAAGATAATTGATATTTTCTCGGTAATTATTTTTGGGGGGAGCAATTAACTTATGGAGTAAACTCCAACAACAATGGTATTTAAGTATCTTTATTTTAAGAAAAATACTTTTGATGATTATAACCCAATAATGAGATTGCTAAAAAATGATGGTTATTCATAAAGATCAATTAGTTCATTTCTATGTTATTAAGATAATTCTTTTTCTAATTCATATGTATTTAATAAAAATACTTTTATTAAATTGAGTAATTATAATTAAAGCAATTAATCATTTTTTTAAATCACTTACTCAAATTTCTACAAAATTTAATTAAAATACAAAAGTAATACTTGAATTTTGTTTTTATTATCAAGAGTTAAATTTATCACATTTTCCAACAGTTCTGCACTTGTTGCATTGATTTTTGAAAATTCATTGTTGTTAAAATCGGCTAATACAAATTAGATTAAGATTTAGCAAATTAATTTATAATATGTATTTAAGTGTTCATCCTAAGAAAAGGTGGGTTTAGTTTTTTCTATATACGGTTAAAACCATTCTTTGGACACATAAATTTATTATAACTTCTTAATGGTGTCTACAGCCAATTCTAAAGAAAAATCTTTGTTTTTTTAAATATCTTTTAAGATACTCTCCAATCTTAGAAGTATTGGATCAATTATCCTAAAGAAAAAAGGTGCAGATTCACTAAGCCAAGTTTTAGTATTATACCTAATTAAAGGATTTTCATGTTCTAAGTAATTTAACATTTATAGAATTCCAACGCCTGTGTTGAGTTTTGGATGTTTCTTATAGAAGACATTTGTTATTCTACAGAATATCTAATACCTCCTTTAATCTCCCTGCTTTAACGCTTATTCAATTACATCTACAAAAATATGTTAGAACCTTTCGGCTATATATAGTATGAACTCTACGGCTAATTAATCATGATAATTCTAGTCTAGAAGCAGCCATAATTTTTCAAACATCTATTTGATATAGTTTCTTTCATTCTAATTACTTGAGTATTCATATTAAGTATTATCCATAGATAAAGATTCCATTTTTTCAAAAGGTTGAATATCATAATAGCTGCTTCTGGTAATCATTTCTGTTAACAGAAATACATTTTAGTGTATTTATGCTTGTTTTAGTAATTCAATTATCATTTCTATTGAGCATAGACTTATTTTATTGGTTCCTTATTCTAAGGAATCAAATAATTAAAATAGCCAATTTGGTATTGCTGAATGTTGTACATCTGCATGTTTCATTAAGAATAGTTGTGATCTGAGTAGAATTTAGGAAGTAAGTGGAAATAAAGCCTCTTATTCATTTTAAATAGAATATTTGGTTATTTCTACGTAATAATCACAATATTGAGAAATGATACTAATATCCATTTAGTCTATAAGTTGGTAATTGGGTTGTTTTTACAAATTTGAGATTCTGCCATAATTACTACCCAAGGCCAAAGATAAATCTTTTTCATTTTCTAGTAATTCTAGTCTTTGTCTGATTTTGTTAATGCAATCTAAAATCTATGCTAACAATTATTATGGTATTTAAATTTCAAATAACCTTTCAATCTTTAGATTCATGATTTCCTTGAGTGCTAAAACAAAGAATTCTTAGAGACATTAAGTTCTCTATTGAAAAAGTGTAATGTCATCAATTTTACTTAAGTCAGAGAACTACTACTTCATCAAGGTATTTAAACAGTAGTCAATAATTTAAATACATTCCTTGATGAGATCTTATTTTTGAGCTATTGTAAATTTTTTCAAATGTTCGTATATTGATTTTAGAATTAATTCACTTTAACTTGAAATACTCTCAATAAGTCTTTCACTTGCTTTCTACAATTCTCCCAGTTTGTCAGATTATATCTCTTAGTATTAGATTGTTTTCTTATAAATAAATCTTGCCAAGTCGTATCCTATATCAAATAAGGTCATGGAGACAGTTTCTGGGTGTTGCATATACCAATTTTATAAAATTTTCAAGGGATCGCCTTATTCTTCTATTAAAATTCTTCGCAACCCCACTTGAATATACTTGACTATTTCCATGTTTTCATTCAACTCATCTTCACCAAAGAACCAATTATTGATTCTCCTTACTACTGCATGATCTAATTTAATAAATAACAATAAGCATTATTCAATTAATATCAAATTCTCTTATTCTTAAAAAACATTTTCTGAAATTTTACAATATAGACACATAAAGTCTAAGGCAGCCCTTTTCACAAGAATGGATTCATCCTCCAGCGAAGCCAATAATGCATTAATCACCAAGGCTTTTTTATTTGGCATTTTCTCATCTTCTTACAATATGCAATTTTCTATATCTACCTATTATTGCTTAGACCATCTCTTCATCAAATACTTATAAGCACCCAATCTGCATCTCCCTGATCTTATTATCGATACCCACAACAAACCAAAAAATTATTTTATTCCAACACTCTCAGCAGCCTAATCCAATGAACTCATAACCTAATTTATTGAAAATCACTTACTTTTTTCATCATCTCCTCATTGGTGTCTTCCATCCCAACAATTATTGAACTTATTAATCCTCCCATGCATGGTAAAAGGTCCTTTTACAATGGATAGTAGTATTTCTCAAGTATGTTCAAAAACTTTGGTTTACATTAGATTGAGGCAAATCCAAAAAAGGGAAATAGGCCAAGAGAAAATAAAGGCAAATCCTAAACCAAGTCGTATTCGGTATTTGAGCATAGAATTTGCAGAATCAAATCATAAATGACTAAAGCATTTTCATGAATTGCTTTGTTCCATATTGGACTTAAGCATTATGCTAATCTCTTACATAATAATTTTTTCTTTGGAATATAGGATCCTTAATATGTTTGAAATACGCCTTATAATTTCAATAGCCACTAAATAGATAATGATGATAATTCACCTATCCTAAATCTGACCATTCCTTCAGAGTCTCATAATTTTTTAAAATTGCACCTATCTTTATTTTTTATTTCTATTATTCCTCCGATCTGGTCTTAGCAACACTCTAATTTTCAAAATTCCTATTATTCTATCTTAAATCATTAAACATTCTATATGATAATTAAATGAATATAATTTCAGAATTTATTCTAATTAAAATAGTTAAAACTCAAATATACTTTTAAGACCATTACTTATGTTTATTATTACATTCTCTTATTCCTACATTTTTGACTGTCTCAAATCTAGAATTCCTTCGATCCACTTCTATTCAGACTTAATATGTTCTTATTTTTGATATTCCTTTTACATTTCTAATAGCTAAATTTTCACTCTTTGATGATAAATTTTGTCATTTACTGAATTTAAGCTCAGTATTTATTCAAAAGTAGAACTAATCCTATGATTATGTTATAAATTTTAAAAATAATTCTAAAATCTATATCAAATTCTCAAATATTTCATCTTTTACTCTGCTTTTCAAATATAAATTATTTTTCCCTCATAATTTTAATATCCACTATATTAAATGTCTAATAACAAAGAGATTTACTTTTTTTTTAATTATTGTCCTAAATATAGTAAATAATTGTCCTTATTTAGTTTATTTTGGTTCTGTCCTCTCTTAATTCAAGATTTGAGTTTGTAAATTTATTGCTGGTTAATCTCATTTAAAACAATTCTTCCTTCAAACCATAATCTTATCATACTTAATATATCTAAATAAATATTAATATAATCAAGATATTTATCGATAAAAATAATCTTATTATTTTCATAATACATAAAATAAGAACTATTAAAAATTTGTTATTTCCTTCAAAGTAGTTGATAATTAAGCCTTACAGGTTTAAACGTATTTTCTTTATATTGCCAAATGTTGAAAAGATCCAAAATTTATTAGGTAAAATTAAATCAATGCTTTTATTTCTACATTCAATAATATTTTTTTCCATGATTTAAATTAAGGTGATTCTTAATAATTAATAATGATATAAGATTATTTTTGTAAATAGAAAAATGCCAAGTTAAGCCAAAAAAAGGCCTTCCAAAGAAACCTTAAAGAAACTAAAGCTCTTACAAAAATCAATATCCAAGAATAGAGTTTAAGAAATAAATCAAAATCTCATCGTAGATATGGATGATTTAATCAATTTCTTTAAATAAAATAAGGCTTTGAAATTGTATAAAGGTACTCTATCATATTTCAAAATTAATCCTTTGAATAATATGCTCTACTTATTGTCTAGTATCTAAATTAACTAACAACAATACAAATACAATTAAGAGCAATTATAATAAAGGGTTATTTATGGCCTTTTGCAATTATTAGAAGAAAAGAGGGTTATACCTCAAATCTTAGGTTGCATCAAATTGGAAAATGGAAATTTCAAATTGAATGATAATCTATTGCATCTATCGGAATTGATTACTTTAGCC
The DNA here is from genome assembly GCF_000165425.1 of Paramecium tetraurelia. Lineage (NCBI taxonomy): Eukaryota > Ciliophora > Oligohymenophorea > Peniculida > Parameciidae > Paramecium > Paramecium tetraurelia. Next base: position 37,594 of record NW_001799499.1, on the reverse strand, counting down.
TCTCTAAACGACGATTATAAATCTAGAAACTCAGAAAAAATAGACATTGACGAATCACAGCCTATTAATGATCAATATCTATTATTATTATCCTTGTAATTACTACAACCTCAAGTTGATCAATTCTTAAATCCTAAGCATTTAAACCAACACGATTTTAATCAAATTTATGAAACTTTCAAAATAATATAAACTGCTTCCGATACTGATCATATTAATAAATAAATTAAATAGATTTATACAAATATTGCAGAAAAAATCAATTCTTTTGGTTGCTATCATTTATCAAATGAAATATTGAATAAAACAAATAATATAGAATTACTAAGATAATATATAATAAAGAAGTTAGTCATAATTTCAATAACTTAAATCAATGAATAAAAAGTTGGACTACCCGAGATTGTCAGAAAGATTATACTCTCGAATGCAGATTCAAATAGCTTCATCGGTCAAAAGGGAGTCGAACTAAGATATCCATTATTTTTTATTAAATAATTATCTAAATAGGATGAAATTAAGGATTAAAAGCTTCAATATTGCATCCGACAAATGGATGAAAATTTGAATTGGTCAGAATTGAAGACTCTTTATTATAACACTATATTGCCAAGTTATTAGAATTATGAAATGTTAAGTGAAGAGGATATTATTATCGCTTAGTTAGAAATATTGGACTAGAATTTCAGTAAATATGAAAGATAAATAAGAAAACATATCAAAAAGCCTTCTGCCAAGCAATAAATAACATAAATTGAAAACATTTTGAAAGAAGAATCAAACAGTTCTTCAATCCCAAATTTATAATTAGAGAAGATTTCTTAAATTGGTTAAAAGCTCATTTCTTTTCGAGAAATTTGCAATTAAGAAAGTCGCTAGAAACCAAAAGTTCCTAAATATGCAAGAAAGATTTTAGAGGCTCCTAATAAGGTAGCTTAACCTGCAGAAAGTTATAATTGTTTATCGGATCTTTTGAAATTTGAAAGGCTTAAATTTTCGCATTTTATCAGATTTTTTGGTGAATATTTGATTAATAAAAATGTTCCTTATCCTTATTTCTTTGAAATACTCAAATGTGGTCAAAGTTGTGTTAGGGTAGATGTAAGAATAACGACAATTGAATAATTTGTTCAGGATGCTCATTTTATTAATTTTATGTTTGAAGAGTATTAAATTGATATAAGTGGATTGTCCTTAAGAGAGAGAGCTAATAAATTGGGGAATGTGCCTTATGATGTTCTGATCAAGAATCACAAATTTAAAGAATGTTGGGGAGATATCCTTATAAAATAAGCCTAATTAATATATGAAAATAGGAAAACATTACAATGGGAACTGGTAAAAAGATTGAAAAATGAAAAGGTTCTAGAAGTGTTTACTCAAATTGAAGAATAAGGAAGAAATATCAGTTGGAAACGATTAGAGTTACAGAGAGAAATTATTAAGTTGAAAAATTATTTATAGAAATAATAATGATAATTTGTTGTTTTATTGATTTATTATTATGATAAACAAACATAGAAATATAATAAATTATTGAGTAAAAATCTAAAGATTTGTAATAACATATATGCATAAAATTGTCAATAATTGTTCCATTATTCTCCCCATAAAGTTGTAAGTGATTTATAATCTTAATTATTTTAGCGAGATAAACCATGCTGAGAATTCGGAAAAAAGGTTCCTCTAAAGTTTTGCATTGCTGTTCGAGGAACTCTTAGGTTAGGGTGTTATGGGTAGATGTCATCTTCTAGTTTTAATACTTTATTTTTGTTTTCTAATTGTGAATTCACGTTAGTAGGTGGAGTATATAAGGTCCTGGAGGGTTGTTGAATAATATCATATCCTATGGCTGCTTTCTTTAATCTTTCTTCAGGAACATTTTAATGAGATTTGTAGACTTCACTTATTAAAGGAAAATTCGGATGAGCTTAATAATAAATGGTTCTTTTTTTTAAAGAGGAAATGACAGGTTTAATATTGATGGTTTTTTTTTCAACAGTTTGTGATTTCTTTAATTGAACTTATGATGTTTTCTTAATTAAGTTTGGGGTTGATTTTCTATGATCATCTTATTACAACACTTTTTCCCAGTGTTCTTACTTCTTTTATATTTCAATTTTATTCATTTCTTCAATATTTCTTTAATGTTCATCTTAGAGTAGTTCTTTTTATATTTCTTCATTTATTTTTAGTATTTTTTATAATGCCTTGCCATTACTTTCTAAGTCATCTTGTTAAATAAAGTTTTTAGGGTCCAATTCTTTATTATAAATCTTCTTTTCATTAAAAGAATTTTGTTAGGAAGAATTAGAATTCTTGTTCAATACTTTATTCACATATTTCTAATTTTCATGTAAAAATAATTTAATTAATTAATCACCAAGAAAATAATTAGCCAATTTAAATTTCTCTCTGAAATAATTCTTGAAATATGAATCCTAATATTTATTAGTAAAGTCTAAATCTCCTTTTACAGGCTTATACGATGATTTCACAATGGACTCACATTTCACCTTTTGCTTTTAGAATCCTTTATCGAATTCCTTAGAGATCACTTAATACCTCTCTTTCTATTCTTCCAAGGCCCTTTCAACTTAATCAAAAATCTAAATATCTTTCTATTTTTTTATTCCTTTATCCAAGTCCTCATTTGTTTATGATATTCTATCTTTTTTGAATCCATTTTCCAACTCCTAAAATATTTGTATTTCAGTTTCACTTAAATCCATTTGTTATTGAGGTTCTTGTTGGATTGGTTATTCGGAAATAGATTTCTTCATAGTTTCTTAGTACTTTCTTGCTAAAGATTCTTCCAAAACTTAAATCAGATGAACTCCTGCTCTCATTCTTTGTAGTCTTTTCTCTGAAAACTTAATTTCCGTATTTAAACATTAAGGATTTTGCTTGAAACTATTAATTTTCACTTTTTTTATTTCTTAGCGGTTCTCCTCAATCTAATTTGTAAATTTATTATTAAACCTTTTTTAAATTCAATAGTATTTCCTTAAATTCTACAAGTCCACTTCTATAAGTTTCCACAAATGATTTATATTTTTTTACAAAGTCTCTATCATTTTTTTCTGACAACTTGTTTATGTCACTCTAGAATGATACATTTATTTACTTCAATCCAATCCAACAAATTTCTTAGCTTCTCACTCATTTCATTTTCATAATATTCTCTCTTTAATATTTTCTTGGCTTCATCAAAAACATTCTTAAACTGCAACTCAATTTCCTTTTTCCTAGCATTGTGCTCACTCTCCTGAATTTTCTTCTTCTGCTCTTCGATCTAATCTGGTTACATAATAATTAATTAATTATATTTTTAATAACGCCTATTATAACAGCTCAAAATTATCAAAATTTATTTATATCACATAACATTAGCAGGCCTTACTGAGGATTATTGAAATATAAATGTAAACTACAAACCAATAGCTATTGTTTGTACAACACAATTATATTTAATCACTACCCATATTTAAATAATTAATATATATTTACTATGAGACTTAATCTAGCAGTAGTCTTTGAATGGCAAAATTCTATTAATTAGATGAATAAATTAATAAATATTATTATATATTATCCTCTTAATAAATTAATGGTGAAATAATAAGCTTAATACAAAATTCTAGATAGTAAAATTTATATGTTAATGTGAATTAAAATGAATTAAAAAGCTACAAGAATGTTAATGAAAATGTTTAAGCACAACTTTATCGAAGTAATTATATATAGGAGATGCCAAGAAGAATAATTAGAGTGAAAATATATGTTATGATGTTAATATAATTAATTTTTAATGGCAGAAAAGTGAATGTCAGATTGTTCCGCCGATAAAACTTGAGCACATATGATATGATACTCTACCAAAAACTACAGAATTCTTAATAAATACAATAATAACTAGATGAGATTGGAAAGGAAATGAGTACAAACTTAATAAATTTTGGTAGAGAGTATTATTGGTAATTTTGTAATTTCTTAACATTTTAAATATAAAAGCCATATAAGAGGATAAGAAGAAACCCTAATAAAACTGGAAGTGATTTAAATATCCAATTTATTATGAGCAATGAATTTCTATAAAATTTAAATTGTTAGAAATGTTTTATTTCTCCTCAATATAATCTAAATAGCGATTTCCTCTAGATAAATTATTCAAATTAATGTTGTCAGACTTACAGAACAGCACTTTCAATTAGAATCTAGTATAAATTGGAATTAAATTAAATTTATATAAGTACAAAATATCATGTTTTTAAATTGATTTCAACAAATATAAATTGTCAAATTTAACGTGTGATTTGTATTAATAATTACCCTCCGTCTGATGGTTTGGCTCATTTATTCAAAAAAGAGGTAGAGAGGACAGAATAATGATATGAAACATGGTTTAGAATGAATATGAAAACATCTATGATGAATATATTTAACAGAATTACGAAGCAAGAATGAGATCAAATTGGATGGCAAATTGATCCACTATTAGATAGCTATTATTTGATTCCAGTAGCGACAATGGCTGATTGGGATTAATGTGATTTTATAATTTTTTCTTGATTTCTCAAGTCTTTCTTTTTATCCAACCAATATATGTGATTGGCTATATATAAAGAGAATAAACGCTATGTTTATTTGGGTATTATGAATGATACGTATGATTATGATTCCGTGAGATAAATGTTATTTAGCGAGAGCGATTGAAATCTCGTTATTTTATATCACACGTTATAATGGACTCAGAAGATTACAAGGTAAAAGATATAACTTAAGATGACTTTGGAAGGAAAGAGCTAAATTTAGCAGAAGTTGAAATGCCAGGCTTGATAGCTTTTAGAGAAGAATACGGGCCAGAATAAATACTAAAGGGAGCTCGTATTTCAGGATCTTTACATATGACTGTCTAAACTGCGGTTTAATTGAAACACTCCACGCTTTAGGGGCTAAAGTAAGGTGGTGTTCATCTAATATCTTTTCAGCACAGGATCATGCAGCTGCTGCTATTGCTTAAGCTAAAACTGCAGCTGTATTTGCATAGAAGGCTCAATCATTGTTAGAGTATTGGGATTGTATCATGAGCGCTTTGGATTTGGGTAATGTCGAAGGACCCACTTTGATAGTTGAGGATGGTGGCGATATGGCAATGATACTTGAAGGATTTATATGGGAAAAGAGATAAGAGGCTAATGGTGAACTGCCTGAACCAGAAAAAGGAGAATCTAAAGATGAACAAGCACTATTAAAAGTTTTGAGAAAGGAAATTCAATAATCACCAAATAAATTTAGAAATTATATCGGCCATCTTATAGGAGTATCAGAGGAAACAACTACTGGGGTTCATAGATTAAAGTAAATTGCTTAAAAGGAGAGCTAATATTCCCAGCCATAGGTGTTAATGATTCGGTTACTAAATCGAAATTTGATAACATTTATGGATGTAGACATTCAATTATAGATGGAATCTTCAGAGCAACAGATGTTATGTTATCAGGAAAGAAAGCATTAGTTTGTGGATTTGGAGATGTAGGAAAAGGATGTGCTCAAGCATTCTAAAGATAAGGTTGTCGAGTTTATACACTTAATAATAATAATTCATATAGATTCATTCTAATATTTTAATTATTTGTTATTATATTTATCATACTTATTCAATAGCAGGTTAAAAATTATTAAAAATAAGTTATTTAATTCAATTATCCTTATATAGATATTTTTATTACTGCTACGGAAATAAGGAGATCATTAATCCTTTGCATATGTCTCAGATGAAGCATAATGCTATAGTTGGTAAAATCGGACATTTTGATGTTGAAATTGACATGAAGGTATTAAGATAATGGGAAGGAATCAAGAAAGTGGAAGTTAAACCATTATGTGATTGATGGATATTCCCAGATGGACATGCTGTCATTATTTCTGCTGAAGGTAGATTAATTAATTTAGGTTGTGCCACAGGGCATACATCTTTTATAATGTCTAATTCATTCACCAATTAAATATTGGCTCAAATCGAACTATGGATTAATAGAGACAATCGAAAATATAGAAATTAAGTTAGATTGATCATCTATTAATTTTGACTACAAATTACCAAAGGAACTTGATGAGAAAGTAGCGGCCATTCATCTTAAGAAATTAGGAGCTGAACTTACTGTCTTGACTAATGAGTATAATATGTTGGTGTTGAATAAGATGGTCCATTCAAACCTGACAATTACAAATATTGATCTACATATCATATTAAATAAATCAATATATTAATAAATATAATAGGTATATATATAATTTCATAATGTTAATATACTTTTTATTGATATTAATTAAAGTTTATTTGAAAACAATATTATTTTTAAACACAGTATTTTATAAAAAAGGTAATCCAAAGTTCAATCAGATAGATTATGAATTTTAAATTACTTGATCCTTAAAATTGAATAACATTATTAGTACAAAAGTAAGAAACAGAAAAATTTGTTTAATTGGATTAGACTTAAAGATATAATCATTTTTTTAGATGAATATTATTACTATTATCCTATTTTTTAAATTGATTGTAAGTAAAATGCTCCTTCATTTTCTCCAATCCATTTGATAATTACATAATCTGATTTTTCAATTATTAAATGTCTTATTCATACTTTTACTGCTTTTCTATATACATTTATTCTTAACTGGACAATTAAGATTTCATATTTGATATTTATTACTGTTATTATTCAATGATATAATTTAAATTATGTTTTTTACTATTGCGTAAAATATCCTAGTTTAATTCTTGTTCATTTTCTTTCATCCTACCATCTATGCTTGCTCTCTCCTTCTTTAAAAGGCTATCTGTTCTTAGTTCTAATTATGAACGATGACTCAGAAACCTATCATTTTTTTAAACTATCTAATGAATTTTGTCTAAATGACCTAGTATCTCCTATTTTAATCTTGATATTTTCATCATCTTACATTAAATCATCCTCTGCTATTTCATTCTTACAGTTGCAATTAGTACACCTAGAATTATTTGTTCTACATTCAATTTTAAAAGGGGAAGGGTTACTCTAAATTAATTCTTTGCTCTCCTATTCAGATTTATTAAAATCTTTCTATTTCAGAATATCTTTTAGTTTTATTATCTCACTAGCTTTTTTGTTTGTATGATTGGTGGAAACATGAGATTTTTGAATTTCATAATCTCTTGAAAGGCTTCGCTTTTATTTAATCTGTCCCACCGATTTTTGAGTAGCCAAACATCTTTTTAATTGAGATTCCTAGTAATCTACACTCTTCCTATTTCGACTATTTCTTAATTACATTGACAGTTAAAATTATAGATTCTCTAAATTGAAAATAAATTATATTGAAATCATCACTTCTTGTTTTGCTCAATCACCACAAGTATTCAACTTACTGGTGGCTGTCCTTCTTGATATGGGTTTTTGAGTTTTCCCTATCCCTTTAGATTGTGTTATTGTTTATTTTTATTGCGGCTATGAGATGGGAGCCTACTTCACACTTTTCTCAGGTGTAGTGGCTTCACTTGGAGGCTTGAAAGCGATAGAGCTAGGCAAAGAAGTTTTATGGTTATGCATGTTATTAGAATTGATAGTTATCACTTAAGACATTGGAGTTTGAATTCCAGCTTGAACTGAATTATAATTACTCAGATGTTGAAGAGTTTAATTTTCACTTTTCACACTCATAGTCTCTGTTATATTCGTATTTAGTAAATATGTAATTAGTAAAGTAAAGGGCTTGATAATTTTCTTAAGAAGCTTATAGCATTTTCCTTGATCGAACATTTTCATCATGTTTTCTAATGAGTTTATTTAAAGCATGCACTGTAGAGAATTATTAGTAGCAATCAAATTCATTAATTCTATTAGCAATTTCCCTACTTTGTCCTTTCTTTTAGCTTCATCTTTAGATAGAGCAAACAAGGATTAACTAGGTTTAGCCCTTTCACTTCGTTTGATGTCATTTAACTTTTATTGAGCTACTTACTTTTCGGATTCAGAAATGAGAAGTCTAAGTTGTAAATCCTTTATACTGTTATTTGTTTTACTCATATAAAATATTATGTTATCAATTATAACTAACTTTTACTTATAATTATTTAATCAATTATGGTCTATTCCGAAGTTAAAAACATATGAAATTGAATAAGAGTATAAGTACATCTATAATAATTATGGAGGTTTAACTAATCTTTCTTTAACTCATTTTTGAGAATACAATGAATTTTATATGAATCAATTTTCATTTAAGTTGGATGAATCCTGTAAAATAAAAAGTCAATATTTACAATCTGTACTGTCTTATTTAAAATACTTATACTTCTAAGTTATAATGAAAGAATTGATTTAAATTTAATTTAAAGCATTAAAAATATTAAAAAACAAAAATAACTTCGACCACCTAGGGACTTGAACCCTAAACCCCCAGACCCGAAATCTGGTGCTCTACCAATTGAGCCAGACGGCCATATTCAATTATGTTCACATTATTAACAATTAATATTAAGTCAATTTCAATTACACAAAGTCTAGCAACATCTTTTGAGGCATCTACAGAGATGACAAGTTTTTGATAACAAGTATCCAAGTCCGTAGGCAAGCATTCCTATTCCTGCAATTACCAATATTGGTGATAGTAGTACATAAATTACAAGTTTCAGTATTGCTCTAATGAATATTAAAATTTTGGGATATGAGTACGGATCTCTTTCTTAATATTATTCTCCAGGACAATTACATGGATTCATCCAATCATAATGAATGGATGAATACCTGCATCCACAGAGCCAACAAAAGTCATAATGACATTTAGTACAGGTCATATGATTACAGCCACCATTTTTGAGTATGTTGGCTTTGCAATTTGGACATTTTTATATTTTATAATCTTGCAATGCCTAAGCAAATACTTGATCCACACTTTCTTGGCAAGTCTTATTTGGATGATTTGGATTCCCGCAATCAAAACAAAATTACTATCCACAAACACATTATAGTAGTTTTTCTGATCCTTATTGAAAAACAAAATTAAAACAATCAGGTCTGGGACACCACTTCCCATTCACAACATGCTCATATTGTTTAATTAATAGGAATCTTCAATATTTGATGATATTACTACCTCTAATATTTCAGATAAACATCTTGATTGATATTTTATTTAATCTACTGATCACTCAAAACAATAGAACAGCCAACTTATGGACATGTGATCTTGTGCACTTCGCCAGATATTATTTTATTGTATAAATATAAGGTAATACATTTTTGGCAAAATTGGTGATTGCATTATTCAATTATGGCAATGTTATTGAGTTCATTAAAACAGATCTAACAGGCTTATTTGTTGGGTTTAAAAAGAGATGACTGTACTATCTATATTTGATGAGGCTCAATAATATGTCTTCTAATTTAAAACTCCTGAAGTATCTTCGAATCAACATCGTTGGAGAGTGATCGAAATGTTAATTCTGATATCATCAGATTTTCTGGATCATGATTTTAATTAAGTAAAATTGAGGACAAAGCATATGTTTTCAACCCATTATTTATTTTTACCATCTAATTGTATACGTAAGAGTTCGATTTAACTATTGATTGACTGCTCAACTATTAACTGTTCTCTAATTCCTCTTAAACAAAGATATTCATGGACTAAGGCTTTTAAATACTTAATAATATTAATTATTTTATAAATTGGTTTTATTTTTTATGTTACTAAATTATAATCTAATAAAACGATTAACAAAATATAAATAGAATTTCTTCACGATTAAATATTTTATTATTCCGATAACCTTTCACATTCCTCGACTATTTTTTAAAGTAATTCATTCTCACACTCATACACCTATTATTCTTGATTTTGAACTTGTCTCAAAAACTTGTGATAGTGATTTATTCTGGTCTTTCTATACTTTTGTATTTCCTTAGTTGCAATGATTGCCGTAGTAATGTTATACAATTACGACAGCCTCTCAATTTCTTATTGGCCCTAATTAAATTCACTTTATATAGTACTTCAGATATCTTCTATTCCACCTTTACTTAAGATTGATCCTTAGCTTTATTGAACACAGAATTGGTAATTGTTGTAAGTGTTTGCTTACCCGCTGCAATTTTGGCCAATTCAGCTTAATCTTCCCTCATTTTCTATTCTTGATTTGCTCTTTATATAAGCAACTAATCTCTATATGTCAATGACTACTAAATTGATTCTGCATCCTTTAACTCGAATCTAAATAAATCTGTGATGTTGTCTAGACTATTAAATTTTTTATAGACTTCTTTCTATGACATAAATAGAAATCATACAAGTTAATCCAATAATTTAGTTAAAGGTTCAATGTTCTAAGGATTACTTAATATAAGGAGGTTCTCTTTACCATATACGTATTCTGTCAAGTTCACCTTTTCATAGAGTGGCAATGATCCAAAAAATAAGTTCACTTAAATAACTAATCTTTGATACATTTTTCATTTTAAATTTATTTTCTTGTCTGAGCCACTACTTAAGATTGCTCTATGTACTATTTCAAATGAACTTATGACTTTTTCAATTGTCCTTAGAATGTACTTATTTACAGCATATACTCACTATTTGAGGAATCCCTAACATCTAAGTTGGGAAATGCTCTCTTGAATCTATCAATGATGTCAGCTGATGTAACTTACTTTTATTATTAAAATACCTAATCTAGGAGAATTTGTTTACTTTGTTTATTTCTGTGTTTGTAGATCTCAAAAATAACTATTGAATATCTTCAGAATAATAGATGTATGGCAATTCAGTTAGGACATTTAAAAATATTTCCATCAAACGTTTTCTAATCTGGACAATCTCAGCGTCATTTCCACTACCTAACAATTTTTCAGGAATTGGAGGAATATAGCATCCAGGCCACTTTTTTATTAAAGCTACTCTCAGTTCATAAAAGTCATTGTATCTTCTGAAAACTTCAAAGCTTCCTTAATTATCCAATCCCTTTATCAAATACACAGTATATTTAATTCCCAATCCACCATCCTTTGTTATAGCATCAGTGATGGCTATCTCAATTGGAGAATTTGGATATTCTGCAGTTTATACTATTTATTATTCAAGAGTGGGTTCTTCTTGTTTTTCATTTTGAAATCCCTGAGAATTATCTTCTTGTGCTTAATCCATGTATGAATTAATGAATTATTAATTTTAATTTGAAATAAATTAATATGTTAATATCTGTGTGTTGCTTAATATATATGCATGAAATATGACATTATAACATCAAATAATCAATTAAAATATTATTGTTGCTGACTAGATACATAAATATCTTGTAAAAATAAGAACATCAGAAAACCTCCAAATAAGGCTATCAATCCTGAAAAGAAGTATTCTATGCAGTTAGAAATCTTACTGCTCCTTCCTGTTGTTTATGATCTTCTAGAATCCACTTTTTATATACCAATTTCATTGGGTTTCTCAATTTAATTAATGTTCTCCATCAACAACTTTATTTATTTTCTTTATTCATTATAGATCATAAAGATGTTTTAGAATTTATTCTCTGCTTCATTCAATTAATTTTACAGATTTACTATGTCTTCTTAAATTACCTCGATTAACTATTTTTTATTTCTTAATTATTGATCCATGTTTTTAATCATCGACTCATCGTCAGATATCAATAATTATTATAATTCATTGATGTTATCTTGATTGATTTCGTTATCCAATATATTCTTAATTTAATCGATCTCCTAATTGACCTAATCAAATTCTAAATTTAATTATTTTTCCAACTCTATGCTATTCTATAGTCTTTACTAGTCATTTCTTGCCTTGGTGGACTGATTATAATACTCTTAGTAAATATCTTTAAGCTCCTTATCATTTTCTTAAGTTACGACTTCCTCATATTAGCTTAAAATTTCTTGATATTCTAACTATTTTTAAGCCCATTCCTATTTTTATAAGTTCTCTTAATCAGGTTAAGGTTTCATAGCAAACACATTTTAAATTTCCTGTTTTTTTTTTAATTATTCTTCAAGCTAATTGACTTCTTACTGCTATTATCGTAGCTCCTATTCAAGTTATTCCTTCTTAGACTAAAGGTCTTAAATTTTATTTTTTTAGAGGTCAATTTTAGATTCAGGATTTATAATATTAGCATCATAGCATTAGTTTTCATTAACTTCCACTATATCGAATTCAGCATTATCGATTGCAGAGTCATCTCTATCTTAAGATTTGAAGATTTGGGATTTTGTTTAACTATTGAGCATATTAATAACTTAAGATTTAGCTATCTCGTTTACTTCTTGGTCTTCCATTTTAATAAATTACAAATTTTATTAATGTCATATAATTGAGATTATCATATATACAATATACTATTATTAATAACTTTAAAAGTGACAATGATTAACTCATAAATAGTATTCAAATTGAAATTTAAAATATGAACTCAAAAAATTTGCTAATTTATATAAGCACATTTTAATAGAAATTAAATAATTTAAATTTTTTAAACAATGAGTAGTGAAATTTGGAGATTATTTGATCAAGTTTAACCAGTTTTACTCTTCTTGATGATGTGTATTGTGGTGTGGATTTGGGTATGGTGCACATAATTAAACGATTCAATTAAGAGGATTGAAAAACTTAAAAATGAAAGTCTCCTTCAAAATGGAAAACTTACAAATCACAATTCTTCAGAGAAGAATAATAATCGTAAAAACCAAAAAAAAAAAAATGATCACAAAACCCCATAGAATCCATAAAGCAACTTAAATCATGAAAATTAGGATAAACAAGATTCATAAGAATCAATAGAAAAAGATTAAGTTGAAAATTCAAAAAAATAGAAGTAAATTGAGAGTTTAAAATAAAAAGAGAGCCTAATAGAATAATAGTCTTATGAAATTAATAATTTAAAAATAGAGTATCAAAGTATCAAAAAAGAGAATGAAAGAATCTAAGAAGAGAATAAAGGAATAAAAGAAGAGAATATAACAATGAAAGAAGCTATATAAAAACTTGAATAATTATAAAATTAAATTTAATCTGAAATGAAAGAATAAAAAAAAAAATTGAATGAAATGCCATTGTTATTCGAAAAAGAAACAAATAAAAAAAATGATAATTTCTAAGAGGAAATGAAATAACTAAAAAATTAATTGTAAGGAGAAATAAGATAACTGTAAGGAGAAATAAAATAATTAATTGATTAAGTCTAAAATCAATAAGCAATAATAAATGATTAATCCTAGGAAGTAAGACACGATATTACTAAAGTTAATTAGAATCTTGAAATTCTAAATAAAAGACTAGAGAGAGTTGAAGAATAAATTTTAGACCAAAAAAATCAAATATAAAAAATAGGAAATCCATAAGAAAAAATAGAACAATTAACTAATGAAATTTAAAAAATGAAGGAGGATTTGAAGAAATTAATTCCTCCATCTCCTTCTCCTCCTCTTCCCCCTTCTCCTCCTCCACTTCCATAAGATGATACCATAATATCTAAACTATATAATTTAACTTGCAGAGCTAGATCTGTGTAGCCTTAGTATAGAAATTTTGTTAGCGACTTTTAAAACTAATCTTGTTTGATATAAGAGTATAGTTTTAAAATGGAATTTAAAAATAAATTAAAGTAATAACTAAATGGAATGAGGAGAGCGAGGGGAGATGGTAACTGCTTTTATACATCGTTTGTGTTTTAGTATTTAGATTTTATGATCAATAATTCAAAAAATGCTTAATATGAATAATTAATTTAGTAGATATCAATGCTACCATTTGAAATTTATTATGGAAATGAAATGTATAATTAAAATGATTTTGATAATATGAAATACAAATTTATTGGAGTATGTTAACATCTAAGATCATAAATTGAAGAAGAGAGATAAAATTAATTTTTTTAATATTTCAAAGATGAAGAAAATGAATTTTATGGTTTATCAATTGTATTCTTAAGAAATTTGGCTTTCAAATTTTGTTCGGAGGATTCAGAAATTAGTGTAAATTTTTAAGCGTTAGGTTTGAATTTAAAGGAATAATTATTAGAATGGGAATTCGATTGCTAAAGTAATGAAAATGTTATAACGATATTGAGTCAAAAATTAAACATGTAGATATTATATTATATATTAGTCATACGATCGTTTTTCAGATTGAAAACTAATCCTTTTAAATTTTAGAATATAATTTTTCTTCTAACCCAATAACTAAAATCTATCTATTGTTTCAACCTGGACATTACAATATTGGAATTCCAAAAGTCGAGCAGCAATTGGAATGATTTTATGGTTCATATTATAATTATACAGAATTTATTTTAAAAGATCAATCTTTGCAAAGAATTTAGGAGTAGCAAGAAAATAATTATTATTAAAGAATATAATTGATATTTAAGGTTATCAGATAACTAAATATTAAAAAGATTGAAAGATTTTCCTATAAAAAAGAAAGATTTTTGCTTCTTGATTATTCAAAACATAAAAAGCAATTTTATTCTTTTGAAAAATGGAGGGTAATTTATCCAAAACAAGAAGAGAAATTGATGAAATAATTATATGATCAACTTTATGAATTGGATTATTTGTTCTAAATCAATATTTATTCTATTTACATTGGAACTAATTATTTGAAATAAAAAAAGGACATAAATTCTAATAGAGTTATTTTAAATCTAGTATTAGATTTAAGCTTATTTGATAGGATTAATTCCCATTGAGCCTTCTAGATTTTTTCTATTAATTTAATTTAGAGTTAATATTATTATATAAATTATTGTTATAAGGATAAAATTAAAGATATAAAGCAATTCTTCTAAATTTTGAACTTCTAAATTAATTTACTAAAATCTTTATATAAGACTAATGAGAAAAGAACCATCAATTATTTATGAATAATTTAAATCCATAGCTTGCCTTCTTAATGCCAAATAAACTCACAGCTCCAGAATCTTTATTAATTCATAACAATTCATAGATAAATTATTGGTTAATATTTAAAGGCATTCTCCAGATAAGAACTTTAATATATCACAATTCATAGTTAAACAATAACTTGATATAGAATCAATATTTAATCCACTTTTTTGTTTTTTTGATTTTACATATGCTTAATTGGGTTTTATTTTATTTAGAAATGTTAATATGCTTATACTTGTTTCTTTGCCATATACACAAGAATTTATTCATTTATACCCAATCTTATTTTATAAGTTCCATGTGAAAGGGAGAGTCTCCAATTATTATGAAAGGGATATATGAGTTATTTATATGATATTTGGGTTTCTCAAAAATAGATATAAATATATTAAAGGAAAAATCAATCAACTTATATTTTTAAAGCATAAACTTTTTTCTTTTTTTTCAAAATTGTATATTCTCTTTTTTTTTTGGGTAATTGTTGCATCTGAGGTAAATCTATTGAAAACTATCTGACTTCTGATTTGCAGTTGCTTGGGCTTGATTGCTGCTTTTGTTAAATGTCTGAAAATAAAAAGGAATTTATAGTTTTTTTCCTTAATGGAGTTATAGAACCAGGGCTTTTAAGTTTCAATTAATTAAACGAGGATTATTCTATTGTACTATTGAAGTAATCACCAGACTTAGCAACATTTGATTGGTTTCTTCTTTAATGGGAATATGGTTTATATTTTGTGTATATAAAGGGCATATATTTACGTTCGGTAATTTAATCTACATTGTTGAAACTAAAAATCTAATCGTTTTGTCTATTTGAAAATTCATTTCTATGAGAGGGGGTTAGTGAATGGAATTTATTAATGTGAAGACTCCTATTTTTGAATTAACATGAATTCATTAAAATATCGAAAGCACAAAGGAATTAAAAATAATAAATGAGAATAAATCATTTAGTTTTTTTCCAAACATTAGTTGATCTGAGTTTAATTTGATTTAACAAATAAGTAGTTTTATCGAATTTACCGTTTGCATGAATTCTGATTTATTCATGTACACTGCTAGATTTCTATAGAACAGTAGGAGTATTTGAATAGCGCAAGTCTTTTCTTGTAAAATCATGGATTTGCTAAAATGAAATAGATTAATGAGTTTTGTTCTTATCTTAACTTTTTCTGATAATTCTTTGCAACAATTAAGCTGGAGATCTGATAGCTTTCAGAGATTCCGATCTATAAATTCTCGAATAGTCTTCATTTAAATTTAAATTGAGTTTGAGAGGCGTATCTTTTTTGAAATATTTATTGGAATAATCAAACGGGATGAGATCCAAAAATTGTTTCTTTTAAATCCTATAGAGTTTAACACTCGTAAGACTTTTAGCTGAATGACTTCTAAATTAGGTAAGTATTTCATCATCCCCAAAGCTCTCCTTACATCCCAGAATTGAAAGAGGCAATTAACTTTTATTTGAAGTTCTAAATAATTAGATTTAGCCATCGATAATAATATAGACTGAGTCAACGGGATCCCCTTGATGATAGATTATTTGATTAGGTATAAAGTTCAATTCTTAGATCTCAGAAGATAGCATCTTAACAGTTTTAGCACTCCATTTCTAAAAGAGTGGAATGGTACTTAGATTAGAAAACCTTTCTGATTCCCTCTTCTTGGTTTCCTAATCTAAATCTTTAAGTATTATTATTTACCAATAATCCTTCTGTATGTTTCTCGTTTGATGACCAGAAGGTGAGACTTCTCAAGGGGTAAGATTGTTTAAGTATGCTATTAATCAAACATCATAACTTATTCTCCAAAATATTGTCCTATTGATAAGTACCCTTGTGGAATCTAATTTGGAAATAGTTTGTCTATGGTCCTTTATCTTAAATTTAATCAGTTTGCTTACATTTCAGTTGGTAAATGTATATTGGCCATTTAATTGTTTGTAAGGATCAGAAATCTTCCAGCGAGTATGAAGTAAAACTTAGAACATTAATCTCCAATATTCACTAGTGGTTCATAAGGAATGGGACATTCATATTGTAGTTCTTTTAGAATTTTATAATATTGTAAATCTCCAATTTCCTTATTCATATTTCTAAAGAATGTGAAATCTCTCAATTTAGAATGAATTAATTCTATGTCATATTGAGTTTTAAACATTGATCTTTTGTTTACTGATTGTATCAACTAACACAAATCATTTTCTGAAATGTTCATAAAATAATAAAATTTCATACTATAAATCGAGCATTCATTAATTAAATGTAATTGGAAAATCCTAAACCACAAGTTTTTCAAACTGGCAATTTTGAATTCACTCAATAATATATTAAACGAAAGCAATAAGAATACGACCTAGATGTTGAAGACCCTATTGATGAATATGAAATTTTTGATTTGATTAAAACCATTAAGGATCCTGAACATTCATTCACTCTAGAATAATTGAATATAGTCAATCCCAGTGACATTTAAATAAAAGGAAATCGAGTAATGGTGTATTTTACTCCTACTATTCCTCATTGTTCTATGGCTCAAACAATTGGACTTACTTTAAAAATTAAATTGATGAGAAGTTTGCCTAAAAATTATAAAGTTTATGTCGAAATAAAGCAGAATATGCATATCAAAGAAGTAGAATTAAATAAACTGTTCTAAGACAAAGAAAGAGTCTTGGCTGCCATTGAGAATTAATAATTGTTAAAGATAATCAACTTTGGAATTTAAGGATTGAGATGAACCATGAAGCCCATATTTTTTATTATCATTATTGTATTGATAACAAATAATTATAATAATAAACAAATGAATAACTTATAAGACTCACAGGAAATATATCCTTGTGAATTAGGTATTAGAAGTAAACAAACAAAAATTTCATGAAGATTCGTTATTAATTTATTAGAGTTGTGGTATTTCTATTTTATTGTTATCCAAATGATTAAAAATTAATTTCTCTAAATAAAAAATTGAAATTATTTGGAATTTATGATTATAAATATATTTAATCATTTTGTATCCTTATTCCTTAAATTAAATCAAGAAAGTATTGTAAAAATAAATTATTAATTAAGAATTTTAATATCTGAAAGGAAATTCTATGTGGATGGCAATCATTATAAAATGTAAATATAATAAAATCAATTAAAGGTTGCTGATATGTTAATGAATAAAACATTTTTAGATAAACTTAATTCTAATTATAGATCTTTAAATAATATAAATATATCATATATATTCACTTTTGAATTCTGAAGGCTTTTCTTCTACAAATTTAAGATGTCTCGTTAAGCAGTATCTTCTGACATATCTGAATATAATTAACAAGACTAAAAATCCTAAGATACCACATAAAATATATATAGCTAGCATCCAATCATCGTTAGCATCATCAGTTTCAGTCAAATCTATTTTTAGATTAATTTTGGCTTATTGAAAAAGCAAATCATAAGCAATCAGATCTTGGAGTTGTTTATTTGATGAAATACTTTTAATTTGGAGCTAAGAATATTTTAAATAGTTTTACATAATCATGAATAGTAAAGATTGATCTGTTATTAGAACTATCAACCAAAATAATTGAGTTATTATTATATTATTGAGTATAATGTAATTTTGAGAATGAAGATCCCAATTAAATAACATTAAAATATGGGATGATTAAAGATGATTTTGACTTATCTTCAAAATCATAAAAAGCAGCGTAATGATCATCATCATCCTCATAAACACATATTAATATCTATTTTTCAAATAAATAGGTTTAAATTGGGGTTGAATCTTAAATATTAGTGAATTACAAAACTAACTCTGAGTATTCTTTATTAAAATATATCAAATAGATTGGACCATCAACACTTGATATTATATATTGACTTTCCTTGTATTCACATATTTTTGAAAATTCTAAAAATTTCAATGCAAAGTTCTATTCAGTCGAAATCAAACTGTCTAATAAATCAAATGTGTTTAACTCTTTCAATTCATCATCCACCATCATCACTTATTTTGATTTTAATAATATTATGTGATCATTGCCGAATTAGAAATCTTTTAAATCATCAATTTCTATTTTTCCATTAAATTTAAAGTTGATATAGATTGAGAATTATATACCTGATTTAGATTAGCTTATTACTCCTATTTTCTTACCTTGATCAAATTTGATACTAATTAATTAGTCTGATGTTGCAGTAAAATCAATACTCTTTATTTATTCTGGTTTTGATTTTAAACCATAATAAATAGATTTGCTGCATACCAAATAAAATTATATTTAATCTTACTCTAAAGTGAAACAATCTTTAGTATTATTTGCGATTGTTTAACAATTACTGTCTGAACAAAGAAATAAAGTAGGGTTTAAATAGGCAACTTTTTGGTTGTTTCCAATATAGATTAGATCAACCAATCCTGTATTAATCCAACTTGGTTACTATTTACTCCTACTTACTCTCTAAATTATCTCAAATTCATCTTTAACATTGGTGCCAATATTCGAGATTGGTCCATCAAAAAGCAAAGCTTGATCAATTTATACCATGCCATCATTGATTTGATAGTCTGATTCATTGTAAGGCAAGGTTTGCAATTTCAAAATGTCACCAATAACCTTAACCTTAACATCAACAGAGTGGTTTTAGTAATTATTGAAGATTACATTGGCATAGGTGAATCTGGAATATACATCTCTCTCCACAATAGTATTGGGTGTAAATAATAAAATTGAACTATATGCATATAGATTATTATCTAAAAGTAATATTTCAAAAATATCAAATGTCAGAACCAAAAATTTTTATTAGATCTTATAATTGATGACTTATTATGGCCAACTTGATAAGGATAGTTCTGAGTAGATCTATAATTAAAGTATTTAGGAGTTATTGTAATAATACAAATGGGTTTGAGTTTATAAATATTTCCCATTTTCCAATTTATCCAAATCTAACTTGCCTCTCAATATTCTATTCTCATAAACTTGTGCTGATTTCTCAGTCAACACAATCAATTAACTATTTACATAATAAATATTAATAATTTTGTCTGTAAAAGCCTTTGAAAATGATTAATACCAACCATTATTAGAATTGCTGACTAATAAAAGATTATTTTTTTGGTCTACCAATGCAATCTCATTTGAAAATTTACTAACCATAGTACAACCAACATTAAGTATGCTTAAGTATTACAATTATTGATTGACGATTTAGCTTATAGTTACTTGAGTGTCATTAAGGATAATAATAAGGCTTTGTTTCAATTGGAAAGTAATCACATTGTTCACTTATTGTAAAAGTGTATTGTTTTGATATATAAACAAACTTCCTTAGGATATATAAGCAACTATAATTTGATTACCAACCACAGACCCTTGGACATTTTTAATGTCTGATGGAACATTTTAAGTTATGAGTGCTTCCTTTTCAAATTTAAGTTTATCATCAACATCACATTTTTGCGAGTATAACTTTTTATCTTGTTAATAGATAATCACTATAGATTCATCCAAATAATTCAGTAATGTCAGCAATTGTTTATTTGATATCTATTTTTCAATGTTCCAGGAAATTGGGCCATCGATTTATCCCTGATCACTAATTACTACATTAGGTCCTGAAACATAATTGACTACTTAATATTCATTTCCATAAAAATCAGTTTCTCCAGAAGCCAAAACCTATAATCCCTTATCGACAACATAAAATTAATCGTAAGATAACTTGAATTAGGATATTTCATTTGATTAAATCAGGTAGTATCCTTTAATGGAGCCAATTGATATTTGATTATTCACTACTTGAATCACATCGTCATCATAATTTACCGGATACAATTAGCCATATGATACAAAAAAACAAGAATCAAAATTTTTATTAAAGATGCTGGTATTATTCAAAATGATATATCGATTGGTTGATTAGAGTTGGGATACTGTTAACTGAAATACTTCAATCTCACTTTAATCAACCTTTCTTAGAGTACCACATTAAATATAAAAAGTATCATCTAAAATGGTCATAAATTCTGGTGTAACTTAGCATTTATGATCATATTCGAGTATGCCATCATCTTGTGTATATTAGATCACTTAGTGTTCATTTAATACATAAACATTTTTTTCATCCTTAAGCACTTAAATGTAATTGGCCAAAGTCTATCTTTCCATTTTCAACTATTCGTCAAAGAATGTTAATTATCCTGGAGATAATGCTAGGATTCCACCGTAGAACCCTAAAATTTGAGTGAATTAAAGGTGTTGGTCGTTATTGTATGTAACATTAGTACCATTCTACAATATAAATTAAATTGAAGTAAATGAGCAATCAACAACAAATTAATTATTTAAGTATGTTAAGGAGGTGCATCTACCTGTTTATTGTATTTCAACACTTTCATACTTAGGTTCTGAATTAAACTAAAATAAATTGTGGATTTTACTTATTTATCATAATATATAGTATAGACTGAGTAAGTATTCTCTGCTTTCTTGGTTAAGATGTCGACTCTCTATTAATTATCAAAAGGAGTAAACATAGAAGTTACTTGAACCACACTTTCATTATTGTCAAGTTTAAGAACACTCTATAGAGGCAGCTTTTCTTTCTATTTATCATATTTTTCGATTCCATTTGCGTAATTCTCCAAGATCTATTCAATTATATGCTATATATACTTTTATCTCTTCTTTGTTGAGCACATAAGTTATTGAATACACAACACAGATAAAAGAGAACAAGACAATATACATATAAATATTTACAATTAAATTTATTAGTAAATATAATTAAATAATTCACTTTCTTCTACTCACGGCAGTTATTGGTCTCTTATGTTGTTGTTATTACTATTTCACATCCATACCCACAGCCTCTAGATCCTCTAAAACATTTCATCAATTAAACATACCTTTTAAAACAACCCAAACATGAGTATTCTCTGCCAAAGTACTACTAATTATTGCATTCAAATCAACCATTTCTCCATTTTCAAGTTTGATCCCTTTCGTTGTTGAATTTATTTATGAGTAGAAATGACTATGTCTAAATATAGCCACATCTCCTAACCATTTCACTTTTTGCAATCCATCCCCGCAATTAATAGCGAATTATTTATCCTTTATATGTACTTCTATTTTCATATTTTATATAAATTAATTAATCAAAGTTTCTTAACCAAGCACTTTATTGCATAGATGCCCTACAAAAAATAGTTTTCTCTCAACTTTAATTCTTTATTAGTTCTTTTTATCTGATATTCAATTTGTTTCAAATTATTTTTTAATTCTGTCATCTTCCTATTTCCATTCTATTGTGTTTCCCTTATCTCGATTATTTTATTTAATCTTTGTAAATATACTTAAAAAAACTAATCAACCAAATATTTCTAAGTAGATTCTAACTATTTATCAAATTCTTCCTACGTTGTTTGATCATATCTCAGTTTACGATCAACTTAATTAACTATTGAACAAATATCTGAACTTAAAAAATGATAAACCAAATCTGTTTTCAATTTTAGTTTCTTATTCTTTTCAATTCTTTTTTTCTGCTCTTCAATCTTTCTTAAAATTATATTCTTCTCTTATTATAATGGTTATTCTTCGATTGGAACTTTTTGAATTGCACGAGTAATTTGCAGATTGTGTTCATAAAACATCTTTTACTATGAAATCATATGAGTTAGTTACATCAATTAGATTATTTCTTGACCTGTCTGTTAATATTATGGCTTTTTACTTAAAGTCTTAAATTAGCCTTAAATTCCTCTCTGCTTGTAACTGTAATTCTTAACAGTTATATTTACCTTTGGCTTAGATGGTTGATATGGAACTAACGAGAAAGCAATTATAATCTTCCTCTTTTGATATTGTAATGAGATCTTATTCTTCATCATAATAAGTAAAACTATCTAATTCAAATTGAGGTTCAATTGAGCAGAATATATCAAGGAAGTCTTAATATTTGGAATATCTCTTGAAGTTATACTCCTTATCTAGTAATATCACTTTTAATTTCATAAAAGAAAATATAATTTCTTTTACAAAGAATATTATTATTTTTAATAGGAATTAACATAAATAATAGTTAAAATAATTAAATTATTCTTTTTATATGTTTATACTATCATTCTAACATAGCTAATTTATCTGTATATTCGTTTGATTCTTATTGTTATTAATGTTATTATTATTATTATTATTCCTATTATTAAGGTAATGGCACAAATTATTATTATTATTATTATTAAGGTAATGGAACAAATTATTATTATTTTGGTTAAGTAGTTTTGCATACTTATTATTCATATTTTCCATATAATTCATTAATCTCATCTTCATCACCAACTTTATATTATTAATACATTTAGTTCATTTCATCATTTTTCTATTTCTATTCCTACATATCTGCAAAAGCATCTCTTAACTTGTCTTAATCAATGGATGATTAGATATCTTTCATAACTTGGTTGGTCTGATTGATAATATCTGCCATTTCTTTATCCTATTGTTTTATAATGATATCAATTTTACAGACTGCATTTAGTCCACAGAGATGATAGATTTTTCTATGATCTATTCTTTCTCCATGATATTATCAAGAAACTTATCATACAACAATTTTCTTTATAACACAAACTTAGCCTAATCTCTTTTGTTACTTTAAATTAATGTCTATGATTATCAGATTGAATATACCCTTATTTCCTTTTCGTAGGTCTCAATTTATAGGTCAATTTACTTTCTCTTGTTTCTCAATTCATCTCTATTGTGTTGCAATTTCATTCTCATCTTTTCTCCCTCACTTAATTCCTTCTTTTGTGATGGGAATTAAGATTTCGTTGGGTAGGAAGACTACTATTATTTCTGTTGTTTCTTCTGCTTCTCCTCTTTACCAAACAAACTGCCCATGTCTGTATTTCTTTATTTTATAGATTATTATAATTATATATTTATATAAGCAAACAATAATACATATAATAACTATCAATTATGGCATTTTGAATTTTTAATATATTAACTTTCTGCGACCTGGCAATTCTTTCTCAATAAATCGCCAACTATAATCGAGTTCTTTTTTGGATTCTTGAAGACTTCACTTTGAGTATTAGCACTTTTATTTCGTTTTCTTAATTCTATGTAATCATCAACGACATATTTCAACCATTTCCAGGCGTATTTCAGGGAGATAGGCTTTTCTTAAGGATGACAGACACGAACCATATCGAGAACGCAATTAAGGAATTTGGTTTCATCTGGACCCTGGTGCAATTAATTCGAAAGGATCTCATTTTCCTATTAAGTCTCTCTGTATTTATAGTGTAGATGCTCTAGTTCTTCACTCAGATACTGAGACAATAATACCTCAATTGTTATTGATATTGCATTAATTATAGGACTTTCTCATTAGCAATGCGCAATTGTTATTCTAAAGATGTAGATTCAGTTTCATTCTAAAAAAAAATCTCCTCCTTCATAGATAATGGAGAGAACTCTTATGAGTAGCTCATTTTATTAACTGTTAATTTAATTAATTCAAAATATAAATGATTTTAAAATGAATAATTCTCGTCTTAATTAATACTTTTTTTGGTATTTAATGAATTCGAATGAAGTTTTATTTTGGATCAAAAATCCAGTGTCAATAGCAGGTGAAAATATTAATGGGATCTGCTATCTAAGGTTGATTGACGACATTTAACAAGCCAATGTTTAACTAATATTTGTTGCAATCGAATATTCTAAAATTTTACATAAACGATAGGTAATGCATTTTTATATTTTTTTGATTCCCTATGATGCAAACAACCCTCAGATGATTCCAGAGAAATTATTAGAAAAAAACAAGCAAGTTCAAATTACCTTAGATAGTCCCAGAAACTTCAAAATTTCCTAATCAAATCCAAAAAAAAAATATGAATTGCAAAACGGAACTATGTTCCAAGTTACAAGACAATATGGAGTCAATGAAGATTACACTCATATCTAGGATCTTTATAGAGGGGTGATTAAAAGTGGGGATTATAAACTACCGTTTTAAGTACCTACTAAATTTGGTATGAATTCTAGTTTTGTATATCGGAACTCTGATGGTATGATCTTATCATGAATTTAGGATTGTAATAGGCTAAAATCCAATATAAAATCTATTTAAAAATAAGTGATTTGCAATCAAATTAAGTAATAATATAAAAGAGCATTCCAGTTTATATCAACAGTAGATTTAAGTTTACCGAGTAAAAAAGAGAGAGTGAAGGTAACATTGTATAGTTCTTCTGTATTCATCGGGGCATGATTGAACTAAGTATCAGAACTGCAAAGAATCTTTACAAGCCTGGAGAAGTACTAGAATTAGAATACATTTTAAATACTACCAGAGCTTAAAGATGCATAAGTAAAGTGGAAGTGAAGTTGAATCATTACCTAAGTTTCATAGATGATGATGAAAATGAGAGAGTGATCAAAAATAACACGCTCTACACAACTGAATTGCCTGGGAATCCGGCAGGAAAGAGAAGTGATATCTTAAAGCATTCAATTACAATTCCTAATGATTTGGCAGCCACCGTCAAAATGGAATTTATTAAAAATCATTACATTTTATAAGTGCAAGCATTTTCAGTAATTAAATAATATATATAATATAGGATGGACTACTAACTTCATTGGCTATTCCAGTTATATGTTAAATTCCAATAATCATATTGGAGAGAAGAAAACAAGAGAAGCCGAACCTTGATGATTGGAAATTCATTACCCAATCACAAGATAACAATTCTTTTTCCTTATTCACATCTTAGTAATAATAATTATTTAATTGATAATATATATTAATATTTATTTTTGAAATGATTACTAAATTGGAAGCAAAAAACCAAAACTTTCTAAATTTAAGTAACTAAAGTAATTACTATTATCTAAGAATAGACTGAAGTATTTTTGAAAACTTAGAAAAATAAGCAATCCCTTTTGAAAGTTCATCTAGATCTTAAGTGTATCAACTATGCTTAAATGAAGCAATACTTAACAAATAGATCTGAATTTATTAAATTAAATATTCCAGCCAATATAAAGAAGTAAAATACAAAGGTAGATTAACCACAACCACCTTTGTAACCTTAATAACCATTAAATTAAATATAGTAGCCACAATCATCCAATTAACAATAACAATAATAATTTGGTTTTGTTCAAGCCAATTAATTAATGCCCAAGAAGAGATTTCAACCTCCAACCAAAGTGGGTGACAAAGGCAATTAAGAACAATTAGCCTTAAAAAGTGAAAAATAACAAAACAAAACCAATTTTGAAGATAACATTATTAATAAAATTGAATCTGACATCATTGAAATCATGGACAGACCAACCCAATGGACTGATATAGTTGGTTTGGACCATGTGAGAGATCAAGTAGTTGAAATAGCTTTGTGGCCTTTGGAGAATCCAAAATTGTTTGAAGGGATCATAGCTCCAGGAAGTGGATTGTTGTTATTTGGGCCACCAGGAACTGGTAAAACTATGATAGGAAAAGCCATAGCAAGTGAAGGAAAAGCGACTTTCTTTTCAATTAAAGCTTCCACATTGACATCTAAGTATGTTGGAGAAGGAGAAAAGACTGTGAGAGCTTTATTTGCATTAGCCGCTTAAAGATAACCTAGTGTGATATTCTTTGATGAAATCGATTCTCTGTTATGTGCTAGGTCTGAGAAAGATAATGAAACAAGCAGACAGATTAAAACAGAATTCATGGTTCAATTAGAAGGAGCAACAAGAGGAGGATGTGAAAGAATAGTGTTTATAGGAGCTACAAATAGACCTTAAGAATTAGATGATGCAATTAAAAGGAGATTTTAAAAAAAGATATATATCCCATTGCCTAATTAGGAGGGAAGACAATCGTATTTTGAGACCTTAATCATTAAAGAAGCAAAGGAGGGGAAGAGAATTGAAATGAATAGTTCAGAATTGCAATCTTTGGTAGAATTGACGAAGGGATATTCTGGAGCTGATATTAGAAATTTAAGTAGAGAGGTAGACATTAGTTATTAATTGGTAGGCTTGTATGTATGCTATTAGAGATGCTGCTAAAATGTACACAATCAAAAATTTGAAATTGGATTAAATCAGAGCAACTACTATAGAGGATTTTAAGAGAGCTCTCTAAATTGTGAAACCAACAGTGAATCAAAATGATTTGAAGGACTATTTGAAATGGAATTAATAATTTGGATCCTATAATTATGATGCAGAAAGTTTAGATACTTGAATTCTTATGTTAGTTTACATATATTTTTAAATGTCATAGTTTTAGACTTTTTTATCTTTCATCATCTTGAGAAAAGGCTTATTCAATTGTGATCATGCTTTTTCTAGGTCTAACAGATATATTTTATAGTTAGCCCAATCTATTCTTACCTAGAGTTGTCAATCTTGACTTTTATGTTTTCTTCTTTCTCTCATTAACTTTGATATTGATCTACTCTAAAATTCTCTCCAAATTACAATGAGGATAAAAGAATTAATAATCCTATTATTAATCGTATCTCTCTTTATCCTCTATAATTTGAGACTAGACATATTCTTCCCATAAGATTCTCTTAATTTCTAAATCTCTGGTTATTGGATTTTCATTTAAATGAAAAAACATAGACTATTGATTTGCCTTTTGACCTGAACCCAAAGGGGATTCAAAAGACTACAGTTCTTCAATCTTCTACAATTCTACAATTTCTGGAGGTTTAAATTCGCTTTTCTTTGCTTTTAAACTCTTCTATTTAAATTTTTCTACTTTTTTTTATTATCCTTATTGATTTTAACTTTATTATGATATTTGTCTTAAGGTAATTAACTTTTATAATCCATTATTGGATGTTTTATTTGTTTTGCTAGTACCTACATCACTGTCTTCACTAATTTATTCTTAACTAGGACGTAAAGGTGTTTAATTTAAAAAGGGATTGGACTAGTCTTGCTGTTATTGATCCCCAGAGATATCAGAATGAATTTTATTGAATTGTTTTTTTGTTGGCTCTATAAACTGTAAATCCATATTCTTTATTAGTGATTCGTCTAGAGATTCTTCGCGCATCAAATTTGAGTCCAATGCATAAGAGATCAACTAATATTAGATACCTCCTCTATCTAAGAGTGATTTCTAAATAGTGTGTATAAGCTTACATGACTTTTTATATAGGATCTTTATTTAAACTATCGTTTTTGGGTGATGTTTTCTTATCTTTTCACAATGACTCTAACATTTGGGTAATAAAACACAAAGGGACATTATAAAACTTAATGGTTCTAATAACATAGTTCACATCCTTAGACTTTGACTCTCTCCTTCAATACGACCTTACTTTTGGCTTCCAAGAATTTCTCGTATTCTTAGGGATACTATTTCAATAGACTGAAGAATTAAGTTTTATTGATAAAGGCAACTCGGACTGCTGTAATTGCTTTTCCAGCATAAGGTAATCTGTCACCGGTAATAAAGAACCTTTCTCCTAAGATATGATTTTTCTTTAAGAGACTAACTTAATGCGTTTTACCAGATTCTACATTAAGAATGTTATTGTTTAATTACAATTATTCAATTGAATCGACAAAGAGATTTCCCCCTTCAAAACAAAACACAATTCTTCAACTTCTGTATCTGCTGCACATATCTATTCGTCTGGTGTATATTGTCTTTCTTGAAATAACTAGCAGAGTAAATCTAAGAATCTAGCTAAATCATACGTAATAATATACTCTAGTGAGAAAGTGGATTTAAAGAGTTTGGATTTCATTATGTATTTTTTGTAGATGTCTATCTTCAATTCATTTTTTAAAGAAGGTTCCAATGAATTTAGCAATAATTCACATTCGCTGTCTTAAGAGTGATCTACTTGTATAAAATATTCATAGAATTTCTTGACTTTATTTTGTAATTATTTATTCACTCCTCTCTAACCTATGAATTGCTAAATCAAATTCATTTTGTATCTTTAATTCTTTTTATTCTCATTCAATTGACTGAATATTTACCCTATGCTTGAGATTGTGTATGCAAATACAACACTGCTGAATACAGCTACTCCGACTGTGAAAATCTTCTCAACACTACTCTAAGGAGTGATATCACCATATCCAATTGTCAATGTCGTTATAGAACTCCAATATATTGAGTTGATGTATCGAATCTACCAACTGTCATCTTCCAACTCTAAGGCATTTATCCAAGTATTAGTCATTCTATAAGATATTCAAGTACATCTTACCCATAATCTCCTTACAGAATTCCCAAATAATGCCAAAAACAACCGAAAAGATGAGACAAAAATATAAATTATATCATCAATCTCAACACATCTATCAAAGTCTAGTAATTCGTTCTCAATCCAAATACTTCTTCTAATTAGTCCGATAAAAACTTCAATGTCTTTACTTTCACCAACACAGAAAACTCCAACCAATTAGATTATACATAATATGCACTGACCAATAAAGGCAATACATTTAATAAATCATAAAAAAATGATTTCTTGAAATAATGTTTGGCTACCTATTTTTAATCCATAATCAACACTCCATGTTCATAATAGCCTGTCAAAAATGTTAACACTATCTCCATTAAATACACGTAGACTGGCAAATAATTCAAGATGAAATTCAAAATAGGATCCTAGATTTAAATAAAAAAACAAATCTTCAAAGGAACAAATACCATCTACCATGATAGCACAAATAACATGAAAAAATCCCATAATATTTTAATAGTGCTTGAAGGATCTATTACAAAGAGACATCTATGAACAAATGTCTCCAATCCATTTCTTATAATTTTATAACACACATTATTCTAAATATATGATTTTATAATTTGCTATTAATTTAATCACAACATTACTTTAAATTTCTTTTTAATTCTCTATCTTATCAGTTTATTCTCTTCGTAAAATTGATAAACTCCTGTTATGTCATTTATGGCAGTGAATTACTTTCGATTCATGAATGAAAACTTAGATTTTTCAGAATTAATTAGAATAGAAATCACAAATCTGACTACATAGGTCATAATTCTCAAGGAACCCCTCTTCCATATTATATTCGTCCATCCTCCATCTACAGGTACCAAATCTTCAGTTTTATACTATCTTTCAGCATGTTCAACTTTACTTTATGATCCGAATCTCATAGTTTCAGATCCCTTTTTACTGGGACTTTACTCCGATTCCGATGAACTTATTGAAGGTTCTTCTTCCTAATTATTTTACCCTGCATCCAGAATCGCTCGATTATCTGAATCTAAAATTGTTTATTTCATTCTATTGAATCCCTCGCTCCTTTACGTAGGCAATACTGAAATTTAATCATATTTGGTGTACAATATTAATCTGTTGAATACCGAAACGTAATCAAATTAGAGATATCATGTCCTTCCGTGACTTTTCTCGGACTTACCATTGGTTGATCCATTTATTAATTAGTATTAATTCAATAATTTAAATAAGGATTATCAAAAAACATTATCTAAACACTTAAATTCAATAATTATTATTATACATATCATTATTATTAATCATTCTTTATCAATTTGAATAGACTTGATGTTTCTCCTATATTAGAAAATTCTATCGAAAAAGCTTGCAACTAAATTTATCATTAAATCTATCATACCTCAGTCTGTAATTCATGAGTCTTTAGCATTTTTTTATTGATCAGATGTTTCAAGAAAATTGTCAAATATTTGATCATTTTCACTTGCTATCCTTTTTCCTACTCGTTACGCTTTAACAATTACCTTTATATTTGAGCAGAACTAAATGCAATAATTCACATAATAATTAAGGTATTCCTGAGGCACATGATATTACTGTACTATCATGCACATCATCTCCAAAGAGTTTGGTGTAATATCAATTGTAACCAAGGCATCCATTAAACTATTTCTATTCGATATTATTACTCTAGAAACTCAGTATTTGGAAAATGCTTAGTAAACAGGAAAAAGGCTAAATTTAAGTTCTTCTCTATCAAATCGCTTAAATTGAAATTTAATAATCCATTATTTTTTAATAAATTATTATTGTCCTTCCTCAAATACTCTTGAAATTACTAAGTCAATTATTTACAGATCGTACCTTTAATTCTTACTCAGTCAGTTATTGTAAATGAGCCTTTTGCATAATTTCCTTTATCTGACTCAACTTGTCAGAATTGATCTGCAATGAATAATCCCATTGAACATCGTAAACCTAATAGAATTCAATCCAATCACATCGATTCTAAACTATGTTTGGAGTCAATCTTAAAAAATCAATTTCGAATCCATTTTATTATTGTGATAAGTTTTAATTTTACAGCAATTTCCTAAACTTTATTAATTTATATTACTAAGGTGGATTATTATTTATAGATATACAATTTCTCAATTTAAACATTGAACTTTATGGCTACCACAATTCTTTATTTATTTATTTTTCATTCATCGTAAATTTATCTAATTCTTCTAAAACGGTCTTTATTGTAAGGCCAGCATACTATCTTATAAGTCTTAATTGAATGCTTTACAAGTTATGGATCTTGAATGAACTTTTTTTCAAATTGATTTAAACAGTAATTTGATATATCCGATAAACACTATCTCAATTCAGAATTGTGTAACAAGAAAATAATTAAGAGTCTCTATCCCTTTGTGAATATCTAAAACAAAATAATTAATATTTTATACATTATCGCAGAGACCTTAATAAAAATATAGATAAGGACCATATTCTTATGAAAATTTTCTCACAAAAGCCTTTTAAATATTCTCAAGAGTTCCACTAGCTTCAAGAATAAACTTATTTATTGTTTCAATGTCGGAATTAGAAATCATCAATATTATAATTAATTAATTACATAATACTTATCAAAAATATACTCGAATAGTTTCCATACAATTGTATTGTTATGGAGGCAAAATTTATTATTACTTATGGTTACCACCATAGAGGAAGTGACATAGTCAATGATCTTTTAGAAATTCTTAATAATGACTATTTTTTCTTTATGAAAGCAGTCACTTGTGAGATTATTCTTCTTTTCTTAACTTTATTAAATAATCCTTAAGTGCCTTTTCAAAATTATTTCAAAGTAGCTCTATAATCCGTACTTACTAGCTAAGTATTTTCTAATTTTCTTAAGATATTCAAATTTACTTCTCGCCAGTTATTTAGAAACATAGATAAAATAACCCTTGTTTTAGAAGTATCTTACTCAAAGATTTTTTTTTATTTCGAAATGAATTTGTTAGTCTACTAAATTCTGATAATTTTAAATTCATAAGATTAAAGTAATAAATCATATTAAAATTTCTAAAATTGAATCATCTTGCTTTTTTCTATCATCTCATGCTTTATTAGGATGGTTAATCAAAAATTATATTTTAAATATGGTTTGAAAGAATTTAAAATTTATTTCAACTTATATTCTTTTAAACCAATAGTATATATTTATTATTATTTTGAATGGAGTTGGTAAAAATGAAAAAATTTAACTTAACATTAATTTTAAAAGTAATATAAAAAGTAATTTAGCAATTCAAAGTAAAGTTTTTATTCTTGGGGACAGAAAGGATTTGACTTATCTATGATATGATTTAATCTCATTCTTGGTCACTTATTATAATTGATTAAATATGATTTTATAGTTTTCCCTCTGCATTCAGTTGAGCAATAAATCCTAATTATCTTAAAAATGATTACCATCATTAGGTTCTATTATTGGTCTTGCTTTTATAAAATTAATTGTAGTTAATGTAGTGTAGTTATGATATTTAATCAAATAAGCTATCAACAAAGATGCAGATCTTGATATGCCAGCATAACAATGAACTAAAACATTGCCATTTTTCAAATGATTATGAATAAAATCAGCTACTTCATCAAATTAGCGGCTTAATTTATATTCACATCATCAATTGATGGTATCTATTTATGAAAATGATTTATATTTGATGATATAGGTGTTTCAATAAAGAAAGTACTACTCTCATATTGATTGTGAGACTTTTATGTTACCAATGAAGAGCTTGTTTTTATTGAAAGTAAAGACATGATTCATATTGGAATTGAGAATAAAGAAATTATTAACAAACAATTTTTATTAATATTTCTAATAATTATATTAAATTAAGAATACTCTATGCAGCAATAATCAGCTAATTAATAGGAATTAAAATAAATTTTTCAACTTTTCTCATAAGAAAACTCTGAAGAAATCAATATTTAATAGATAAACCAATTAATTAAGGAATTAGAAACAATAAATTAAGATTAATAACAGATCAGCGTACCTTATCAACATGGCCGAAAATTGGTCAAAAAAATTAGTTCAACTGATAATTTTGAAGAGATTCCAAAAGATTCCTCACCTAAATCACCTACTTATGTTTCTGTTACAGAATTGAAGTATAAATCGTTTAAATATAGATATTTCCCAAATAATAAAACTACTATGCATTTTTCAGATTTTTAAGAATTATACAATGAATGCATGTCCAATAAAGATTAGCATGATGAATTACTTGAAAGTGCCTTTTCTGTCTTTGATTTTGATAAATGTGGTACAATAGATTCCAAAAAGATAAGAAAGGTCTTCTCTAAATTCAAGGACAACACCAGCGAAGAAGAAATTTAAAGTATTTACATAGTTTAACTAAAATAGATGTTTTAAAATTTTGTGGAGTACTCCATGACTAAATGTCTTTGTAAGAATTTAAAGAGTTTTTCAAAAAGAATTTATGAATCCAATATTTTATATATAATATACATTGATCTTCATTTTTTTTATCCAAGAAACTCCTTTTACTTTTAGTAAAATTCATCAATCATATTTCTGAGGTTTTATTGCTTTTATTTGATCAAACTCAATAACTGATTTTTATTTTAACCTAACTTCAACATATGATTTTCTTATGTTAATCTATTGATTTAATCCTATAATGTCTTTTAAAATTAGATTTGTATTTCTAAATTCTTTTTTTACTGTTATTGGATTTTTCTTAATTCCTCATTTTCATACTTTAATTGATAGTATATATCTTCATCAGTCTATGTCTCTTTATGATTTGTTTTGATGCTATGTAGTAATTAAAGGTCCTTTCTAATAGAAAATGAAAAAGTGTTATTTTATTGAGTATTGAGAAGTTGCTATGATTACTTCAATATTTTACATCCTATTAAGTTTTTTGAGTGATAATTGGACTCATGCCATCCTCCTCCAAAATGGAATCATCATCACCTTCTTAAATTTATTCTTACTCCTCCTATTCTTAATCTTATTTCGACCCTCTCGTAATATTTCCAATCAAAATAAGATGATTGACTCCTGAACTTATTGCATGAAATACATAATCCTATTCTTTTTATTGTTGAGTTTTCAAATTAATAATAATAGCTTTATTATTCTCGTCCAAAACAATTGCAAACTCTTTACTAAAAGTGCTATCTATTTTATTAGTTTAGATATTGATTTGAATTAATTTTTTATCCTAGTAGTAATACAACTTATTTTCTTCGGTTAATAAGGATAGATAATAACCACTAAATATATTTGATACATTATCCATCAATTTATTATCTGGATGCATATACAAACTATTAATATTGTCCAAATAAAATAAGTTGTATGCAGAACACGCAAATTCTGATACTGGAGAGTGAATTTACAAAGTTTACAAAACTTGATTCTTATATAAATATAGACAGTCGTCTTAGAAGATTGTAAAATTCAAACCACATTTTATATTTTGAGCTTGTTTTATGAATTAAGGTTTCACAACATTGTCTCCCCATTAATAACCTTAGTTTTCATCTCTTTATTAATTCATTATTTATACCAGTCAATAAGCAAGAATGATACTCTCCGGCTGCTATCTTTATACAATTCAGATTATTTATTCCCTAAACTTATATCGGAGAACATGCCACAGAAATATTTTCCACTCCCAGCTATCCCTTCAAATTTGAACCAAAAGCATAAACCTATCCTTCATCTAACAATGATGATATCAATAAAACTTGTCACAATTAAAGTATGTTCCAAACCGCATGCTATTTCCCGTATTACCATTGGTAGATTTATTTTGGTTAATTTATTTACGTAGTCTTAGTTATCTATACCACATTAAGACTCTTTGTTATCACCCATAACATACAAATCCGTGGTAAAATATTCGAAGCTTTAGTCTGTTGTCATTTTATAAATTAAATTTAAATAATTAAAAAAATTTCAGCAGGAAGGCAGTATATTGGTTACATGTAAAATTCAAATAACTTTATACTTTTTTATCATCAGTTGATATATATTATTTATACATTTATTATTAAGTAAATTAAAATTAGTAACAAAATTGCAATATAAATTATGGGTTGTCAATTCTTAATTCCAATAGAATAAAAATCATTATTACGTTATATAACATTGAGTTGATAATTTTATTCATCTCCAAATATTCTTAAAGAGAATTCCTATTTCTCTTCTTTTAAATAAAATAATATTATACATCTAATTCATAAATTAAATAAAATACAATTCTAATTCATGCGAAATTATCTCAATTATAAACTCTACTTCAGGACATGGACTGCTCCATTCCAAAATTCTAGTTAAAAATTATACAGAATCCTTTTCATTTAAATGTTGACTTAATTCTGATTATCGTACTATTTATTAAATGAAATTTCGAATGAATATCATAGTTAACCCGTAAAAACAATTATGTATGTTACTAATTTAACACCAGAGTTCATTCGATCTTTATGATATCTCAATTTGTCTTAATTCAATACATCTATAACAAAATATCTCTTTTAATTCTTATTGTTCCTCTTTAGTAAACTCTTGTTAATTATTCAATAAATCAAATGGAATTCCCTTAATGTTTTCCATAAATGTTTCAAAATTTTTATCATCAGCATTAGTAAGTATAATATCCAAATACTAAAATCCAAAAACTGCATAGAAGTTATTGCTATCTTCCCTTGCTCTGTGCTCTCCATTGATATATTCTAAAAGTTTAGTTTACTTGAGAGAATATTGTTATTATTTTAGTGGTTCAGCAGGTCCAATAAAATAATCTTTTAATGAATTTTAAGTGAATTCATTATTTAAATCTTCATATAATAAATTGATTTATTTCAATTTCAAACATTTAAGCTTCGTTTTAATTTAATCAAAATTGTAATTATTATTCTCACATTCACCAAATTACTCATTTAGACATTCAATAATTACATTAATATTTGATTAAGAATCTTCTGATTACTGTTTTGTTTATGAATATTTTCTAAAAGTTTCTGGTTTTGGTGAATTATTGTTGCTTACAAAGATTTACTCTTAAATACTTTAATATATGATATCATTTATTTCACTTTTAAGTTACTAAGATATTAGTTTATATAATTTTTCGAACTCCTATGATATTATTTCTTTAATCTGATTTTCTAAATTCTAATCATATGATTGTAAATTTATATATTTTTTGTTGATAGCATTGATTTATTCATCTAATACATCTTCAGTTGAGGATTTAGATTTCTTATGAACTCCATTCTATTTTTTGTTTTCCCATAAGAAAAAGGCTTTTTGTAAATTTTCTATCTCAAGAGATTACTTCCTAAGTTATTGCTGCAATTAATTAATAACTTATCCTTATTAAGTTATTTGTTTTTAAAAATCAGTATTCTAATCTTGTTAGGTTGCTTATCTAATCATTCTTTGACTTCGTTTTAAATCATACTATTTTATTATATTTTTTATTTCATTAACGGTTAATTTTGTTTTGCTAATGAAATTCGAATGTTTTAACGATTTCTTTAAAGAATTAACTGTCTATTAATATGTCGATTACGATTCATTTGCCTCTTTTAAGCAGTGATTCATGATGCTTATTATTAATTTTTTATTAATATTAAAATAACTTATTAATTTTCTTCCAATATTTGCTTAGCTTTGAGGCTATTGCTTATTAAAATAAATCAATTAAAAGATCAATCATTATCTCATCTAATGACATAAGCATCAAATTTTATAAAATAATAAAAAAATAATAAGAATGCAATTATTATGAATTGCAATAAGAAATAAATGATATTATATCTAATAGATTATCAACCAAAAGATGTATAAATCCAGAAACGGTAAAATAAATTCAACAAATATTTTACTCAAGTCTCAACTTAAACGAAGATTAGCTTTGAACTTCATTTGTTCTCTTTATCATCATCTTCATCTAGAAAATATTTGAAAACAATTTAGTAAAACAAAAATCAATATGAAAATTTGAGTCTAATTCACAAATACAAGAACTACTTATGAATTGATCCTTTTTATAAAATCTAAGGCAATGCAAAATATCAATATTAGAATTTCTATTCATAAAAAACTAAATATTTATAAAAAAATGGATTTATGTAATGGATGAGTTGTAGTAGTTGTGATATTAGAAATGATATGAGTGATGTAGTTAGTTGTGAAGACCTATGAAATAATATTTGCTTATCTAGTTAGGTGTGGAGACTTTTGTAATTTCAATTGCTTATTTGATTAAATACATAGATATAATATTTATAAGTAATATTACATTTATATTAACATTATTTATATTTATGATCAAATTTTT